>JABBOT010000001.1:4238148-4783148 GCA_016165875.1 Acanthopleura granulata
CGGGCGACTATGTGACTTGATTACACGATCATTCTGAGTATTCAGATTTTGCCTGCTTGCAGTTGTGGTCAGTGAAATTTAAATGTTCGCAACTGAAACTTTCACCTACAGTATCCTTGGAGAAGCCTTAGATGTTCAACACAGATCAGTGCTCTTATGCATATAGACTGGAATTCACAAAATCACGGGTGGTTAAAACTGCCACGGTAAAGCTACATGGCTATCGGTGCCTGGTTGCATAGTGAAATAGCATCCATAACTGAGGGAGAGAGTCCATCTGGCAGTTAAGAAATAAGATTTGTACATACACGCAGAGCACGGACACAAGGACTGTCACGGGTGACGCTGTAAGACAACCCAGAACCACGGCCCATGTACTTCGATACAGTGTTGTTTTTTACACGTGCTTGTGTTTCTGTAGTAAACAAGTTTTATTTAGGTGCTTCCAACTAGTGACAACCAGCCATTACTGGTAGCGTAATGATATCAAACCCAGCTAAACCTTACCACATCCACTTGTGCTAGCCCTTACCAGGGCAGGTGCAATTAAAACGTTGTATTGTTTTTAAACTCAATATCTGTATACAGTTCAGACGCACTGAGTAAGTCGTCGTCCAGAGATATCTTCTTTAAAATTTATCACGACCTCTACACCAGCATTGCAGGTTATTTCTGGTTATGAGCCCAAAGCGGCTATATTGGTACATGTACATTCGTTTTTCCATACATCACTGATGAACTGTTTTCTAGTTGAAATTTATGTACAATACACCAACGCAGATATTTTTGAACATTTAAACGCCTCATTTGCACACATTTATTACAAAAGAAGGTGAGATTTATTACAAGTTCATCGAGCACATTGAATCACCCTGATTGTCACTTAAATACAGAAGTTTCACAAGCCTCATGTCAATGAGTCACAATTGCCTACAGGTCTGTATTTTAACAGGTTCGTGGACAATGTCGCTGTACATGCACGCCTGAGCACTAGGGTCGTGTCACACAAATGACTACTGAAGAGCTATAGCTGGATATCCTTTTCACGAAACTTTACCACAATGTTTTCGTTTCTGAGATAAATGATCTTGCCTCGCAGGCTGCCCAACTTGCTGAAGTGCCAACATAACAAGGTTGACTACAGCGTACAGAAGACGAAGAATTCTTCCAAGCTTTCCCTGTGAGTGTCACTGTGGCACCATATCGCGTACACCACTCCAGGCAGTGTCAGTGCATGCAGAACAAACATGTTACATGTATCTACACACACACACACGGTGTCACAACACAATACACCAAAGCGGTCACCAGGATAGCCAGTGTTACTAAGGACTTGTCAGCATACACATAAGACAATGCCGATCGGAAACGTTACACAAGTTGTATACATATATACAACGCACACTTTTCATTTGACCTCATAGTTAACTGAGTGACTCATAGGGAATGATCAAACCGGGCATGTCATCATATCTGATGAACGGGACTCCTGTAAAGCAACACGCAAGTTTAAGCATTACTGTATACATCAGTAGGGTACAAATACAATTTTGATATAGCTCTCTAGTGAACAACAACGTTGTATACCTGAAACAGTAGTGCCTTGACTTTTTTTTATAAAAGAAATGTCAAAAACATCATACTAACAAAGTACACAGACAACCATAATCATCGCAATTCTGGATATCAATTTAAAGAGATATCCATCAAAAATGGACAATGTCCATTCTTGTTGCTCAATGGATCGTCACGTATTTCTACCGATACTTAAACCAAGATATCAGTAACTTAACAATCAGCCAAATTACTGCTCCACAGAATGTATTCAAGGCATTCTGGTGACCAACATAACAATAACCACAACATGATGGTGAATACAAACTTCATCTGCAGAAAAACACCAAATCAGAAAAGATCAGAGGCAAAACATACAGCACCCAGAGACTGCTGAGTTGGTAGCTAAGCAGGAAACGTCCTTTTACATGGAAATTAGGTGAACAGAAAAGCCAAAAAACACTTCAAAGTATTAAACATCGTTACATCAATAACTCCATCTGTTACAGATGTTGTGCAAATGCCTTGACTGGTTTCTCCTCGATCTGGGAAAGTCTTGGCATAAGGCACGGTCACCAAGCAGCATATACTCCATGTCATACTGTTTGGTAGAATTCAACTAATCTCACCTGTCTCTCCACAAGTTGCAATGTAGTTCAGTTATGTAAGCCAATACCACAAAGAGCATCCTTTGAATGGGACTTCTCACATAGCTGTTCTTAAAACTTTTGCTCTAAACAGCAAGTTCTTAGCGATTGTAATTTGTTACTAAGTTTATATAAGGTTTCAAGAAAACAAGCCCTTAAGATCAGCCTGCCTAGTGCACATATTACATGTGTTGTACGAGTTGCAGAAAGCATTTATGAATCTCTGTCATGTACGTATACCAGTATCTACAGTTTTCTGTACCTGAACATTTTTGTTTTTATCTACAGGCACTACTGGAGAACAAAGTTTTGCAACACTCCTCAAAAAGTCTCTAGCACAAAGTATCTTAGAGAAAAAAGTACAAAATAAAGCACTGGATATAATATACAAAATTTATGAAACAAGAATAGATGGAAGAGATTTAAAATATAATAACAGACATCATAAAAGGGTGCAACAATAATTTCATCTGAGATGTACAAAAACCATGGGCATTCAGCGAAAACACTAAAATATAACAGAAAGGTAACAAAGACAAAGTCAAAAGAGTGGATGTGATGAGGACAGCAACAGATAGCAATACAAGCACTGGAGAAACATGTTCGCGTGTTTCACAAAATATTACTTTACAACCAAATTTGAGGGGGCAAAACTCCACGTAGCTTACTTAACATCAGGTAGTACATACTTAACACGCAAATTAATTATCTAACAAATATCAAATTAATTATGGAAAATCAGGTGATAGTATTTCAATGGATTTGTTCAGATGTACAGATACATCTCTATTTATTTATTTATTTATTTGATTAGTGTTTTATGCTGTACTCAAGAATATTTCACTTCTATGACAGTGGCCAGCGTTATGGTTGGAGGAAACCGGGCACAGCCCGGGAAAACCCAGGACCATCCGCAGGTTGCTGGCAGACCTTCCCATGTACGGCCGGAGAGGAAGCCAGCATGAGCTGAACTTGAACTCACAGCAACCCCATTGGTGGGAGGTTTCTGGCTAGCATGCTAACCGACTGACAGATACATTTATAAATCCATTAGGTAATTACTTGTAGGTGGTAACCTGGACAAAGTGATGATCTGTATTAGTTAACCATCCACTGAGCAAAAGGATACCACTCAGTCCTCAGAATATCACAACTCAAGAATCATTCACCAGCAGTGAGAACTTTAAGAATTAGGATACAATATTTACCTATGTAAATGTATATACACATATGCTATACAGGTTTGTGCAAAGAGAATGCATAATATATATGTGTATATTGTGTTATATATATGATGTACACATAGGTTAAGCATTTACCTGGACCTATAGGGAAATATGGAAAAATCAATAAATACACACTTACAGATAAAATAAGCGGGAACACCACTGGTTAAATGTAGGAATACAGGCTTAAATTCTATTTGTGATTAATTACAACCAATTCATAGCAATAGACAGCTGTGTTCTAAACAATGTTTGCAGTGTTTGTTTTAAACCAAATATATATATATATCCACTGTTTACACGTCATACCAACCAAATGTACTGACATATGTTTTAGCGCTTGTATGTTCTCAAAACATACTCTAAATCTTAGCGTACTAAGTAGAACGCAGCCAAATCACTGGCTAAAATAGAGGATTTCACTTAAATTCAACATTAATCCCTGACATATTTACAGGAGTGGGCCATGTCACAAGCAGCTGGAGCTCTCTTCTTCCTCAAAAAATTGACTAAAAATAAAAAGTCAGTCAGCTGATGTTCTACTTCACGTTAAACTGTATCACAGGATGACATTTAGGCTTTGGGGGATGCTTTGGTATCTCCCTCTCAGTTTGGCATGTTTAGTTAAACTTCATGGACTATCATGGACACGGTATAACGCTCTTCTTACCCCTGAAGAGTGATATGCCCTTTACCCTTTCGTAGCTCTAGTCAATGAATCTGGCAAATTATTCATGTAAGACACAAATGAGCGCTCGACAGTAATTGCCGCACAGAAACCACGGAGCTGTCTGGGTTTTAAGTTGATGACGACATTTATCCACAAGCTTGCCTTGAAAAACAAGTCGATATTTCTGATATGCTTACTATTTAACTTCATCAAACTTGATTTTGCAAGTACATATGATGAACCCACTTTAACAGAGGTACGTGCTTCCTTGTGGATTGATTTGAATGGTCACTGGAGGTGATTGAGCTCATTTTGGCCTAGGACTAGAGACCAACCTATTAGCACCCCCTTCCCACCCTTACATGTATATCTCCTGGTTAAGGGAGCCTGAAATGCTCTATACACCTATGCCCCCCCCCTCCCCCCCCCCCCCCCCCCCCCATCTGATTACCTGAAAACCAGTACAAGTTTTCATGTTTTAACACTTTTTTTATGAAGACATTATTTAGGTATGAAATTCATGTCTTAGGGCAAAATCAGATTTAAGCATGAACTCTGGAGCTTATGAGATAGCTATCTGTTCAAGTAACAGTTCAGTACTTTTGAAGAAATTCACATTAAGAAGAGGGTTTTGCAATACAGGCAGTGTAACGCACGATTTAGACTGTAGGCTGAAGTAGCATAATAAAAGAATAAGTTACATGGATGATGGCCTGAGAGCAAGACAAGGCCAACATGATGCAGATAAACATACAAGCACAAGCTCTTTGCAACATTAGTCATCCACCTACACAAATGATGCATTATATATTTACAATTATCAGGGTTATATCTGTTTACCTGGAATACATCACTAACACAAAATAAAGCACAATACTTGATTTGATTATTTGTCATAGCAATACGTACAGAGCTAGTTTACATATCACAAATGCCACAGCAACACAAAGTTTTACAGATCATGTCTGTCGCAGCGGTGCCAAGCTTTCATGACATCTGCATACAGACAGAAATTTATGCAGTGTACACTTTAGATTTATGTTTAGCATAATGTATTAGCAGTTGACAGCTTTCTCATTAATGACACTCTGCAGCACGAGACAAAGATTTATATTTGCACTGGGGCCAGAACTATTATCGCAGATACAAATAAAGCTTGCAAACAATTAATATACATGTACATACAGGTAAGTAAAATCAAATACATACCATCATTATCATGGAGTACACCAAGTGGGGATAGTGCCTTACTGTATCTCTACCTATACATACAAGTACACATCCCCCATTTCTTCAAATTTTTGGTACAATAAAACCACAGGGTTCTCCATGTTGAAATTCTCGGATTTTTCATATTCTATTTGCCTCTGCCAAAGCAATATTTTTTTGACAAATACCTAAATGTATGCAAACTTTCCTTGAAAAGACAGCATTGATTTTGAGCACGTTTTAATGCACAATGTGTGAAGAAGAAAGGGAATGGCATACACTATGGTCATGAACCCTCAAGGGGTGTAAGCAGGTGGAGGAGGCATCTGGGCCAAGGCGGATGCTTCAGGGCCGCTGGGAATAAGCGTCTCCGCCCCGTCATAATCATCCAGCAATGACTCCGTCTGACTCTCTTCATAGATCGGGTAACGCCGCAAGCAATTGGAAGCTGTCGCTAGAACAGCCACGCCTCCCGCAGCTGCCACCAGATAAAAGCTCACATCGAAATCCACCTCCACTTTACTGCCCATTTTTATCTTGGTATTCCTCTGTAGTCTTTCCACTTCGGTGGTCACCCAGTAAGTAAACCCATTCACTACCACGCAAATCACAACTGAAACACACAAAACAAATTCAAGTGTTATTCTGCTATAAAAAGGCAGGGAGTCAATACTTTAACACAACAAATTGTTCACATTTCTTTTTCAGAGAACGTTCAAATTTTAGCAGTGAAATTTGAATGAAAAACATGAGTCGTACCACGACACTTTTATGGATCTTCCATGCTGAGAAATGTAGGAGCAGGCATCTTGCAATACTTCTTATTTAGAAGTGTAATTAAGAAGTCAAATGAATGAACGAACACAACTTGACATATTTTTGTGATTCTTACAAAACACAACCTAGAAAATAAATTTTACATTGCAAACTGGATTACTGCTACATTGTGCCTCAAACCTTTACTGTGATATGGTTTCCCTGGATCACAGCATTTTTAAACTGACACAATCTTAGTCTTGCTGCTAGAGTATAAACATCTGAGGCATGTTCCTGTAGCTCTCGATATCATTACAAAGGCACATCTGCTGACTCTTATTTACGAGTTATGACAAGGAATTGCATTGTTGCCTTTGGCGTCCAGACACACTTAAGCACGGTAGATGCATGGCTCTCTCTTTGCTCTTTGTCATTATGATGTAAATGTATCTTTGGTTAAAAGTGATGGACAGTTAACTTTGATATGAGTGCCAAACACATGAATATCTTTGTGTGAAGTCCTGTAATGTGTTATAAATGTACCTGACTGGTAAACAGCTGATTAACATTAGATGTCTTTAATGTATGCATTAATTAGTGTGCACAAATCCACTGATACAGAGCAGAAGCTGTTGACATGTAATGGTAAATCAGACAGCATTACCTCCCTTGATGGCATGCATTCAGTAGCATGACACTACAGCCATTGCAGCCTAGAGAGGGTATTTTCTAACCACATGTATCATATACTGTCTGGATTCTGTCCAGAGACCCAGTGTAACTATATGGCGCTGAGCCACTGTTAAAACCTCTGAAGTTAAGCAATTGCATTCATCTAGTTTGCTTTAATGTACTGTACTTTCAATGCTAATTGCAAATAAAATGTGACATACATTATTTATTTCTTTATTTATCTGATTGGTGTTTTATGCCATACTCAAGGATAAGAAATACATCAAAGTAAAGTTATAATAAATATGGTAACAATGAATTTTAAATTATGTCTATAACATTTGAAACATGAACATATGCATGTCCAGATTTTATGTGTAACACCTGCTGTCATAAGTACACATCTGATGTGATAAGTACACACTTCCTGTGATAAGTACAAACCTGTTCTGATAAGTACACATGTGCTGTGATAAGTACACACCTGCAGTGATAAATACACATCTGCAATGATAAGTACACACTGGCTGTGATAAGTACACACCTGCAGTGATTAGTACACACCTGCAGTGATAAGTACACACCTGTAGTGATAAGTACACACCTGCTGCAAAGGCCTGTGATACAACTTACCACAACTTATGTTTTATACACATGGACTTAGATACATTGTGAATGTATTACCTGTTAGAATACTTAGAAAAGCATTGCGGCGAACCATTTTCAGAGATCGTCTTGAAGGCCCAATTAAGTCCAAAAGGAAGGCAAAAAAGCTGCAGAGGATGGCAAAGAAGATGAAGCTGATGATAGTCTTCATCAGAGCCACAGCCTTTGGGGTGACACAATTCTTCATAACTGTGAAGAAGGAAGAATATATACTGAATACTTACAGTTATACAAGCTTGTTGTTGGAATGATAGCAGAGGATATGATGTCATTTCGCTGAAGAATCTACTTTTCACAATGGACACCTCAGAAGGAGGCCTGCCAGTCAACAACAAACAAGAGGCAGCGGCCGCAACTTACTAGTCCCCTATTATTACAAAATACTGATGTGCAGTTAAATATACAACGACATGGTCAATACTTATATTTAATTTAGAGGCAAGTATTACCTGGGACTAACCCATTATATTTGTCCCAGGAATTACATGGTGGAGAAAACAACATTTATGCCAAAACAGGCATCCACAAGTCTACCTGCTAAATAGTGTTCTGTACAACTGGGGTACCGGGAGCTAGGTATCTTAAAGACAAGAATGACTCAGGTCAGACTTGAACTCTGAACACCAAGTCGTAAACCACTAGCCTTTCTGAAGTTCAGTTACTGACAAACTTTCCCACATGCACAAAGATACATGTATGCACTCTATATTGGCAGAAGATTACTGGTCTTCCATCAACAACTGTTACAAAGGCCACACTATTGTCATCAGTCACTTGTTGTCAATAAGATCCCACTAGCTGTGAGTCAAGAGCAATCTACAAATAGCCTGGCCAAGGCCAGGTTTAAATCCACAAAGGTGTTGTGTGTCCTTCACTGAGACTGAAAAACAAACTTTACCAAAGTAGATTCTTGAATACGTACTTCTGCCAGAGCCATAGTGGTAAATTTCATCTGTAGACTGAGTGTACTGAATGTGAAGGCTTTGTGATTTGCGTGGCGTGAATGACTTAAAAGATGTCTCAAAAAAGCCATTGAAGAAGAACTGATATGCTCCAATATAACTCAGGTTGCAACCTCCGCCGCTCAGCGAAATCCATTTGGTCTCAGCCAGAGCTGTACACAGAATCACAATCACAATCATGCTGTAGACGGCCGCTATAAAGTTTCTCTCCTTGTTTTTGAGACGAAATCGCCGACTCCTGTTACCATTGGAACTTCGGTGTCGATGCGGACGTGAACCGCTGGTACTGCTCTCCCTGTGGACGCCCGAGTCGCGATTTCGTCTGCCAGATCGGCCTGTCATTGTTCCCACTAACGAAGATCACCTGCGGCCGGGGGCTTAACAAGACGATGGGCGAGCAAAAATGTCGATATCACACATATGGTCGTTCGGAAAAGCGTCAAAGTTGGGAGTTTGTCTCACAGTAATTTATCGCTTCCACTTCTCGATCGCTTTCATTAGCAATGACAACGCTAGGTGGCGCTAGTGTCAGACTTCCGCTTCCTTTAAATTGCAAAAATAAACAGAGCATGGCAGGACAGCCGCCGACTTCTTTTCCTTCTACAAACACCTCCAGTGGTTATCTGGTGGAAGATCTAGAATCAGCCTTCCAGGTAGTAGCAAGCTAAATAGCTTACATGTAAAAATTATGTACCTCAAGAAATAAATTTGCTCCTTAACCACAAGTGTGGGCTGTCGGAAATTGGCACTGGAATAAACTTAGTCCTTGGGATTGGAACACCCTTTTCATCGGCTACATCACAGACCCTCGCATCATCCAACCTGCCCGGTCATAGTCCTATCAGTATAGGCCTACTACATGTATATGTATATAGAAAGACAGTAGTTTGTCGGAAATATCAACAATGTGGACATAATCCATCAAAACGGTAGCACGTCAGTTGGTGCTTGACATGGACACACCGCCACTGTTTTTTGACTATTCCATCCCATAATATCACCTACATAGGCTCCCTCTCTCACTTCACCAAGCAACACTCAGCAGTGAAAAGTTACCGTATTTATGTTATTAATCCCCGTAATACAACAGAAAGGTCACATTTTCTGCTTCACTGTCCAGGCCGGAGGGGGGCGATGTTCTCTGTAAAGATGATAGCAGACAGACTGAAAACTAATATGAAATGGGCAAAGCCTAGGTGCGACAAGGTGGATTATCTTGACTACATTCGTCAGAATTCTGACATTTTGTACATGACTGTATCTTTGTTCAAACACTAACTAAATACTTTCTTATAGTGAGAATTTTGTTGTAAAACAGAGTTTTAGACTAAAACATGCAGAACATAGTACATTTCTTACTTATACTGTCTCAGAATGTATCTAAAAGCATGCAGACATTTTAGGCAATATTTGATAGTCCCCTATTTGGTCTAATTTTTGGGCCAGCAGGTCGGCCCTATTTAGCCAATACTGGAGTACATTGGGCAAGCTACTGATGAACTTTGAGAGTGTGCATATGTGACATTCAGCAGACAATTTGCGAGTGTGTACATTACAAATGTACACACATTACTCTATGTTTGTATTTTACACTACACAACAAACAACCTATTAAAATGATAAGATTAGACAGAATATATCAAATGTATATAAGCCAAGTAAATCATTTCTAAAAGTATTGTCTTGTAAGACAGTTAGATTGTCTGGAACAAACAGGACATTTGTAATTTTCCACTTAACATCCCAAACTAAGGAACAAAGTCTTGTATATTCTTCTACGGGACACTTAGGCTGCCCACTTTTGTTTCTTGTTTCTATACAGGTAGGTTTATATGAGACTTATATTCCAGGTGTGCAGGTGCAGTGAACATTCAGTTTATCACAATTGGTGTGGCATTTACATCCTCACATGTGCATCCTATTGCTTAGTAACATGTGATTGTTTTCTCCACATAGGACTGCATAAAGACCCTCACTGCCCAGGAATATTTTAATGCAAGTGACTCCGATGAAGTAAAATCAAGTAAGAAACTTTAACAGTTCTGAAAGAATTGAGATATGAAGCTTTGTGACTTTGTTGCTTTTATATTAGAATTATATGTAGTCTTCATGGTGCATATTATGTAAGATTGAATTACAATTAAATTTTACTGTGGTTTCACAATCATCTATTTATAATGCATCTACACTTTTATATAGAGGATTTATGATGAGTTACCCCTTTATATCAAATTTATTGAACAACTGGTGTAATTTTCATTGTTTGTGGCCTCTGACGAGGAGCAAATGAAAATTCTATCACAAGGTTAATAAATTTGATATAATTGATCACAAATTGCATATCCTATTTATCTCATGATTTATTTTGAACAGTTTTAAGGGGTTGAAAGATACACATCAAACAGCGAGTGTTTTGTTTCGATACGAATATAAATGAGATGGGGGTTGATATTCATGATATGTCTGAGCCTCCAGGGCCAGGGGTGTTAGCAGGCTAATGCAGCATAATGACCCAGGTGCCTCTCACCAATGTGATCGCTGTGAGTTCAAGCCCAGCTCCTCTGGCCGTACATGGGAAGGTCTGCCAGCAACCTGCAGATGGTCTTGGGCTTCCCCCAGGCTCTACCAAGCCTCGTCCCACCATAATGCTGGCCTCCGTTGTAAATATTCTTAAGTAAAATATTCTTGAGTATGGCTCAAAACACCAATCAACGAAATAAATAAGTAAATATCCATATCTGTGAAATGGTAAGGGGCAGACCACACATTCCTCTTGATACAGTTTCAGAAAATATGGAGGGAATCTGGGACTTGCTTGAAAACAGGAAACACAACACAGTCCATTTAAGTGCGACAATAAGATTAGCTGTAATAATCTTTCGAAAAATGTTTGTATTCAAAATCAATCGTTGACACGAAAATTCTGACCCAGATCTGGGTGACCATCCATGACAGATGACGTCATGTGCTGCCTTGCCTGGTGGGAAGAGCAGCGATTTCAAAACCTAGCTGAACAAAATATTTACAAATAGGCTTTTAACCCGAACAGCTTAGGACGGAACTTATTCCTGGTCTTTCTCAACAACTTGGGAATGGCAGGATGCTACAAAACCATGTTAACGATGCTGTTAAACGCATAATTTTGGTTTCTTCTTAGACTTTTCCGAGTGGTGGTAGATGAGGATGCTGATTCGCAAAGTCATTTTATGCTACATCTTAGAATAATCATAAGGATATCTTGATCAAAGCAATCCGGCAAACATTTGAGCCTTTTCATTGCATAAGTTTATCAATGAAAGTTTAGGTGATCAAAAAAATCAGATCATTTATCAGTGTGTGATGTTATGTATATATCACTGACATTGGCAAATTATGGTCTTATATATAGATCTGGTGGTGTGTCACTGACATTGGCATATTATGGTCTTATATATAGATCTGGTGGTGTATCACTGACATTGGCAAATTATGGTGTTATATATAGATCTGGTGGTGTATCACTGACATTGGCAAATTATGGTCTTATATATAGATCTGGTGGTGTATCACTGACATTGGCAAATTATGGTTTTATATATAGATCTGGTGGTGTGTCACTGACATTGGCAAATTATGGTGTTATATATAGATCTGGTGGTGTATCACTGACATTGGCAAATTATGGTCTTATATATAGATCTGGTGCTGTATCACTGACATTGGCAAATTATGGTTTTATGTATAGATCTGGTGGTGTATCACTGACATTGGCAAATTATGAAATACGTGTAAATGTAGTTATATCATCCAGTCATAATATCACAGGGTGCATCATATTCATTCAGTCATTTATAATTCAGTCATTGCAGGAAAATGAAATTACTGAAATCAGAATGTGAAAGTCCTTTGTCTGGGTTTGAAACTTAAGAAACTTGAAACTACGGCACCAACTACAGGTGACGTACTGGTCTAAGTTGATATAGGATCTGAAAAGCATGGACCTCTTGAAGAATGTAGGTGTTCACGCAGAGTTTTCTATTTGTTACTCAGGTGTAGAACAAAACCTTCAGAAGTTTCTGGACCTGGCCCGACAAACTGAAGCAGTGTTTCTACAGAAAAGGCTATTGGTGTCATTGAAAAAACCTGAACAAGTTGTGAAAGAGGTAAATTTTGCTAAACGCTTGAAGTTTAAGCAGTTTGTTCAATTTCATTTGTGTTCAGTGGCAAGGTATTAAAATGTATTTACCTGGCTACATGTTAAAGTATAATATGCCACTGCCGGTAGTCTGTTATATGGACACTAACTGTGTAATATGCAACTACTGGTAAGTCAGTTTCATGGACACTGACTGTGTTATATGCCACTGCTGGTAAGTGAGGTACATGGACACTAACTGTGTAGAGCCTCTGTGACTCAGTCTGTTAGCGCGCTACCGCAGCGCAATGACCCGAAGCCTCCCACCAATGCAGCTTCTGTGAGTTCAAGTCCAGCTCATGCTGGCCTCCTCTCTGACCGTACGTTGGAAGGTCTGCCAGCAACCTGCGGATGGTCGTGGGTTTCCCCCAGGCTGTGCCCGGTTTCCTCCCACCATAATGCTGGCCTCCGTCGTATATGTGAAATATTCTAGAGTACGACGTAAAACACCAATCAAATAAATAAATAAATAAACTAACTGTGTAATATGCCATTAACTTGGTTGTCTTCATATTTCAAGATATTTAAATTCCAACACAGACATTTTGCTCAAGTGTGCATGCATGTTTGTTGAGTTTTTCTCCTCTTAAGATCTTCAGATAAATATTTTGACTAGAAAGGCGAAATCCTCAGTATGTGCATTGAAGTGAGGTGTATCAGCACAAGGGAAAAGTGTGACCAATCAAAGACCATCGTTTTCATCATGTGATGTCTCAATATGGCACATCACTCTGGAAACAGTCACGTGACATGTCAGTTTCAGAAATGACGTTGTGTCCGACGACTTTTTGAGTTGAAGGAACAACTTGTTCACTGAAACATGAGCCACGTGCCTAGGAAATGTCTGTGTTGGGCTTAACTCAACAAAATGCAAGTCTCCACATATCATCTGTATTGGTAATACATGTATATGAAATGCTTTCTGAAAGGACATTCAAGAGCTGAGGCAGGAGTTAATTCGGAAGGAAGCGATGCTGGTAAAACACCAGGAGAAGCTCCAGCAGTGGCAGAACCTGATGAGGTCTATACAGTCTGGTCAGCCTATGCCTAATCAAGCCCCGGCAGGCGCGTCTCACCCTAACCCACCCTCCCAGGGCATGCCCTCTAACATTATCCACCCAGGGCAGCACTCCCAGCAGGGACAGCCGCCCGCCTCACAGGCCATGCTGATAGGGGGCCAGGGTCTCTCTTACAGTGGGGGGCCAGGACCTTTGGCCTACCTCGAGCAGACGATGTCAAACATTGGTATGCCAGAAAGACGGTGACACCGTGTGGGGGATGTGGGTCTGTTGATATCCCTGAAAATCAAGACACTTTGTGTGGGACATAGACACTTCATACACTTGGATCTTTGTGTGGGACATTAGCCCTTCATGTGGATCTCTGTGTAGGACATTGAACCTTAATGTAAATCTTTGTGTGGGACATTGACACTTCATGTGGATCTTTGTGTGGGACATTAACACTTCACATATGTGAATCTTTGTGTGGGACATTGACCTTCATGTGGATCTCTTTGTGGGACATTGACCCTGAATCTTTGTGTGAGATGTTAACACTTCATACATGTGAATTTTTGTCTGGGACATTTACCCTTCGTGTGGATCTTTGTGTTGGACAGAGACACTTTGTGTACAATATACTGACATTATGGACCCCTCAACATGTGTAAGGGCAAATATTGTGCAGCAAGCAGCTGCAGCATAGGGCTTATACACTGGTACCTTGGATTTACCTCCCTTTAATACTCATCTTATGATCACTGATAAATTCATAAGTCTGGATAATGATATGATATCCGCAGTGTATGTTTCTAGTGGTTTCATGAAAGATTCACTTGAATTTCCATGACTGTTTAAACTTCCTGTAGGTTACATGTGTTATGGCAAACTTGAAGGACCATTCTTCTTCCTTGAACTGGGTGAAACTGGTATACTTTTCTTGAGGTGCTAAAATACAAGTAGAACAAACCAGTCATATTAGTTTTATCTCTAACATCAAAATTGTGAAAATGTAGAAGTACATTCGTTTGTCAACAAAATACATGGAACAGCAGTTAACACTTCTTGACTTTGAGCAGCTGGCTCAGAGGGCTGAAGCATTGGCGCGCTGCATTTTTCATGCCCTTGACCAGTAAGGCTGAGTATTCCAATCCAACACTCGCTCATACATGCATGCCTGCAGCTTAAAGTCAAGAGGTTTACAAGTCCTGCATCCTCGCTAAGGTCAGTGGTTTACTTTGGGTACTCTGATTTCCTCTGGTTTCCTCCAGTGTTAAACCAGACTTAATTGACCAGACTAGATTCTTCATCATGGTGTCAAGAAGCAATCAAATAAATATATAAATGGATTCGGCAGGCGCTTGTACTTGAGTTTTGTAACAACTTTGTCTTGGCTACTGTTTATACTTGGCGTTTCTTTCCCCTTGGGCTCTGCCTGGTTTCTTCCAAGCATAATGCTGGGTGCTGTCATGTGGATAAAATATTCTTGAGTACAGAGTAAAACACCAATCAATCAAATAAATAAATAAATAAATACACCTGATGTTTCATGTCACAACTTTTGACTCGCCAAGTACATGTACTTGCCTGCGTAATTTAGGTTTGTCACTAGTTTCTGTTGGCAAATGAAATCACCAAAGTCTGTCAGTTGAGAGAACTAAGGGTGTAAACAGTGTGCTATTGTGGCTATTATGTAAATCAAGGGAGAGTTTCAATTTTCAGTGAAGTTTTATTTCTGTACTAAGTGTAAAATTTAAAAAGCATTAAAACAAAATTGTGAATTGACAAGGTTCAAGACAAGCTGGATTGTTTTCCTCAGTTATGGCTAAGTAGCATGTATGGTGTATAAAATAGGCCTATCTCTACAAAAAGGCCTTGGGAATGATACTTAAATGATGCTAAGCTCTAAAATTTTGTTGCCATTTCAGCTGAATTGTGAACTAAGGTGTCAATTCTACTCGGATAAAGCCTTCCTTCATACAGTTCTTAAGATCCTATCAAGTATGTCTTTGAAGTGGGTTAGGTTTTGAACTTATTGGTGGCATCAAAACGGTACCAGCACTGGTCAGCCAGTATTTTGGGGTAAGTGCTGTCATACTTGTCCACATCACCTTGGTTTGGCTGAAACACAGTAATGGTGTGCAGCCATAATCGTTCAGTCATATGGTCAGGACACCAGGAATACCAGCGTCGGGCAGTGTCCCCAAAATGTGGACAATAAAGCTACTAGTACTGTTGGTTTATTCATTTTATTTATTTGGAAAGGATAGAGCACCATATTCAAGAAAATTCCTCAACCATAATGGATATATTATAGGCCATTGAAGGGAGAAACTGAGTTACCAGAGTACCCACCAGCCTTCAGCTACATGTAGCACCAGGAAACAGAGCTCTGGGGATTACATTTGTTATCTCCCTTGGTCAGGATCTAATCCTACATTACACCACTGTCACTGTGATATCCAAATCAAAATACTGGAGCATAATGTATTTGGCGTAATGTGGGTGGGATAATAAAGATGGCATAATACAGGTGGCATAATGTAGGTGGCGTAATGTGGGTGGGATAATAAAGATGGCATAATACAGGTGGCGTAATGTGGGTGGGATAATAAAGATGGCATAATACAGGTGGCATAATGTAGGTGGTGTAATGTGGGTGGTATAATGAAGATGGTATAATACAGGTGGCATAATGTAGGTGGTGTAATGTGGGTGGGATAATGAAGATGGCATAATACAGGTGGCATAATGTAGGTGGTGTAATGTGGGTGGGATAATGAAGATGGCATAATACAGGTGGCATAATGTAGGTGGTGTAATGTGGGTGGGATAATGAAGATGGCATAATACAGGTGGCATAATGTAGGTGGCGTAATGTGGGTGGGATAATGAAGATGGCATAATACAGGTGGCATAATGTAGGTGGTGTAATGTGGGTGGGATAATGAAGATGGCATAATACAGGTGGCATAATGTAGGTGGTGTAATGTGGGTGGTATAATGAAGATGGCATAATACAGGTGGCATAATGTAGGTGGCGTAATGTGGGTGGGATAATGAAGATGGCATAATACAGGTGGCATAATGTGGGTGGCGTAATGTGGGTGGGATAATGAAGATGGCATACTATAGGTGGCGTTATGCAGCTGGCAAAATGTTGAGGTGTAACCTAGGTGGTGTAATGTAGATGGTGTAATCTAGGACCAGATTTCTCCAGCCTTCTGCATTGGAAAGGGAATCTTGTAACTCTTCAAACAGCAGCGTCCTCTACATATGTGTGCTTGAATAACAATGCCAGTGATTTATAAAACTTAAGCGCCCCGGAATAATCATAGCTGGCATTGTTATTCAAGTAGGTGAAGTGTATTGCTGTCTTAATATGAGTTACAAGATTTGGTTCCCTTTGCAGAAGGACAAAGCTTTAATGTCACACAAGCACATTGATTTTCCTGACAATTTATGTAGTAAATTTGTCAACTTCAACCCCAGAAATATATATCCCCTGACTTTCATGTGGTGGTATGCCATATCATCACACACAACTTGGACTTTTCTTTACATCATATCAAAAATTCAACCTAGGATGAGCACCATTTTCTTTACCTGTGGCTGTGGCTCTCGGAGGTGACATAACAACAGTTTGTCACCTTGGTAAAAAAGATGAAGTAACCCTGAAAAAAAGGTTTCAACTGTATTCAAAGCAGACAAAACTCTGATATATTTCAAAATATTTATATTTATAATATTTACAATATTTTATTATAAAATGACAATATAAAAATTTATACCGTATCAACAACCTAGACTGTCTGTGTGGCAGTAGTATTCAATCAATGCTCCAGCACTCTTCAATTTAGAGCCAAATCTTGGGCCAAATTGCTCAAACTGCGCATGTCTAATCTAAAACTGAAACAGCCAAAATACATGCAGAAAATGTACTGGAGTTTAGCAGTTTGCAATGAAGCCATATTCCCTGATCCCTGAATTATTCTCCCTTCTTTAAGGCCATAGACATGTCAGAACAACATATACAGCTATCCTGCCTGTTGTCTTGCTCCCAACACTGTTATTTTTAAAAGAAGTTGGAGTAAATAAAATCTGTTACAAATCTGTTACAAAATCTGTACAAGAAAAAGTCGAAAATTCTAGAGGACATACCTATCAGAAACGACACAAGTATATACTTTACCTAAATAAAAATGAAATGTAGATTTTAGCAGTTTATTTAAGATAAAAAAAAAAAGAGATAGAAATAAAAATGTGACATAAACCTCTGTCTGATTGTTGCAGTACTTGAGCATATTTATTTATCTGGGATTTTGCTCTGTATCATTTCACGTTTCACAGTGATAGCATGCAAACAATAACTTAAAGGCTGAAATACTGCAAAAAATAAATTTATTTGCAATTCTTGGGAATGTCTTCATAATCATCTATAAATATACTCACATATACAAATTTATCATCAACAAGTTATACACGAGGAGGTCAATATTTACCTTCATACTTTTACTGAACATTACTGCCTAGTGCAGTGGTGCGAAGGCTGACAGCTGAAGGGAAACCTAACACAAACTGAAGGAAACCCACCATATCTCCTCAAACAGCATGTAGGAAACTCACCACACCTCCCCAGACAGCTTAAAGGAAACTCACCAAACCTCCCCAGACAGCCTGAAGGAAACCCATACCCCCCCCCCCCCCCCGACAGCCTGAAGGAAACCCACCACAACTCCCAAGACAACATGTGGGAAACTCACTACACCTCCCCAGACAGCATGAGGGAAACTCACCATATCTCCCCAGACAGCATGAAGGAAACCCATCACACCTCCCCACACAGCATGTAATAAACCCACCACACCTCCCCAAACATTTCAAAGGAAAATAAACACTTCCCACCATTTCAAACAGCTAAAGGAAACTAAACCATATCTCTCCAGACAGCTTACAGGAAAACAAACGCACTTCCCCAGACATCCTGAAGGAATCTACACCATATCTCACCAGACAGTCTGCTGAAAACCCATCACACCTCCTCAGACATCATGAAGGAAACCCACCACACCTCCCCAAACACCTGACATATTTTGATATACTTGATGTGTTGGATTGTAGTGTTACACTGCAAGAACTCATGACTTGTACATGATGGTGTTAATTTTGATGGGTGGAGGATGCCAGAGTGTACACTGTGTAAATCACTGACCCTTGGCACATAACTGACAAATTTTCCACTCCGACACAGACAAACAGATTTGTGGAAAACAAGCCGTTTTTACTGCTGTCACTGTCACACAACATACGAACTGATATGAGCTTGTTGTCATAACGACCATATACCTACACTGACAACAGTGAAGAGCCTTTCATCTTCATGAAACGATGTAATCAAAACGTACCTTGCCTATATCAAGTGACGTATAGATGACACAACTGACAGCCGCAAACTTCTGGTTAACACTTCATGAAGCAATTCTTCAAAACAATACACATGTAAGATGTAAGATCTTGGCAACAATAAATAACAGCAACATTATTAATTAATACAGTTAATTTAACAGTCAAAAATGGCTGTAAACAAATGTAAAAAATATTGTTTGAAGACAATATCATCATAACTGGGTTACTGTGGCGTCTTTCCTGACCCTGATGTCACGATCTCCCCTCCGCCAAATAAGCCCTTCTCCATAAGGACTGTGGGTCGAGGGAAAGAGCACATTTTTAAAGAAAGTTCTGCAAAAAGAAATCATAACCACAATTAATACTGTATTCTGAAGTTTACATATTTTTAAAATTAAACAAATCAAAATACACGGTATATGTGTGTATAATAACCCTAACTTCAGTGGGGTTTTTTTCATCTTTCACATTGTTTTTATTCTCTTTGGATAAAGTCGTCATCGATCATTTACATTGTTCTGTCTCTATGCGAATGGTATTTTACCCGATAGGTTACGCAGTCTATCAAACTGTCTTCCCAGAGCCAGCAAGTTCAGTGCCAAAGCGCTTGTGCCAATGGTGATCTGTGAATATTATGGGCTATATACAACATGCAAGTGCTTTCAGTTTCATTACACGGAAATGACATTCCACTATCCACAAGTAAGGCTTAAATTATTTAATTTTGCTAACCTCCATATAACCTGAACGCCTGTTCATGCCAAAAAGTACAGCCTGTGACCATATTATAGACTGGATAGCATGGATAGTAACGAAATTTTACAACTCGGATACAATATTCATATTCAAATATTTACCTCCCATCCTCTAACCCAAGGAATATCTCCCAGTTTTTTCTCCATCCAAAGTCATAGGGATTTTTAAATACCTGTAAAATGGAAAGGATTAAACACCATCACTCAAAGGAACATTAAGCTTGTGTGATTTGAATGTTACTCAATATTGTAACCTGCCAGAAAATGACAGAGCTGTTTTGATCATTTCAAATGAGAATGTATTCACATTCCAGGACACCTCTCAATCTTGTACAATAATGATAGCAGGGGGGATAACTCTGCACACCAGAATCCCAAAACATTTCTGGCTCATGGCATGTTTGCAACAATTCTCTCTAGGCTGCAAATTACCCAAGTTATTTGTGTCAGCATTAGTAAAAGGAGAGAAGAGTGACACTGTCTGCCCCTAAACATGTCAACTATACATCATATCCAAAAGTTGTACAGGTAAGAGCTAAATGCTGAAACAGGGATTAAACCTTTCAAATCAAAATCTGAAACTTAGTGAATCAGATACTAAGCACTTTGCATTGTAATGATAATTAACATTTGCCTGATGAATCACTCATACCAGCTACCATGACCGACTTGCATCAGTGACAAATAACACCTCAAGTTCCACACATCTATACAATGTACGTCCACATGATGGCAAAGAAAGTGCAGTTCGACTATTTTTCTAATTCACAATTTTAATCTCCATATGTTTGTTTTCGAGATAAAGACTAGCCTGCCTGAGGTGACGTCATAATTACATCAAAAAGTGTCATTCTGGATAATGGGGCATGAAGGGTAGTTGGATTTACTGGATAGTTGGATTTACTGGGTGTTTGGATTTACTGGGTAGTTGGATTAGTTGGATTTACTACAGCAGCTATCCAAGAGCTTTAAAAAACTCTCTGCAATGACAAAGCCTACACTACTGATTCTGCGAATAGATTACATCACTTTTTTCTTTAATACATAATGCCCTTATCGGTGCACTTTGAAGTCATACTGAGTGTGAAACAAATTTACCTCTCTCGATGATCTTAAGGTCTACCCATGCCACATATATTCAAATCATTGCACTCAAAAAGCATAAAGTTTAACTGTCAGTATGTGACACGTGTTGAGCAGTACAGGAAGATGCAGGTCTATCCAGCTCCCTTAAGGAGTGCAGTTTTCAGGACTAAATGAGTATTAAATAAACCCTCACTGACTCCCTTAACAATGGCATATTGTTGTTAACTCACCAATCCTTTCTCCTTCAATTTTTTTCTCTCTTTCTTGTTTATATGAGCCTCGATGCTAGTTTGTCCTGTGCCGATGAGCCTCGCATGCCAGACCGTCAGCAATCCGAGAGCAATAACAACACCGCTGCATAACATGAACTCGTACACAATGGCACTGTGGACTACTTTTCCTGGGGTCCACTCCCCCTCATTGATGTGACCCTCTGTGACCTCGTCTGCTTGGACATCAGTCTCATTCTGCAACAGATCAGTCATCACCATGTTTAGGCTGGTGAACTCACATGAATTCTGCAACAGATAAGTCATCACCATGTTTAGGCTGGTGAACTCACATCCAGCAACCAGCTATGTTATCATTGCAGACAAATAAAACCTGTTGAACATTACATCAGCATCACGGTCCCGCAAGGCAATCAGATTCATAGCAACCATGACTTATTTACATGATTTGTTGTTTACTGCCATGCTCAAGAATATTTCACTTACAAAATGGTTTACGGACCAAGACAAAAACTACAGACCTTTAGCAATTGTCTGCAGACGTACAGATATGCACACCATATTTACGGAGAACAAGTGTCATTCCCGGATTGTGTTAGATGAACAGTACACAAGTGACATCCACTGCACATTACCACCAAGGCCCCACAAGCACTGAGAGCCCGGAAGTACACAACTACCCTGGCCCTGTTTGAGCCCACTCGTAGCTATTGATGGGCAAGCTAGCTTCTAACCATGGACTTCCGTAACTACCACGATGACATTATGTGTACAGAAATGGAACCTATGCGTCCTTGCAATTGAAGGGCAAGCTAGTTTCTAACCACTAGATTCACGGCCCCCTCCTTTAACTACCACGATGACATTAGGTGTACAGAAATTGAACATGCGTGTCCTTGCGATTAAACTGCAAGTCAGCCTCTCACCTCAGACCCCTCTTGTAACTATCACCATGAAATTATGTGTACAGAAATAGAAAGTTTATGCATCCTAGCGACTGAAGGGCAGGCTAGCTTCTAACCACTAGACCAGATGCCTCCCCTGTAACTACGCCGACAACATCAGGTGTGCAGAAAAGGAACCTATGTGTCCTAGCGATTGAATGACAAGCTAGCTTCTAACCGTAGACCCTTCCCGTATCTACTACCATGACATTATGTGCACAGAAATGGAACCTATGTGTCCTTGCAATTGAAGGGCAAGCTAGCTTCTAACCACTAGACCACGGACTCCTCCCATAACTACTACGACCACATTATGTGTACAGAAATGGAACCTATGTGTCCTAGCGATTGAAGGGCAAGTTAGTTTCTAACCACGGACCCCTCACATAACTATCACAATGACATTATGTGTACAGAAACAGAACATATGTGTCCTTGCGATTGAAGTGCAATTTAGCTTCTAATCATGGAACCCTCCCATAACTACCATGGTGACATTATGTGTACAGAAATGGAAAGTATGTGTCCTAGCGAATGAAGGGCAAGCCAGCTTCTAACCAATAGACCACAGAACTTTCCTGTAACTACCACACCGACATAAGGTGTACAGAAAAGGAACCTGTGTGTCCTAGCGATTGAAGGATCAGTTAGCTTCTAACCGCTAGACCACGGGCCTCTCCTGTAACTACCACAATGACATTATGTGTACAGATATGGAACTTATATGCCCTTGTGATTGAAGGGCAAGCTAGCTTCTTACCACTAGACCATGCACACATCCTGTAACTACCACGATGACATCATGAGTAGAGAAATGGAACCTATGTGTCCTAGCGCTTGAAGGGCAAGCTAGCTTATCCCTAGACCACGGACCCCTCCCGTAACTACCACAATGACATTATGTGTACCCAAATGAAACCTATGTGTTTTTGCAATTGAAAGGCAAGCTAGCTTCTAACCACCAGACCACCGACCCCTCCCATAACTACCACAATGACATTATGTGTACAGAAATAGAACATATGTGTATTTGCGACTGAAAAGCAAGCTAGCTTCTAACCACTAGACCACGGACCCCTCCCGTAACTACCACGATGACATTATGTGTACACAAATGGATCCTATGTGTATCAGCGATTGAAGGAAAACCTTGCCTCTAACCACCAGACCACAGACGACTCCCACAACTACCACGATGACATTATGTGTACACAAATGGATCCTATGTGTATCAGCGATTGAAGGAAAACCTTGCCTCTAACCACTGGACCACAGACCACTCCCGCAACTACCACAATGACATTATGTGTACACAAATGGATCCTATGTGCATCAGCGATTGAAGGAAAACCTTGCTTCTAACCACTAGACCACAGACCACTCCCACAACTACCACGATGACATTATGTGTACACAAATGGATCCTATGTGTATCAGCGATTGAAGGAAAACCTTGCCTCTAACCACCAGACCACAGACCACTCCCGCAACTACCACAATGACATTCTGTGTACACAAATGGATCCTATGTGTATCAGCGATTGAAGGAAAACCTTGCTTCTAACCACTAGACCACAGACCACTCCCGCAACTACCACAATGACATTATGCGTACACAAATGGATCCTATGTGCATCAGCGATTGAAGGAAAACCTTGCTTCTAACCACTAGACCACAGACCACTCCCACAACTACCATGATGACATTATGTGTACACAAATGTATCCTATGTGTATCAGTGATTGAAGGAAAACCTTGCTTCTAACCACAGACCTCTCCCGTAATTATCATGATGACATTACAAGTAGAGAAACAGAATCTATGCATCTTAGAGACTGAAAGACAAGGTAGCTTCTAACCATGGACCCATGGACATTATCTGTACAGAAATGGAACCTAAGGCACTTACGTTCTGCCTCATAAGATTTGTCAGAAGGTTCCATATCTGTATTTGATTTCAGAGTTTACCTGATCATCATATACTCTCAGCACAGATGTCGCCACTTAACTAGCTGGCACTCAATATTATTCAAATAGGGGTTCTGACCATCCTGGTGGGACACCCCTTAAAATCATTCAAATTATTATTCTTATTATTATTCCTCATATCTCCAAAACTGCTAAAGGTAGAAACCACCAAACTTTGCAGTTCTGATAACGAACCAATGAAGCAACATTTAAGATTTCGTGATCTTGGCTAGTCAAGCGATTTAGCCGCCATTTTGAATTTTGTTATCAAGCTTAAAATATCTTTTTTTTCAAAAACCATTTCATGTTTCTGAATGAAATTTCATCTGCTTTGTCTTGATAGATCGCTCTACTGATACTGTAAAAAAACTTTGAGGCTGGTATGGAAGTTAGGTTATAACTGACTGATAAAGTTAGGTGAAAGTAGGCCAAAGCTAGATCAACTTCAAAAATTGCTTAAAATGATTAAACAAACACACTATCTGTTGCTATTTGGGGGCAGAATTACACATATGCACGAACTGTTTTCGTACGTTGTATAGTTTTCAAGTTTTGATCAATAAACTTTATGACTTTCTTTCCTTCATTTCATTGCCATCAAGTTCACCTCAGACTACCAGAAATGATATTTACGTAATAGCGTGGACCAAAACACCGCTGTTGGATTGCATAGGTGTTTATTTCAGTACTCCAGCATTCTGCACATATGTGGCAGCAGTCAGGTTTGCGTGGAGCAAACAATGGTCTCATAGTTCCTCAAGTCTCACAGTATCCAGCATGTATCACCATATAGAATCAAAACACTTCAAGGGACAACTCTGCGATGGAGTCCTCTTTTCTAACAATAACGCGTAGAGCTCTTGAATCTCACTTCAGATTAGCATCATCATGATACTGAGAGCCAATGATGTGTGAAGCTCATCCTGTGTGCTATCTAACAATATACAGGTTAGTGTACATATGTACAGAAATCAGCAAATGTTCAATGCAATTTGATTTTCATTGTTATTTAGCTCCCATACTCTAAAATTGTTCACTTATGCAATGACGTCAGGTGTACAATATAGACTTAATTAGCATAACTTATGACAAGTACACAACACGAGTTACAACATGGATTCTAACTTCAGCCTACCGTTTCAGGATATCTGTCTCCCATCACCAAATGATGCGCCATGTTTAATGGGTAGAGTGCACCAGGAAAGTAAGTATCCTGCAAACATCAAACAGAGAATGAAGTATATAAATAAGAGAAAAAACGTAAAACTAGGCCATCCAGGGAACTCATACAGGTTACATGTGCTGCAAAAGTGGCACAGAGAAAATGCCAGTGCGAGAAAATGATAGTGGGAGTATGGCAATGATAGTGTCAGAGAAAATGATAGTGGGAGTATGGCAATGATAGTGTCAGAGAAAATGATAGTGGGAGTATGGCAATGATAGTGTCAGAGAAAATGATAGTGGCAGTATGGTAATGATAGTGTCAGAGAAAATGATAGTGGGAGTATGGCAATGATGTCAGAGAACATGATAGTGGCAGTATGGCAATGATAGTGTCAGAGAAAATGATAGTGGCAGTATGGCAATGATAGTGTCAGAGAAAATGATAGTGGCAGTATGGCAATGATAGTGTCAGAGAAAATGATAGTGGCAGTATGGCAATGATAGTGTCAGAGAAAATGATAGTGGCAGTATGGCAATGATAGTGTCAGAGAAAATGATAGTGGCAGTATGGCAATGATAGTGTCAGAGAAAATGATAGTGGCAGTATGGCAATGATAGTGTCAGAGAAAATAATAGTGGGAGTCTGGCAATGATAGTGTCAGAGAAAAATGATAGTGATAGTCTGGCAATGATAGTGTCAGAGAAAATGATAGCAGGAATCTGGCAATGATAGTGTCAGAGAAAATGACAGTGGGAGTCTGGCAATGATAGTGTCAGAGAAAATGATAGTGGGAGTATGGCAATGATAGTGTCATAGAAAATAATAATGGGAGTCTGGCAGAGCTGTGACAGCTTCAACACAACACTGTTGCATATTTTGAGCATTAGTACTTGTCATACCGAGCCCATGGTGTCTTTAACCTACAGTCAGTCATTTATAAAAAAAATCAGGAGATATCTGAGTAATCAGCCCATGTGAAAGTAGGCCCTCTATCACACTACTGACTTTTAGGTAATAAAGGTATTAACAAGCAAACATGAACATCTCAAAGTAGCCACGTGCTGGTAATTATGGTACATGATCTAAACTGTTGTCCAACTTGTTCATCTTTCCTGAAAGGTCTATTGTTTGGAGAAAAGCATTCTTGAGAAGGCCACAAAAAATTAATCCAATTACTTAACTAAATAAATCTATTGTTTTGAGGTATGTCTGGCAGGTAGGGTGTTATCCCACAGGAGAAATGTAAATTTCAGAACCAAGTACACCCTACCGTATGACATTTATCTGCGTACTTTCAGGGAATTCACAGTAAGGCTCGCTTACAACCACCTACCCATCATCCATAGAAGTGCTCTCTGACGAGGTCACAGCCTGTGACGCTGATATAAACCACATCCATCTACCTGTGATCCATAGAAGTGCTCTCCGAAAAGGTCAGGGCCTCTGACACTGACATACACCACAACCACCTACCCGAGATCCATAGAAATCACAGCCTGTGACGCTTACATCAACCACAACCATCTACCCGTGATCCACAAAATAGATCTTGTAACCCATAACCACCTACCAGTGATCCATAGAAGTGCTCTCTGAAGAGGTCACAGCCTGTGACATTGACATACACCACAACCACCTACCCGTGATCCATAGAAATGATCTCTGAAGAGGACACAGCCTGTAATACTGACATAAACCACAACCACCTACCCTTGATCCATAGAAGTGGTCTCTGTAGAGGTCACAGCCTGTGACGCTGACAAAAGTCACAACCAGTGATCCAGAAAAGTGCTATCTGAAGTGGTCACAACTGGTGACACTGACATCAACCACAACCACCTACCTGTGATCCACAGAAGCGCTTTCTGAAGTGGTCCCAGTGTGCGACACTGACATCAACCACAACCACCTACCCATGATCCACAGAAAAGCCCTCTGTAGTGGTCACAGCCTGTGACACTAACATAAACCACAACAACATACCTGTGATCCACAGTATTGTTCTCTGAAGAGGTCGTAGAATGTGACGCTGACATAAATCACAACCTACCCATGACCCACAGTTTTGTTCTCTGTCGAGGCATTAGCCTGTGATGCTGACATAAACCACAACCACCTACCTGTGATCTACAGAAGTGCTATCTGAAGTGGTCACAGCCTGTGACGCTGACATAAACCACAACAACATACCTGTGATCCACAGTATTGTTCTCTGAAGAGGTCGTAGAATGTGACGCTGACATAAATCACAACCTACCCATGACCCACAGTTTTGCTCTCTGTCGAGGCATTAGCCTGTGATGCTGACATAAACCACAACCACCTACCTGTGATCTACAGAAGTGCTTTGTGAAAAAGTCACAGTCTGTGACACTGACATAAACCCCAACCACCTATCCTTGATCCAGAAAAGTGTTATCTGAAGTGGTCACAGCCTGTGACGCTGACATACACCACAACCACCTACCTGTGATCCACAAAATAGATCTCATAGCCCATAACCACCTACCTGTGATCCATAGAAGTGCTTTCTGAAGAGGTCGTAGCCTGTGACACTGACATACACCACAACCACCTACCTGTGATCCATAGAAGTGCTATCTGAAAAGGTCACAGCCTGTGACACTAACATAAACCACAACAGCCTACCTGTGATCTACAGTATTGTTCTCTGAAGAGGTCATAGCCTGTGACATTGACATACACCACAAACAGCTACCCATGATCCACAGAAGTGCTCTCTGAAAAGGTCACAGCCTGTGACACTAACATAAACCACAACAACATACCCATGATCCAGAAAACTGCTATCTGAAGTGGTCACAGCCTGTGACACTGACATAAACCACAACAACCTACCCATGATCCAGAAAATTGCTATCTGAAGTGGTCACAGCCTGTGACACTGACATAAACCACAACCACCTACCCATGACCCAGAAAAGTGCTATCTGAAAAGGTCACAGCTGGTGACACTGACATCAACCACAACCACCTACCTGTGATCCACAGAAAAGCCCTCTGTAGTGGTCACAGCCTGTGACACTAACATAAACCACAACAATATACCTGTGATCCACAGTATTGTTCTCTGAAGAGGCCGTAGCCTGTGACACTGACATTAACCACAACCACCTACCTGTAAACCACAACCACCTACCCATGACCCAGAAAAGTGCTATCTGAAAAGGTCACAGCTGGTGACACTGACATCAACCACAACCACCTACCTGTGATCCACAGAAAAGCCCTCTGTAGTGGTCACAGCCTGTGACACTAACATAAACCACAACAATATACCTGTGATCCACAGTATTGTTCTCTGAAGAGGCCGTAGCCTGTGACACTGACATTAACCACAACCACCTACCTGTAAACCACAACCACCTACCCATGACCCAGAAAAGTGCTATCTGAAAAGGTCACAGCTGGTGACACTGACATCAACCACAACCACCTACCTGTGATCCACAGAAAAGCCCTCTGTAGAGGTCACAGCCTGTGACACTAACATAAACCACTACAGCCTACCTGTGATCCACAGTATTGTTTTCTGAATAGCTCGTAGAATGTGACGCTGACACCAAAATCAAAACCTACCCATGACCCACAGCTTTGCTCTCTGTAGAGGTATTAGCCAGTGACACTGACATAAACCACAACCACCTACATGTGATCCATAGGAGTGCACTCTGAAGAGGTCACAGTCTGTGATGCAGACATAAGCCACAACTACCTACCCTTGATCCATAGAAGTGCTCTCTGAAGAGATCATAGCCTGTGACGCTGACATAAACTGTCCCCGTCCACATATACACACAGAACAAGAAAAAATAACGGTGGTTGAAAAATCCCACACAGTTGTTCAACCAAGCTGTCTATTATTAAGGAGGTTTGAGTAATATTATCACTAATGTACTAATGTACATTGAATTGGTTTTTAGGCCTAGTCACAATTACACATAAGGTGATAATTATGAATCACTATATGATTACTGGATATATAAAAGAGGGTCATCTGGTCAAATTATTTAGCGATCAACTGAGCAAACAAGCGTCTAAATTCCAAACTGGCCTAGATGCATCCAGGGCTGATTGCCCAGGGTCTTAGTCTCCTTAATGATCACCTTCATTGTTTACATCATCATGACCTACCAGGACAATGTATGTACGTTTACATCATCATGACCTACCAGGACAATGTATGTACGTTTACATCATCATGACCTACCAGGACAATGTATGTACGTTTACATCATCATGACCTACCAGGACAATGTATGTACGTTTACATCATCATGACCTACCAGGACAATGTACGCACGTTTACATCATCATGACCTACCAGGACAATGTACGCACGTTTACATCATCATGACCTACCAGGACAATGTACGCACGTTTACATCATCATGACCTACCAGGACAATGTACGTACGTTTACATCATCATGACCTACCAGGACAATGTACGTACGTTTACATCATCATGACCTACCAGGACAATGTACGTACGTTTACATCATCATGACCTACCAGGACAATGTACGTACGTTTACATCATCATGACCTTCCAGGACAATGTAAGTACGTTTACATCATCATGACCTACCAGGACAATGTACGTACGTTTACATCATCATGACTTACCAGGGCAATGTAAGTACGTTTACACCATCATGATCTACCAGGACAATGTACGTACGTTTACATCATCATGACCTACCAGGACAATGTACGTACGTTTACATCATCATGACCTACCAGGACAATGTATGTACGTTTACATCATCATGACCTACCAGGACAATGTACGTACGTTTACATCATCATGACCTACCAGGACAATGTACGTACATTTACATCATCATGACCTACCAGGACAATGTACGTACGTTTACATCATCATGACCTACCAGGACAATGTACGTACATTTACATTATCATGACCTACCAGGAAAATTTACGTACGTTTAGGCAAGTACACGCAAATCTGAAGTTATGAGGGGTATAAAGACCACCGAAAATTGCATGCCTTTAAATGCTTTATCCTGTCTGTTTTCTTTAGATTTATTTTCACCAGATGAAATGCAGTCAAATGTTTTGATTGAATGGTGGGTTGTATGGAGTATATTGATAATGTGTGTCATCGTAGTTTTTCATACACCTTTATGTTCAGCTCTGAATAAAATTCTTATAAACCCTTCCCCTGTAATGGTGCCTGTGTATGGAAAAGCTAACTTGACACTGAAGTTCTGCTTCAGGGCCAGAGAAAAAAACGTCACGGTTGGCAAAATATGACCCATAAAACCCAGTACAGAATGAAAACACACGAATGCATTTAATTTGGTGAAAAATAAAAATCTTAATAAATCAGTGAAGGTATTTTCAAAAACAGCTTTTCATGGTCTTTTAACTCACCATAACCATGATAACTTCATTTTGGTGGGTTTTTTCCCTTTATTTACATATTCAAAGGCCTTTATACAAAAAAAGCTCTGATATTTGTGAAATTTGAATTCACCTTGATCTCTTTTTAAAGTAACCATAAAAAGAAGTCATCATTTTTCAATGGGGACCTCCGTGGCTCAGTGAGTTAGTGCGTTAGCACAGAGCAATGACCCAGAAGCCTCCCACCAATGCGGCCGCTATGAGGTCAGCTTATGCTGGCTTCCTCTCCGGTCATACATGGGAAGGTCTGCCAGCAACCTGTGCATGGTAGTATACTGTTTCATCATAAGGTGAGATTGTCAGAAGGATACGACAGTGATGGTCCATCTTGAGCACACACATCTTGCATACGCTACAGTGGTGGGTGCGCGGGGGCTTGGCAGAGATACACTTCTTACATAATGAAACAGTCTGGGGCACTTCCTGAAACAGACATGGTAAGTCAAGGTCATATGATTAGGCTAGGCTAGGCTAATAAGGAACAACAACAAAAACTACAAAATGACTGACAGATTAAAATTTGGATATGTGTTGCCGCCATGTATATATAAAGGAATACATACATGTACTTTCATAACCGTGTTAAGGCCAAAAAGTACATCAACGCTATATTTTACTTGCATGTTCCTAAATTACCAAAAATTAACCTTAAGTAGAATTTGTTGCCCATAAAAGTAAATTATCCCATTATTCTGTGTACAGCAGTCTTTGTCACAACTTTTGCCCTAAATCATGTATTGACATGTCTTTGTTTCCTCAATAGGCCTATCTACTAATGTTACATGTATTGACATGTCTTTGTTTCCTCAATAGGCCTATCTACTAATGTTACATGTATTGACATGTCTTTGTTTCCTCAACAGGCCTATCTACTAATGTTACATGTATTGACATGCCTTTGTTTCCTCAATAGGCCTATCTACTAATGTTACATGTATTGACATGCCTTTGTTTCCTCAATAGGCCTATCTACTAATGTTACATGTATTGACATGTCTTTGTTTCCTCAATAGGCCTATCTACTAATGTTACATGTATTGACATGTCTTTGTTTCCTCAATAGGCCTATCTACTACTGTTACATGTATATCCTGCTTACTGTTGGAGGCCTGCCTGGGTCTGTGAAGGCAGCCATGACATAATGAAAGACGATATTGACCAGCAGCCAATGGCCAAAGAGCAGGTGAAACAATGTCCAGCCAATACTGCGGCTAAATATGTCCGGCAGTATGCACAGGTAGAAGATGACCACCACAGAGGTGGTCAGGCAAATGACCAAGAACATGAAAATCTGGAAAAACAAAGTAAGGTGAGTGTTACTAAAAGTGAAAATAAAACCTCGTAGCACAATCATTTATACAACCACTTGCTTACAGTACGTGTGAATAGAATATTCCAGTTTATACTGAGCTCCAGCAACATTGCACGGATGCATCAGACAACACAAGGCAGAACATGACATTTTGGTACATGGAAATTCATGGAAAGTGTTGGATTAATTTCCTTCATTTTGATCTCACAATGATAAATTCACACATGGATGTACACCATTTAAAATCATTAAAAATGTCTGTACTTACTGGACCAAGATATCTGGCAAAATGATCCACAAACCAAAACATAGGTTCCATACTTGACTCTAATGTAGAGCTCCATGTCGCAAAAGAATTAAAGCACAGAGTCAGATACAGTAACTTGACAAGGCGCCATTTCTCTATGAGTTTAGCCCATAATCTGCATGGAAAGCGAGTCAGTGTCCATTCTAACCTAGGCATTACGGTGTATCCAGCTGAAAATAGAGAAAACAACACTGAAAAATGAACAGTTAATCTTTCTGAACACATACAGGACAGGATTTCAGTGAATTACTAACCAAAAAATCCTCTTGATATTCCCAAAATCAATCTTCAAATATTACCGTTGGCTACGTTACCAAGATACATAACTTAACATTTCCCCATGACTACATGTAAATAGCACATTTTGCTTCACACTTGATCTTAGTGTGACTGGGCTTACAAGTCCACACCTCTACCACTAGACTAAAGGGAATTTCTCCTCAGCCCAGAGGTAGATAAGGTTTATATACCCCCTCTTTACATTCACTCCCCATCTTTCTGGTCACATCCTTGTGACTTCCCAGGAAAGTGTCAACCATACAGAGTCCACCAAAACATACAACAATGTGACGAGGCCCACCAGCTGGGGATCTGAACCAGCGATCTCTGGGTTCTGAGTCAATAGCTCTACCACTACAATAAGGGAAATCTCCCAGCCCAGAAACAGATTGCACTTACATACCATGAGAAGATCCTCACTTTGGCCTATCTTTCCCATACATGTAATGATTAAAGCGGTTCTAAGGAATGTGTTCAGTGCACAAGCCAGTGCAGCCTGTATTTCCTAATACAAAGGAAAAACAAAAGCTTACATATGGCATACATTTTACAAACAACAACACGTACAGTGCCACTACTAACACAGTCTATTAGAGTTTGCCTACAGGCACAAAAACACATTTATCAGTTAATTGTATGGTCACAGGTATATTTTTGTACTTCAAGTGAGAGACACTCAGTAAGGTATCGGTAAGATAAAGGATGCCTGGAATATTGGTGTATATTTCTCACAATGCAGTTTAGGATGTGTCCTAACAGATACAGGTAGGCCCACAGAACAATTGCTCTGCTTTCTTCTTGGGGCATAAAAATGGCTTTAACCTCCTACGGTCCTATCTTTAAGTTTCCTCTGGTCGCAGCAGTCCAAAACTGTAGCCTTTAATTGTCATGATGTCAACGTTGATTTGCTGTCAAAGCAGCTGTGTGTTTCTGAGTGGTGGTGGAGGGATGCTAAGCTGGTCCAGCGCTCTCGGTATGAAGTTCATCGATGATATCATTTCCGACAATTTATGGCCACTGATGGACCATTTAGCAACGGAATAGCGGGGTTATTAAGGCATAAATTATGCCTCAAAAATACTGAAAAAAATAAAAATTATTCTAGCCTAACTTTCTTCATTTTCGTCAATGTAACCTGGGAGTGGAATAAAAGACTACTGAAGCCTAGCCTACTATCCCAGATGTAACAGCCCCGACCTAACCACTCCACCCACGTCACAAAAACGTGCCCCACAAGTTCACTACAACCACGAATGCACAAGACCACACTATAACCCTGAACTCTACCTAGCCGGATATATTGCTAACACCAGGGTATCGGTACTTGCTTGACAACATCAGTTACGTATGGGAGCCTCGATACGTGACTGAGTCATTAAGGGTCCAGTTTTCGATATCCCTTTCCCACGGCTACCAAACACGACGCTTCAGTCCTGACACTTATTTGGCAGTTTCTGTATCAGTGTAGCATCATTGGCAAACACTAAGCAAGGCAGCCTCCAATAAATCCAACGAACACTGAACAGAATCATTACACCCACTATGACTCGACCATCCTGCACTTACAGCCTTGTGTTCACGTACACACACATATATAGATATATATATATATAGACATATCAAACTGCGCACAGCGACATGTCACTTTTCATGTCTGCTAATGAACATCACATGCCATGAGTTCAAACTCGACGTGGGTTAAGCCAGTTGTGTTTGCAATGTTGACACTGTTCATATGATGTGGATCTTTGTCGCCTTTCATCCTGCTTTTTAATTTTATTTTAACTCTAAATGCACCGATCCCTCTCTCAGTTTAGTTCGAACACCCCCAAATGCAAAAAACAAAATAAAATAAAATAAAACTTCGTACAAGGTTGCTCAGACGTAGGAATTTGCATTATAAATGACCGCAGGGCCTCTGGGGCTGAGGTGGCTATAGCTCACTGTATGCCTATAGCCTAGTGCACCATAATGACCCAGGTGCCTCTTACCAATGCGATCACTGTGAGTTCAAGCCCAGCTCAAGCTAGTTAAATAAATTTCCTCTCTGACCGTACGTTGCAAGGTCTGTCAGCGACCTGTGGACGGTGGTGTAGGTGTTCCCCCCGGGCTCTGCCCCGCTTCTGACGTCCCACCATACACCAATCAAATAAATAAATACCGGTAAATTATTGATGATGTGGGCGCTCAGGGTGCGATATTGAGTTACGTAGCTTTTGGTCCCTTTGTAACATTTTATTAAACTGCGATTCGTGAGGCCAAGCCACACAGGTGGACTAGGTTTTTACCCATTAGTTGATTCTGTGTTGTGTTCAAGTTGCCGCAGTGCTAGGCTTCAAACTGACTCATGTTGAGATTGCAGAAATACTGCTGATGTAACTCTGTTTGAGAACTGATCATGCCTGACAGAGCTCATAAACAGTTGCACTTTGTTGTTGTTATAGGGGCTGGTCCGTCTTTGTGGGAAAATTGACGGAAAAGTGGTGGGTCGACCTGTGGATCCGTTTTATGTTGAGGATTTAGTTTTAGCGGTGATAAAGCAGCACTTGAAAAGTGCACAGAAAGGAGAGTGCGAGGTTGAAATTGGGTGAATATTGGGCCAAAAGTTAATGTACTTCTACATATTTTGCGCATGCATTTTTGTGCAAAAAGTGTACTTCTTGAAGACTGGGCTCTCACACGGTGGGAGGCGTAAAGTAAGATTATTTTAGAACGGGTACTTTAAAGTTAGCCTATGTTTTCAGTTTAACTGGCCATAAGAGTACCAGGACAGATTTCTGCCATTTTGCCATGGGTATATTTTCAGTCAGAGCATTTTCTCTTGACATTCCCAGGTAAAGGTCTGCACACTCAAATTCCACACTTGAGACCTGCCCTATTATACTCCACCGTGTGGCGATGCGATCTGATTTTTAGACCGGCCCTCTGCGTTCAAGAAACATAGCTGTAATAAAACTTCTCTCCGGAAACCGTGATTACATGCCATTTTATTTAGCAGATATGGGTTAATCCAGTCTAAGTTGTCCACCTAAACCATATCCAAGACGACTCTCCCGCTCGAACTCAAAGATTTGGTCAGTCACTCAAAGGCGTCCGACGCTGTCGTGACGTGGAAATGGGGAGGCGGGCGTGGGGTGGGGCAGATCGACTATCACGGCCAACTTTAGACTGTTAGAGCCAACTTAGGGGCCTCCTATGTCCCGAAGCCACGCGCACTCAGATGCAAGGAGACGCTTTCTGATCAATATTAAGCCACTGAAGTGAAGACTTGAAATTGTCTTGCATAGTTACAGTTTACCCATTTTTAGGTGGTTGTCTTACGGTATGCTGTTCAAAATTTTCACTGTCAAATAGTATGCTATATTAGCATATGTATATTCTCGTTATTTTAAGTTTTCTGGATCCATCAAAGCCACTCTCTTTCCGTATATATTTATTATGTTTATTTATTATTTATTTATCTGATTGGAGATTTAAGCCGTACTCCAGAATATGTCACTTATATACTTAGCTGAGTAAAACTTAGCACTAAAAAAGCTCCATGAAACTGCCCCATGGGTAATTCATGTTTCCAGGGAGTAGTTAAATATAGCAGTTTAAGAGGCCTCCTTGACCGAATGGTTTAGGGGACTACTGCTGAGCGTAATGACCCAGATGCCTTTCGCTGGCTTCCTCTCCGGGCATAAGTGGGAAGGTCCGCCAGCAAACTGCTGATGGTCGTGGGTGTCCCTGAGGACCGCTTTATTTGTAATTCAAATTCCAACGTCTGGACAACCTCGGACTAAAGAAAAATAAACCAAGCCAATGTTGAAAATTTCATCTTGCATTTAGAAAATGAACCTAGTCAAGATTTTATGTATGAACAGCGAGTCGACTAGTGGGAGGTTGCTCAGACGCCGGAATTTGCATTATAAATGACGCATTATGGCATTTTCGCAAAAATATCAAAGTTTTTTATTTCCTTACAAACATATCAGAAATTTTAAGGAAAACGTTAAAATAAGGATATTTTTACTTGTATTTTTTTCCTTTTTTTTTTTTTTGGAAAATAATTCAGCTATAATCCCTTCAATTTAGTCATGCTGTACCCGTCCGGCGCTTTCCTGATGCGTCATACCATTGTGAGTACCATAGGGCCCACATGCGATCATAAAAAAGGTCCAATTTTGTTAAGTCCTGCCTGAAAGCGTGAAACGTTATCCTTCTTCTCTCAACCTCGTATACTCTGAAGAGGTCACGTAATATTGTTTCTGGGTTTTGTGTGTGAACTTTGGCATTAAAGTTGATATGCTGTGTTTTTCATTTGATAAGGACACAGGATATGTTTGACAAACAAACTGATCAACCCTTATTTGGACGAGTCTAAGTGTCACATGGAACGTTGTCTTTTGCCTGCAAAAGAAACGTTTCGTTTGTTTTGGGCGAAACGCTGGTATATGCTTCCTGGGTTAAACATTTTACTGATTTGATAGAATGTTAATTTAAAGACAGATAAAAAATGAAAAACCTAAAAACTTACTTTTAGCCAAATGAAATAAGTTTAATGTCAAGTGTCTCCTTCTGAATATTAATTTGTGTGCCTGTCAATCGTTAGAAATCACTAAAAATCCATTGTGGTTTTGACATTTGTTCGCATTGAGAAAACAAGCTATTGTGTGTCCTATACTTCACCGACTTTCCAGGTCCAATGTAAAAAGCGTTTTGATTGGACTAACGGTGGTACAGCCTGAAACGTTTTTCTAGCAACAGACACGACAGAAATTTGAAATTTATATCATTAATAAGCAAAGTTTTGGGCTTTCTACCTCATATTATTGATTTGCTGCCTCTTCCATTAAAACTTGACATAATTTTATTTAAGTATTATTTGTATAATAGAAGCTTTATCTAGTCCAAGCGATAATGTTAATTCTTTTACTTTCATATAGCTTCACGATAACGCGCATGACATGCGAATATATAAATCGTTCTAGTGTTCGTGTGAATTGCGCAGTTGGCAGGGAGACGAGTCTACATGAAGTGATACAGCCTGTCTACATTCTGATCAAGTGTATGCTTCCTGGTTTGTGATAGCCGTAAATGTATATAGGACTACACTCTAAGCTCTGATCAGGACAGTAAGTAAAGGGATTTTCCTGTTCTCTTTTCAGTACATATGTTTATCCATGATATATATGCATAAAAGAGTTCACCGGCGTTTTATATCAATAGCATTCATGACATGACCTACATATTCATTGGTGTAAAACAGTTATCCCCCTTGAATTCAGTCCAGCTTGCACTTGGTGGATTTGTCTGCAGTGTGGTTTGTCCGTCAATTTTTATGTTGTGTTTCTTTTAAAAAAAGCCGCCAACGAAACAAAACAATGAAACCTGTGCTTTAAACCCTTTTTTTTTTTTAACTTTTTTATTTAATACATTTCAGTAAACACATTTACTTATATTGTGGCATTTTGTGTAATCTGTCAATTAAATAAATGAAATAGATCGATATAGGTTGTGGCAGATCTTCCAGGGTGGAGAGATACAGGCCTAATCTGTGAACTATGTCGGTTTCCGACAGGCCTGCGACCGTAGTGCTGGTAGGGTGCGGAGTGAGAGGTCAGAATTACACCTCGTATGCATTAGCGCATCCCGACAGACTAAAGGTAGGTCAACCTATATATGATTCCTCGCCTGTGCAGTCCATCCAATCCAATTCATTAACCTTTTTCGTTAAAAGGAAACAAGCCTCACTGGCCAAAGCCATAAAAGTGTCCTCTTTCAGCAGCCAATCAGTATATAGTATACCGGGTATCTAAACGCGATCTAAACATTACATATGCGCAAATCGACCATTTGGGCCGAAGATATGGCTCCGAATGGATGAGTGCTGGAGCACCGACTGGCTAATACTGCCACACAGACAGTCTAGGCTGTTCTATACTGTCATTTTACACTCGGTTAAAATATATCAGAACTTTGTCTACTTCGGATACAACTGAAAACTTTTTACCAAGGGGACATCCCACACCCCTGGAAGTTACCACGACAAGTTATTACGGCACTTCCAGGAGCAACAGCTAAAAAAACATAGTGGTTATGGTATGTTGATTTTTTGATATGATGTAGGGAATAGTCCAAGGTGTGTGTGGAGGTATGGCATACCAAGACGCGAAGGTTTGGGAATATATATTTTGGGGGTTGAAGTTGACAAATTTACTACATAAATAGTAAAGAAAATCCAGGGCGCTCGTGTAACCTAAACGCGAACCCCCGAGGCGCGCCTACCGCGATCCTCGTGTCTTCTCCTGAGACACGGATTGAGGTCGTAGCTACTACTGTACTAAAAACGGGCTCTCCTTCGACATGTACAAAGAAAATGTGAGGGTATGCATTCCGTATACCAAATATATACGAAAAGCATTGAGCTCCCATTAGACATATAGGGCTCTATTAACCTTCCAGGTCTGGTACTCATCTGTAGGTTCGTAACAGCCATTTCAAAATAAGTTACACATAATTAAAGCCCTCCAGTGACCTTATAAGATCTTTGGCATATTACTTAGGCATTTGGATTACAGAAATCCAATGCGATTTTAATCATGTGATCCAGTGCAATCAAATTTGATGCATTTTTAGTCATATTCAAGGCATGGACTTTTATTCAATCACTCTACCCCTTACTTCCGCCCAGGTTGTGGGGATAGCGGAGCCACGAGAGTACCAGCGTAACTTGATGAAAACTCTTCACGGTATCCAAGATGACAAAGCTTTCACAGGTTAGATATTAGCACATTCTGATTAACTGCTGAAATACTGAAAAATTCTTTAACATATTAAATATATACAGTAATGGCATATGGAAAATATAGGGCATCTAAAGTCATGGAAGGCCAATATGTGGCCAATAAATAAATCTTGAGGTTGCAACATAGTAGCTGGGTGAGGGGGTTTCTTTTGGTTTTTTTTGTTTTTGGGGGGTTTTTGTTGGTTTGTATTTTTTGTACTTGTTTCGGATTATTGTTGTGTGTGTCTGTACACCACACTATGTGGGAAAGCTTGCGAGTAACTTGCCAAAGGTCGGTGGTTTACGCCTGACACAACGTTACCTGTGGCATACATAAAGCTGATGGCCATGGTGTATAAGAGAAAAATTCTTGAGTGTGGTGTTATAAACAATAATCGAAAGAATCAAAAATAAATACACTGGATGTTTATTGTCGCTTCCTCAGTATACTGTCCGTGACATACTGTACTGCTGTAATAAAAGATCATATCTGACAAAAACACAAGATGAGACCCTTTCGGGTCTCAGCAATAGTGTGTGTCTATCACGAGCTGTATATACCAGGCCTTCCGAGGCACCAAGGGTGCGTCAAGCGATGTACATGGATGAACAATGCCGATTGTAGAAATCTTAATGTCCTCTGGGTAGGAATTGAACCCAGCTGTCTTAGACTCTGCTCAGGACATTCATATAACGCGCTGTGGTTGCCTTTCACAATGTAACAACGCTGTACTAGGCTTTACGTAATGTCTGTACGGCAGTGTTAGGTGATATATATACATAAAATTGTATGTTGTATTACACCCACTTCATGACAAGTGCACGGAAAAGAGCAAAGACGTTCTTCACATTCATGATGGCGGAGAGCTGCTGGTCGGCAAATTCAGCCCTCTGACAGCAGCTAATGCGCAGATGATCGGCACACACTATGACATGTACACTATGACATGCAGTGCTCTAGTAATGAAACACCTGCACGTCATGTGCGTGTGACCAACATGTGTGAGATTTGGTCATATATGGGATAAAGAAAATGTTAAAGAAAATATTTTCATGTTGCAGAGAAAATTTTCTCTTTAACACGAAGATTCCGGATTGTTTCATTGGGATTATATAACCGTTCGTTAGAACCATTGGCATACAACTGATGACTATTGATGGAATGAAGGATCGATCGGCTGACTGATTAACCACAAACTACAAGTAACTCGTGTGTATAACGGGAAAACCTTGCCGCACTTTCAGACTGACATGCCTATTTACTGTTGCTTACCTTGTTTGCAGATTGGACGAGTTTAGTGTCGCGGGACAAGTTTGCAGATGGTGTCATTATTGCCACTCACACGCGCCTTCATCAGGTACATACACAGAGGTTGTAAATCTACCGTATGACAGTCGCCGGCATTATTCGATCCTCCTTTTAAATAGCTTATTTTATAAAGGGTGGTGGCATCTCGAGATTTGAAATCTAGTAAATTCATGAAGGTGACATGATGTGGTATTCTTGTTATACTTTACACACGATCAGAGCTTTTGTCTCTCAGCTGTGTGCAAATGATGGATTTTGCAAACTTTATCATAACACGAGTGGTACTGAATTCAACTGGGAAGTACATAAAACTCTAGTGCAAATATCTAAAAGCAAAAATGTTCGTTTCTTTCCGCTACTACTTCTACATCCGCTCACAGTACGCTGATGAATACACTGGAAATCCATTTTCTTTCTGCTGTTACATCGTCTCCCAGTGGACTGATGAACAGACCAGAAATTCAAGTTTCGTTCCGCTGATATATCAGCTCCCAGTAGACTGGTGAATAGGCTAGAATTGTCGTGTGTATCTGTAAATTGGAAGGCTTGCGAGTAACCTGCCAAAGGGTGGTGGTTTACATTCTTTCTGTGACGTGTCAGCCGGCAGTGGATAGATGGATAGGCTGGAATTCCATTTTCTCTTTGCTGATAGCCTATATCAGGTCGCAGTCGACTGCTGAATAGGCTAAAATTCCAATTTCGCTCTGCTGATATATATCAACTCCCAGTGAACGTGTGAAGAGCCGGGAATGCCAGCTTCTTCCGATGGGAAATTAGATTTCGATGAACAGGCATAGAGACTGGCAATGGAATTTTTGTTCAAGTAACAAGTATACAACTGGAATTCTACTTGCATGTTAGTGACCGCTCATATTCCCGTAAATGTAGAAATGGACACCGGAATTTCTAGTCGACCTGTAATCATTACCCGAAAAAAATCTTGTCTCATACACTTATGTTAATCAATGTGTTCCGTGCGGGTTATTAAGGTTGAACCAATTTCGTGCTGTTAACACTATTTACTTGTGATTAGTGATATATGCTGGCCTCTCATATCGGGCAATTTGTGTCTTTATTTGTATACGCAGGCCCCGGCAGTCGCATTTGCTAAAAAAGGATACCACGTGATGCAAGAGACGCCGATGGCGGTAAGCTAAAGACTGAAGATTAATTGTGTACGTTTGGTCGTTCATTTGTTAATGGTTCGCGCTTCACGAGCTAGAGCAGCTTAAATTTGGCTGCTAACATGCCATTTGTTAACTATTGAAGGAACCCACTTGCGCCCACTTGAGCGAGAGCTCAAGACCGACTCAACATAACTCAACTGGTCGTATGGAGCTGTGCTACTGTTGTGTTTCTGTTTTGGTTTGGGGGTTTTGGGTGTAGGGTTATTTTTTCTTATTATTTATTTTATTTTTCATTTATTTTATTTTATTTTTTTTTATTTATTTTTTTTTTTTTTTGGCTAGCTGCTTTTCCGTTTTTCCGTTACCGTTTCCGTTTTCTGCGGCAAATAAATTTAAAAAATAATTTTTGCTCACCTTCCAGGTGACTTTCGAAGGGTGCCGAGAGGTTTACAACGCATGCGTGGAAAATCAAGTGATGTTTTGCTCGTGCCACGTGCTTCGCTATTCCCCGGCAGCCAGTAAAATCAAAGAATTAATCGACTCCGGTGCCGTAGGAGATGTTGTCAACATACAGCATATTGAAATGGTAACGGAAATCTTCGACAATATAAAGTAGCTTAATTGTGGTTTGCACGTTTATAAATCGACCTCCATGGACAAAGATGCGTTGAATGTCACCGAACGTTTATAACGCTCTGCAGTGAACATCATATGGATAATCATGTCCAATTCGTAAATAGCTGAAAGGGCAGCCCGGTAAAACACCAGATCATTAATTAAACCGTGAAGTGTGGAACTGTAAGTGTGTGTTTGGAGGCCGTCTATGTTAGTACGGAACTGTTTTTTATTTCCTTTTTGATTGTGTGTATGAAAATACGGAGCTGTTTGTTTTCTGACCGTGCACGTTGTTTTTTTTTTTTTTTTTTTTGCCTGGTTGCGGTTGTTGTTGTTTTTCTTTGGTTGTATGTACGAAGCACAAAACTACTTGTGTGTTTTTACATTTTATATTTTGGCTGTCGGGGGGGGGGGGGGCTGTGTGTGAGTTACGGAACTGATTGTTTTTTCTTTGGTCGTGTATGAAGTACGGGACTATCTACAGCACGCACGCCACGGTTCGCGGCTACCATCGCCGGCGGGAGATGTGCGGATCATTCCTTCTGTCCAAGTCTTGCCACGATCTCGACCTCATCTCCTACTGGATGGGCGATAAGAAATGTACGAGTCTATCCGCATTCGGCCATCTAAGCCACTTTACCAAGGCCAATAAGGTAATCACTGAGCCTTGTACATACAGAACAAAATGTACATGTACTTAGGTCTACAACGAGAGTGACCCAGCTGAATCCGGAATTAATGCCATCGTAATGTGTAGTATACAGAACTACACCTGTATGTGGTGAACGGGTATATCTGCGGCCAATGCCAGAATGGAAGATCCGTTTTCCCCAACATACTTATGTTCTTAGATAATTCAAAATCGATTTTTCAGAAGGCATCCAAAATAGGCCATGTTTATTAGCGAGAACTATATAGTAGAGGGGACAAACAGTACTGACTAAAAATAGTCCTATCTATATAAAGTTTGTGCCAAATCAGCATCAGGATTCTTGGTGGCATTTCTACGTAAATTTGAAATGAAATGTATGTCATCTGTTTTCATATGTTAACGTACCGGTAATAAAATGCAAACCCATACTGCATGCATATCCCTTGAATGAATAATTCCAAAGCTTTCCACTTTGTTATACTGTTACCGTTCATGGCCTTTCCAAAGCTGGAATACTTCCCCATAACCTGGCTTCATGGGCTGACTAAAAATGTTATAATGCAAATACAATGTGATTTGCAAAGTTTTTACACAATAGGCCTATGTCTTGGCTGATACAGTGAGTTGGTGTTGGTGTGTATAGTACGGCACAGAGACCAACAGCACGATTGAATAATTTATATTCCATGCTTAATTTCAGCCCCGAGACGCAAGCAGTCGATGTTGGGATTGTCCAGCAGAAAGGAGGTGCCCATTTTCTGCCATCAAGAACTATATCGAACCTGTTAAGAACGTAAGAACAATTAGTAAATATGACAGGAGTACTAGTATTTTAATAGAAGAATCACATGTATGAGGGAGTTGAATTTCCTACTTAAAAGCACGACTATACCTCTTAGATTGTGCCACCATATATCCCATCATCTCATTTTACATAAGTATGTAATTGTTTTTTTTTTTCTGACATTTTCATTTCAACCAATTTATCCATTTAAAATATAGGGTTTCACCGGATTTCCGGTCAACAACGTGGCCGACGTCATTGATGTCGAGCACGTGACAGAAGCCATTAAAACAGGACCTTTTGGGAGGTGTGTTTATGACATGGACAACGACGTTCCGAACCATGTAGTAAGCCTTTTTCCTTCTGTCAGACATTTGGTGTATATATTTAAATGTATCTTGGTTAATATTTTTCTCCAACCCAATTATTAAACCCAAAGTAGTGTATTGAATTCTAAACAGGCAGTTATTTTCAGTAACATGCAATTCATCATTCAGTATCATGTTATCGTAAAGATATCACTGTAAGATTATGAACGCATCCTGATCAGCTGGATTAACATACAATTCATTTTCAAACCTTTACTTTGCCATCCTCAAACATGAAGGTGGTAGGTTTACAATTTGAGGACGGAGCCACGGCAACCCACACAGTTGTGGCTTTCTCGGAGTTAAACGGAACCCGTGAGACCAAGATTTTCGGGACGATGGTAAGGCTTGCACACCTGCATTGGGTGTTATACACTGGCATCGAGAGCAAGCTTTCCATCAGCATTTTGTCTTAACGTCATGTTAAAATAAGAACTGTTTTTAAGTTACCTATGTGATTTACTGTGTCTCTTGGTAATTAATTGGTTCCAAAAACCAATGGATCAGCGGAAGCACTCTATATCTGTATAAAAACAAACTGTTAGGATTATTGAGACGATGTTCCATAGCTGCGAGTGGCTTGGTTGACGTCGGTTTCGCGACTGATTGTCAGTGTATACATCTACATATTCTGTACTCTTGTGCTCCCTACTGGACAGAACAGGCCTTAATCTTCATATAGAAGTCAAATGAATTAACGAGGCTGATTTACAGGTACCCATAATCTTTGCTTTTTAGCTGCGAAATGCAGCTATAGACTCCTAAATACAAGTAACTGTGTCGTCTGTCAGTCGTTGGGTGAACTTTGTAGACATCCGGGCCTTTTGAGATGAACTGTTGTCTCAACAAGGGTCGTGGGCGCAATGTTACATCTGCTTATATCGGGTGTATAGCAGCTGTTGGGAATTTTGGCTTGTGTCATTTTAGGGTGAAATTCGTTGTCGATTTGGCGAACCTCTGGAGTACACAGATTTTCGTACAAGAAAGACAAGTAAGTATGAACCTCTATTCATTTATAAGTTTAGGGTATATTTCAGATTAAGAAAATACACTCTCTATACACGTCGAATTATTCTTTGACAACGTCTTACTGCGAAAAGGTTAGTGTGAAAGAAATAGTCTTTTGAAACTTCCAGAGAGCCAGAAACGTACATCACACAAATCATATCATTCGGAACCGAATAGTGTGCGTATAGACAACAGAAAATAAATAATTATTCACCGTATATTTATTTTGTTTGGCAAGAAATAAACCCACCTGTGCCGTGTACAGTTTATTGAAGACTTGCAGGTATACATCATCCTGGTTTTACAGCGAAACATGCCCAGGATCCACCAGGGAAAGATGTTCCTGAACCACTAAAACACTACTGGGGGTCGGACTATAACGTTATACACTGCTTCACCAAGGCCCTCAGGGTAAGTTATAGAGAACCTCTATCGTATGGGTTGTGGCTATAACGTTATACACTGCTTCACCAAGGCCCTCGGGGTAAGCTATAGAGAATCACTATTGTATGGGTTCTGACTATAACGTGATGCTGTGCTTCACTAAGGCCCCTGGGTAAGCTATAGAGAACCACTGTTGTATGGGTTCTGACTATAACGTTATACACTGCTTCACCAAGGCCCTCGGGGTAAGCTATAGAGAATCACTATTGTATGGGTCCTGACTATAACGTGATGCTGTGCTTCACTAAGGCCCCTGGGTAAGCTATAGAGAACCACTGTTGTATGGGTTCTGACTATAACGTTATACACTGCTTCACCAAGGCGCTCAGGGTAAGCTATAGAAAACCTCTGTCTTGTGGGGACCTGACTATAACGTGATACACTGTTTCCCCAAGGCGCTTAATGTAAGCTATAAAGAACCTCTGTCGTGTGGGTTCGGGCTATATAACGACGATAAGCTGTTTCACCAAGGCCTTCAGGGTAACCTGTAGAGAACCTCAGTCGTGTGATGATTGGACTATAATATTTCCTGGATTAACCCCTTCAGCCTTGGACACGGTTGTTTAAATCTGCCTACCTAAAATTCAGTTTAAGGTAGACATAGGCTGGACTTGCCTACCCCTGACACCAACCAATCAGAATCGATTCTGTGTCCCTTTTAATGAGCAGCTTGATAATAATTGTCGTTTAATCATATGTACATCAATCTTTGTACAGCAGGTACTTCGTGTTGACGTAATGTAGATTCCTGGCAACCGTACGTTCGTTTGCCATAGGTCCTACAGCTGTAATCTTATATTCTGTATTCCAGGAAAAGAACGCGTCAGCGATAAAGACCGACGCTGCAGTTTCCTTGGCTTCCCACCAGATGGCGTTTGCCGCGGATCGCGCCGTGACGCAGAAGACTGTTATTAAACTGTAGATTGGCACTTTATTTCGAAGGTCAGTGGACTTAATTTGTTGCCGAACTGACACCCATGGTTTTCTTTCACTCATGTTGTCTAAGGCACGATGTGTGTGTTAAGTTCACTTTGAAACAGTTAACCATTTCATTTTATTGCTGATACAAGGATACTCGTACACAAGAGCTTGATGTAGGCCTAGGCTGGGTTTCCGTTATGCCAAGCTGAACTGGCCCAAAAACTATGGGTGTTGTGGATTGAGCGAGAAGGATATATGTGACACTTACATTGGGCATATGACCACGCACAACAATTAATTTCCCATTTACTTACATGCTAACGTTTGGCCTCTCAGCACTGTCCCTAAATCTGCAAGCCCTAAACTCTCCAGAGCTCATAGTCCTTGAACTCCAGTCTAGTTCCTGATAGGGCATCATCAATTAAATTTTTCGCAAATTTGACAAACAGCTGACAAGGGTCAAGCTCACCCAGTAAGAGATCAGTGAGCCTACTTTATCTCTACCTTGTGTGCATCCGCCTTAATTTCCTGAAAAACAGACAAATTCATACCTGAAATGAAACTTTGAAGCCTGTCCTACGAAATGATACCACCCAACAAGCAGAAAAAAATGAAAAAGGGCAGCCCAAAAACAGAAAGAAACTAGCTTCGTCCCTCTGGAGCCGGAAGCATTAATTGTGGTGTGTAGGCATATAACATATTTCCCAGTTCAGTATAAGGCTTGAAGCGGACATTATAGGGTCGCCTACATAATGCTTTATAGCACAAATTTTAAAGTGTATTCTATATAGATGATAACTGGAAATGAAACCCTGAACGGGTGACTGTAAACTTTAAATCGAAAGTATTTTTTGACTTTTTACAACAGATTTAATCGATATGTTCTCGATTTTTCTCCAGCGTTCTCTTCCGATTGATATAGTTTTATTTCATTTCTTGTCTAACGTCATTCTTTAGGATTTTGACTGATCGGTACGCAACATTGGTCAGTTTAGTGGGAGGATGAAACCAAAATACCAGGAGAAAACCTCGGGGGTATTTTGTCCAGGCACGGGAAAAAACCGCCATGGAGATGTAAGGATGTACATGTCCAGTGAATGAGTAGATCAATGAACTATAGACTGTCTACGCTCTGATGACAGGGGGAAAAAATACTTTTCCTCATTAAGCAGTATCTCGGACATAATTAGCCAATTGGTTATTGTGCTTGGTGATATTTTTCGAGCCATATTCGCTAAGAATGGTTAACAAGAAACGAACAGCTTTGCCGATGGTTTGTATCTGAGACAGCGATGTTATGAAATACTGTGACGGGATACACAAAAGGGTTCAAATCGCGGTGAAACGTGTCATTTCTTACTGTGTTGTGTTTTACAGTGCTTATGTAATACCTGGGTGTTTCACAACCATACCTGCACCGAAAAGTGTTACGTTCTCCAGGGGAGAACGAAAGGGGGGAAGATTTGGACCGCCGTGAAAAGGCGAGAACAAGTTCCCCATTACGGCAGGGGACGTCATACATCCCCAGATAAACCTGTGAGCCCCATGTCTATCCGCTGTCACTACTGGCTAATTAACCTGATGGCTTAAAGGATTAATGGTCATAAATGCTCGGCATCATCTGTTCTGCAGGTGTAACAGTTTCATTTCGGAGAGTGGGACTAGGTATACATGGTGCATTGCGGGGATACTGAGCAGTGGCCAGATACTTTGTGCTAACCACAGGATATCGCACGTGCGACAGCGGTTGTGCAGGGTTTTGATCAGGGTGGTAATGCACGTGAAAGAACCTTTCGATTTGGTGCTATACCGAGTAGTTAGCGCGTATTCACTGTCGCAAGGAGTGAACAGTATGTATGAAGATGCCAGCCTTTTGACAGATGAAATAATACGATACTTATCGGAGAATACTTCATTTATATGACGTAAGTCAGGTGTTTGGGTGGATGCTCTCGGACAGGGAAACCATGGTAACTGACCAGGTACCTGACAGACCTCCATCTTTAAAGAGGTAGCCGAACCAGTGGGAGCTACGCGTGTTCGAACCTATCACCTCGTTATCGAGAGATTATAGAGGTCGTCCGGCAGAAACTAGAGGTTTTGCTTCAAATAATTATGTATATGAACGTGTCCGGGATCTTAACACTGTCATATGTCTCTTATGTTACATGTGGAACATTTGGCTTCTCTTTCCTATTAGTAACGTGAGAATTAGTAATAGACACATGAACTAACTGTTTATTTTGTAAAAAGTGTAACGTGAAGTAAACAGCTTAGCCATCAACATTTTGTAACCAAAGACATTGTGAACGTTTATGGGGAACCTTTCACACACATTTAAAAAAAAATCGGATCTAAGTTCCGTATTGTTCATTCCTTCCTTTCCGACCACAATTTGTGGGGAAATTGGTAACGTAGTACGAATGTATGACAAGTGAACAACGGCCATTGCGGGTTTGCCTGATCCCATAATGCAAATGTTCTAGCTATTCTTACAATGCATGCAATCAACCTCACGCAGAAGAAGTCATTGACCTTTCACACAATGACACTAATAGGAAATTCTAGATATACATGCATGTACTTCCATGTATGCCACCCAGTGGGTCACTGTGCTATTGTTAACACATGCATATACACTTATAACCAAATCGGGTGGGGGGGGGGGGGGCTTGCCTCTGTGGCCCAGTCCGTTAGCGCGCTATCGCAGCACAATGACCCGAAGCCCCCCACCAATGCGGTCCCTTTGAGTTCAAGTCCAGCTTGGCTTCCTCTCCGGCCGTACGTGGGAAGGTCCGCTAGGAGCCTGCGGATGGTTATGGGTTTCCCCGGGTCTCTGACAGGTTTCCTCCCACCATAATGCTGGCCGCCGTCGTATAAGTGAAATATTCTTGAGTGCGGCGTATAACAACAATCAAATAAATAAATAAATATAACCAAATCGAGGTCAGTTCATCTTATATATGGGAACATCATTGGGCATTGAATATGGGGTGAATTGGGTATTGATATCGCTTAACAAATTTTAGTATTTCAATTCCCCCAAAATGAAACACTTTACACTGGGAAGGATGCACTACAAACTCCTCGGACCACACAGTTGCTTGGAAGGTTAACGAGACATTTACCGAATGTTTATTATGGTTGCAAAAATCACGTAGCCGACGCAACATGGATTTATACAGACTGAGTTCTTCCCAGAAGTCACTGCTTTCTTCTGAGATTTGCCTGTCTAACCTTTTAACACTGAACTCGTACAGCATCATGTCGGCCATTGACATTTGCCTCAGCTTGCCCTTCTCAGAGTCAGTTAGGTTAAGTTCTGGTTTATTGCTGTTGCTGTTTCTAGGTATATAGAGTATATCCTGCAGACTCCAGCACATGAATCTACGAATCAGTAACATAGACTCCTCCATTTTCTCCATAACAATTATAACAAAAAATTCTCTGTCCAGTTTCTCAAGATGCTTATGAATCATTGTGGAATTGTAAAAGTCTTCTTCCGGTAAATCAAATTCATATGACATGGTGTTGATTAATAGGCGAGTACTTCGGACAATTCCAGGCTTTTGAAGAAAGGATTTTAATTTATTTTCACCTGGAATTACCTTGGGGAAAAAGTAATATACGGCGGATTGAAGACGAGAAAGTGGCTCTCTGACGATCCCGACATACACTGTGTCATTGGGCATGACCCCGTCCATACGCATGCGAGAGTACACGGCGTGGCTACACAGTATGTCGTAACTCTTCCCACTTGGGGCTGTCATGAGGCTTAAGGACTGGTTTCTCCAGAATGATATAATCACGCCTTTCTTGGGCAGCGCAAAGGTCAAATTTCTGGAAACTCCGAATCGGAAGAGGATATTTGCAATGGAGGAACTTCCGGCCTTATGCACCTTGATGAACACTAAGTGATGCTTTTCTTGACATGATGGTAGAGGAGCTGACGTTCCTGACGTGGACAATGTTCCTTTACCATATAGTGGATGTGCTACCTCCTCCGGGCCCCCACTCCCCATTATAAATTGAAGTGGTGGTCGTTGTGTAGTCATCAAGATGATAACGGCGAATCCGACGACAGCGGCAAGGACAAAGGTCATCTTCCTGAAAGAGAAAAGGCTCCTTTAGGCAATAAAGCTATACATAGACAATGTAGTTCCTTTAGTGAACGATCATCTTTAAATTTATTTCTGGCTCTCCCTTGTATCTAGGTGCGGTTCCGACTTGGAATCGTAGTTCTTACAGTGTAACAACCACGTCGCTCGCAGGTAGTACTTATTAATTTTGAAAGGACAGCAGAAGAGGATGGCTGTTGTGGACATAACCTTGGCTATTCCGTGGAGGATTTAAGAGAATCATTCAATGGCAGAGCCTACAACTCTGTATTCGCGGTGTCGTACTTCGGTAAGTTCATTAAACATACATTATATGCGAATTGCAAAGAGGAATTTGGATTTCTGAAATGAATATGTCTAGTTTGAAGATAAATAAATCTCGAACGAGAGAAAATAAAACAAATTTGGGGTTTACGTTTGCAGGATTTGATGTGGATATTGGTCTGGATATTTCATTAATTTTTAAAAGCCTCTGTCCCTCTCTTGCGTTTCAACCCTAATTTTCCAGTAGGGCTGACTGGCTTGCGAGCCTTTTATGTCCAGATGTGACTCACACACTAACAATCTGATCTCAGGTGAATGGCGTCATAATGCAAGCTTAGTCAAGTGAGGCAATTATGCTTGGATGAACTCAAGAGCGTTTGAAAGGGGAGCGTCATTTGTGGATACACGTCAGCCATTATAGTGACGCTATGTGTTTATGCGTGACGTCACACCAGGCAAACGTCAGAAAACTTTTGTTTCCGCATTCTCTGACGAAACGTACAATATCTGTTTTAATACTGTGGAGTGTTTCTACAATTTAGGAAAGCTCTTCAAACTATCTCAATCTTCATCACTTCAGCTTGCTTTTCCGAGTAGTTGTTTAAGCTATCCTCAAATAAACAGTAATTCTGGAATGCTATTTAGTATTCTATATGTATTCTACTGGGACTGTCATTAAAAAAGCTGATGATACATAGAATCATAATACCCACAGAATTATTCTGCCAATCAGCACTCTATAAAGACAGCTTGACGTCACAGTATTAACTGATATATTGTAACATTGTAGACGTTGCGAGACAATCCTTTTTTCATGTCACAATGCCTCCCATGTCCTGCTTCACACAAGCGCCACCTCATGGGATTAGAAAATATGCCGCCTTTCCATTATGAAGCCAACTAAGATTGTCGCAGTCTCAAAATTGTAATTTTGTCTGGTTTTAAAATGTGGCCAGGGCTATGACGTGTCCTTCAACTGTGGTCATGACGTCAATGCTTGACCAGTGACGCCTAAGCATTGCAAATGACATCACTTCATGCATTTCTTTTACCTAGTTCTCCATAAACAATGTGGGTGGCGGGGGGGGGGTGGTGTAAATTGTTACTTTCTAATCACTTATATGAACAGTAAGAATAGCCGCTCATGTAATAAGGTAAACTGACAAGACGCCGGATTTCACCGGTTACGACCGTTATGACCGTTTTCGAAGTGCCACACTGTCGTTGCTGGTTCTGATTTTCTGCCTAAGCCTTAGTCTTCCATAATGCAAGTTCTCTCTCACGGGGACGCTTGGTTCAGGAGTGAGAGAATTTTACTGACTTCCTTGTAAGGTAAATATAGTATGCAAAACTTGTGTAGTATTACCATCTTACATGCTGTAAGATAAAAAGTATTGGTAAACATATATTTAATGATTATCATCTAATCATATAATGTCAGTTATAATCTACAGACATCATGTCCCCAAAACAGTGAATTTGTGAAAGTATTCCCCAAAGTAAAGCTTTTTATTAGCATTATCTAATAGGGGACGCTTGTACAAAACCAGTTTCCACAAAATTTAAAATTTAAATACTTACTTTGTTTTTGGATTTATTGGATATTAGCATATCTACGCCATGGCTTAAGAGCTTATTTATTGGCCTATGTATAATAACTGCAGTTGAAGTTGTGAAGGAGGTTGACAGTAAAACAGTGCACAAATACAAGAAGATTACTAAATAATTACATGTATTGTCACAAGAATATGTTAGTGTAATGGAGCAAGTGGTGCAGCTACAGTTGGATTAAGGCCAGTGGGGGGCCCTGATTAGGGTCAGTGGGGACCCTGATTAGTGTCAATGGGGCCCCTGGAGAGCCTATAGAATCAATTCTGGTCGTATGCTTAAATGAGATTTACAGGCCTTATTTCCTGTTCACAGAGGATTGCGTTAAAGTCAAAGGCAGCCCATGTTCTAAGTTAAGTTTGCCAAACAGATTGGACAGTATTATGTTCATTTCGCTAAAGTATTTTTTTCTAACACCTGCTACGACAGCGGTAATTGGCATTTGGCCGTGCTCAGTCGGCTAACATGAAACGCAGCCATTTTGTCTGGGCTGTGACATAATTCTTCCAAGCGCGGATCACTCTTGCCACCTGAGACTGTAGTAAGCTGCTATGGTTGTGCTTGTAACTTAAATATATATGTCAATTTATAACATGAAATGATCAAGAAACTTACTCCCACCATAACACAATGGTCTGGAAATACTTTGCAGTGTTGTTCACTCATGTACTTGTAATTAAAATATATAACGTTAAAACAGTGTCCCGTCCCAATGTTATTACATGTTACATTGACAGTCAACTCGAAACATTTACGTCATAGTTTATAAATGGCTGATGTCTCCTAACTCTCTGATTGGTCAGTCTCTTATAAATTTTAAAGCATGGGCGCCTTCAGATCCCCATTCGGCAGCAAAATACTCTGCAATTCAAAGGAAGATAATTCGGCAACGAATTCATACAAACAGTTTTTTGCATTCAAGAGAGAATTTTGTAATCTTTTTAATGAACAATGCTTCAGTGTTGAGCCGTCTTTCACTTTAAATTTTGGAGCACTTAACCAGTGTTATCTGCAGACAAAAGTATTAAAATTCTCTGGCTGTAAGCAGTGTATTCTATTGAGATTTGCAGTTTTGACTTAAAACAAAGACTTTGAATGAACAGACCCCAGAACAGAGATGTAAATCAAGGCTGACGTTCAGAATTTCGCTGTAGACTGATTCCTGTGAAAGAGTGACTTTACGACCGTACCACATTATAGTTCACGTACTTCTCGAAATACAAGCTCTTGCACGGTTACAGAGGCTGCTTCGTTATTGGATTCAAGCGGTAGCGTATAAGTTACTACTATTTTGACCTATACGAGAACGACTGGTTAGAGATGTCAAATCTGCAACTCTGTCAATCAGAATTGTCATTTCTACGCACAAATGAGTGAACGAGACTTTACCACCACCCAAAAAGCGGAACCAAACCTTGTATGGGACTAACATAGAGGACTGACTGTGAAGAAGGTAATTCATCAGATTATATTGCTGGCAACGGGTCACGACAGGGAACAAATCGAACTTTGTCGATATTTGCCAAAACACAGTCATATCCTGCCACGTGGTTTGGGCATTTCATCTGTTCAGATCAATTTCTCTGAATGATGATAAATATTCATACATAGAGAGTAAATATATGTTCAGCCGTAATTTCGCACAGGTGATAGGAGATGTCATTATCAATGAATACAAAAACCCGACGAGTCACTTATCACAGCAGAGAAATTATGACAATAAATGGCCCTCTGTCAGTGGCTCTATTCCTAGTGATATTTTCTTCACGATGTATTAGGAAGTGGTGCATTTACAATGGCCAACTGTATTAGGAAGTGGTGCATTTACAATGGCCAGCTGTATTAGGAAGTGGTACATTTACAATGGCCAGCTGTATTAGGAAGTGGTACATTTACAATGGCCAGCTCTATTAGGAAGTGGTACATTTACAATGGCCAGCTCTATTTCCCCATAATAGCGACTCGGGTCTAAGCTTAAGCGGCCATTGTTTTTTTACAATGGTTCAGAACTTTATACATTGCCAGATTGCGACAAAAGCTTCATGGAAAAGCCATTAATGTACAACAGTCTACACAGCTTAGGCCCGAATGACTGTATATGAAAGAGGTTTCCCATTACCTCGCCTGCTGTAAGTCAGATGCCAGGTGCGGTAAGCTAGGTGTCTAGAATTCCGTATACAGAACTGATGACACCAGCGGAAATCCCTGCCGAGTCACATACTGCCGGAAAAGCTATGAACGCCATACAACTTGTGTACAATCACTGTATGAGGACGAGAATTCAGGCTGTCAAGTAAAACACGTTGTTTTAAAATCACTAAAAGCGGAGTCAGTATATAATCTGATATTCATTATAGGTGGAGGCCTATTTCTAGACCGAAGTCTGGCATACTAGTAACAGCCATTAAAATAACTGTACATTACTTTGAAAGAAATCATTGGGCCACCCTCCCATGAAAAGACACAGCCAAAAAGACTCCATGATTTCAAAAAAGCAATTCATTGAAATTCAAGGAAAACCAATTGGTCAGTAGCTCGTTTCATATGTAAAATCAATGGAAAGAATTTCTGTCAAGCTGAAACACTGGGTTTTTGCATATAACCACATCCAATCATCTCATACAGCCACATGATGCAGGCAATTCATGCCATAATGTTGAACATATACACATCTGAGGACATCTTTTGATGTCTCTACACAGCACATAGGTTCTGCTTAAAACGCTTGTGACTACTTGACTGCTAAATATCCTTTTTCATACCTTGTGTGTTCCGAAGGAATTAGCTGTCTACATTTATATTTCAAATCTGAATATATTACGTCATAAAGCTCATGTCATGCATGCATGTGATATGATGTTATAAGTCTCATTCAATATACGACTTCAATTAATGTACACGCGCTCGCTTTCCGTCTTTTAAGAAAAATGAAAATTTTTACTCAGACTTAGGAGAGGTCAGAAAAAAATATCACAAACGACAGAATTGAACAGTGAATCAATCTGATTCACGATCCTCGACCGTAGTTGAGACCTTGGTGGTAAAACCAGGTGGATAGCGCTGGTAAGGCCGGTGTGACCGGTGCCGGAAGGTTCGTGGAGGTCATTTACCCTCCACAAAGGTCACACACATTAAACACGAATCGTAAAGTTCGTCATTTACTTGCCGATGATCAGTGGTTTACTCCGCGCACTCAGATTTCCTCCACCCACAAAAACGACAGACTTTATGAAAATACAAAAATTTTTTGAGTTCGACGTTCATGTAGCTATCAAATAAACACATTTTATTTAAAAAACTGAATACAGTCGAAAAATGCTGTTGACTTACCGGAAATTCTGTACACACATCGTTTGAAATTGTTGATTTTTATCTGCAGACAGTAGTATACTCTACATGAAAGTCAGAAGCCTCACAACTAGGTACTTTACAAGGCGAAGCGCTGCTTAGGTAGTGTATTGTGTTCCGCGGGTACTTCGACCCATATGAACTGCGGTCAATAATAACGTTAAACACTCCATGTGTAAGTTACATTTTAGCCAGTATCTACACGGCTGATTACAGACGCATGTGTCAGTTAATATTGTGCGGATTCGACTCAGCTGTACACAGTCCGCCTTTGAATAGGGCTAATAGGGAAATTGAAATTTGTCATGTACCCCACCTCCATTGTTGTAAAACTTGTGTTATAAAAACGTTTCCTCTTGGTTTCATTGCCGCTACAGGCCCACATAATCCGGGGTCACATTTTCCGTCCTGCAGGTCAATCTTAACTATTTTTTGTCTGTTTTATAACTGTACCAGTGCATATATATCATAGTATATGCTCAAAGTCGACAACGCTCAACACATTCATCAGTTTAATAACGTTCTGTGTCTGACTCTTCCATGCATGAATATGAATGGTAGGTAATTGTCTCACTCACATGTCTGTCATTACATTCGTCCGTACACATATAACTGCTGGTTCTTCATAAAACATGCTATTATATATAAGGAATATCTCAGACACTATAGTCGAAATACGTTTTGGTGTTGCAGCTTTCGGAGTTGTTGCAACTGTCAGCGCTTTAATTCCTGCAGGCACTCAGATAACAGTTGAACACCATCATTTAGAACGCGTTAATCATTTCCGACTCTAATTTTGAAAGTTTGTAATTTTGCGATAGGTGCTTCCATGCACCCTGGCCATTTTTTTACATGACTTGACAGGTTTGTATTTCATTATGGTACCCTCGTGCGCCAGGGTGTAAGCGCGCAAGCGCAGTGTTATGACAAGAGCCTGTCACCTGTGCGGTTGCTGCATGTGAGATCAATTCCAGCTCTTGACTTCCTCTCTGGCCGTACTTGGGAACGTCTGCCAGGAACCTGCGGACAGTCGTGTGTTTCCCCCAAGCTCTGCCTGGTGTCTTCCCGCCATAATGCTGGCCGCCATGATGTAAGTGAAATATTCTTAGGTACGGCGTAAACACCGATCAAAAATCTAAATATTTCATTATGTTTCTGTGGTCAAACTAACAATTTTTATGATGTAATATTGAATGATTGATTGGTGTGTAACTGTGTGCTGAAGAACATTCACGAAACAAAAACGCGAATACAGACCAAACACACGGTGCCTTGGAAACAAATACACGAATACTGACGAAACACGGCACTTCGTATACACCCAAAACAAGGACACGAATACTGACCAAACACAGGGCAATTTGGACACAAATACTTGAATACCGACCTAATACATGGCTATTCTCACCTTGTTCTTCGAGTCGCTTCGAGTTTTTTTTTTTTTTTTTTTTTTTTGTCATCATTACTTGATTAGTGTATAACGCCACGTTCACAAATACTAACTTCTTGACACCTATCAGGTGAACCCATTAAAGATAAGGTCTCAAGTTGTTGTTAATTATGCCGTGGCCTTTCCAGAGTAAAGATGTGCGTCAGCGTTGGGATTCGGACCGAGTTTGACGTTAATTCTGCTATGATAAACACTCCTGTGGTCCAACCTGGCCACTCGGCTCCTTTGGCCTCTTTCAGATATCCTTAACTATCAGGACAATTAACGGGTCCCCGGAAAACGTGTGATATGTGATTCCTGTCGTATTTCCTGTATGTTCTTCTCTGACATGTTGGAATTTGTTCCTTGATTTCAATTTTGTCTGACATTCGACTGTTTCCTGTTACCTTTATCAAAAGTTTATTAACATATGACGAGTCTTATGTGGTTCGTGTTGCCCTGAAACTAGACGTGTCAACATTGTGTTCGCACAGTTACAAAAATCTTAAGCCAGCGCAATTTTGAGCAAAAGATAGATTATACATGAACACATAAAACAGAACTACAAGGGTTTATTACGCAAGACAGTCAAAAGCATATTTATCCAAAACACTGATTACGAAAAATGTCAAAACTATCGAAAGGAAATCGGGAGGTCCATGGGTACCGTTGGCATATTCAAAGCACATGTACAAATTATCTATATATAAGATAATTTATCACACCATACACCAAACTCTAGATTATCATGTAAACATAGGTACGATATATCTGAAAGGTCAATCAAACACTTTGAAAGGAAAACTGGTCAGAATTTCGTTTAAAGTTAAATAATGTTACGTTTTTATTTAACAAAATATAGCTTTCATTCTACACAGTACAGCACGTCCCATGTCAGCGTGAATATGCAACTCTTAGTTTCAATTTAAACGCTTGAAACCTCATGCAACCTCAGTAATTTCAGGCCTCTGAACCATCAATAATTTAGTTCTACTTTCCTCTAACAGAATTTTCTTGATCCTGTTTTGGATTTCAATCATTTTATCGGCTGCTGGATACAATTTCCGCACAAAGAAAATGTGGACTTGGTGCGTCCAGAAATTAAACAGTCTAGTAGCTTCATCTAATTCTTCTTCTTCGTCTTCATCAACACCAGTCACAGTTTCATCCTTTTCGCCAGCCGTGAGTGACGCGGAGCTCTGCACAATTAGATGGTTGTCCTCCATGGCGGCTTGTGAGCTGGCCAGTGGAGAGCTGGTATGTTGCTCGCTGATTGCTCGCAAATCGCAGGCTTGTCTGGCGCTGCCTTGATTGCTGTCGCCTTGACGGATGATGTCCGAACCTGACGCAGAAGTCTGTCCTTCGCCCTTTACTTCGGTTGCTGACACATCACGCCCAACGCTTGAAGCGTTTTCCGGGGTATTCGCCTTCTGTGGTGACGACTGACTGTTGTGTTGGTGTAATTCTAGATTATCCTCAATCCGACTGTTGGCATCCCTTGAAGGCGAGGCAGGCATTGAGTACATCATCTGCTCCACTGTCAGGGCTGTGCTTGGACGAGGAGTAGTAGGATCTTTGACCACTTTTTCAGTCACAAAAATTTCAGCACAGCCTATGAGTGCTTCGAAGAACTCTAGAAAGGTCATTTCTAGTTCCAAATTATAGCAGCCGTCGTCATCGCCCACATTTGGGTCGTCCGATTTCAGAACACCTATCACAGCTTTGGCCGTCAAGTCCTCGTTGATCAGCTTGAAGTCGTTAATCATGTGCAAAAATTGACGCATCTTTATGACAGGTTCCTTGGGTTGAAATTTCCTGGGCAAGGCAAGCTTTTGATAAACGTCGTAAGCTTGGTCGAGGTGTACCAAAGCGTTGGTGGCCCTCCGCGTCTCGTGATAGAAGTGCCCTTTGACTTTACAGGCATGTGGGAGGACTTTATCAGAAATTAGCTTTGAAAGACACCATCCCAGAATGGGGATGGACCCGTCATGTTCGTCGCCGTAGATGTGGTAGGCCAGCGTGACCAAGTTGTTGATGAACTGACGCTGGAGGATTCTCTCATATGGGTTGTGAAGCTCGGACGGCCTCTTCTCTCCTCCTGTCAACCTGTCCATTTCGGTTAAGTTGACCCCTGTGTCGTGAAGTCGACAGTCTTTTAGGAAGCGCCAGAACTGCATTTTGTTCATTATAAAGGTGTTATCCAGGCTTTCTTCGTGTCCCAGACCACTGTAGAAGGTGTATATCTTTTTCAGGCCTGTGATATATCTGGTGATAACACAGAGTACTTGGTTGACTTCTTCATCCCGATCATTGTCTGGTAACATAGCCAGTAGATGATCGATATCTAGCTGGAAGCTTGGGCTAGCCGTATTCTTGCTGCTGTTACTGTGGACAGAGGAGGCCTCGTGAGCCAGAGGAGTCCTGGTCCGGAGCATACTGATGTCAGGAGTGTTCGTGCCATCCATGCTGAACTCGGGGAACTCCACGATGTGGTCCTTCTCAAAAATACCTTCGTATATTCGACCATTCTTGAAGGTAAATTTCCCCTTGCCATGCTTCATGTTGTTTTTCCAGCCGCCTTCATACTTAGCTCCGCTGGCGTAATAGAAGGATCCTTGACCGTGACGAAGGCCCCCAACGAATTCTCCATCGTACATGTTCCTCAGCGGGTACTGAGAGCCTGCTATACGCGGCAGCAACCAGATATGCTGTCCCATGCCGTGCTGTATGCCGTTCTCCCATTGGCCAGTGTATATCTGGTCTCGATCCAACCACTTCATGGTGCCGTCCCCATGCCGTACGTTATTAAACCACATCCCTTGGTACACGTTACCAGAGGGGTACTGCCGTGTACCGTAGCCGTGTCGGATGTTACTGACCCAGTCGCCGTCATAGTATGATTTACCTTCCTCATCGTACTCCATCCGTCCCTTCCCGTTTCTCTTCCCATTTGTCCAGTTGCCCGTGTACAGCATTTTATTACCCACACATCTGAAGGTCCCAAATCCGTGCCGTTTGCCGACACTAACTTCACCTTCGTAGAAGCTTCCATCAGGCCACATATAACAGCCTTTCCCAGTGATATGGTTCTTGTCAAAGTCTCCCTCGTAAGACAATCCATGATTCCATGTATATTTGCCCTTGCCGTGCATAAGACCCTCGGAGAACTGCCCACTATACTCGTTGCCGCCTTTGAACTTAGCTGTCCCTTCTCCGGAGTACAGGCCACGGACTTTCTCTCCTTCGTAAATTTCTACGATTAACTCTGACAACACAGGTTCATCGTACACCGGTTCTGGTGTAGTTTCCTTCGGGGGTTCTTCGACTTGCGTGGTCTCGGAGGCTTGTTCTTCTGGAGTAGGCTCAGAAATCGGACATTCCTGCTTCTCTTCCAGTGGGGTCGATTCTTCCGACTTCTTGCCGCTTTTCCGATCCCCCTTTCTTCCTTTGGATGACATGATGTTTCTGCAACAAATGTGAACATGCGTAAACAAATGATACATGACGGAATGTATCAAGGTTTTATACTGAACGTAAATATTTTTATTGTGCATATTGTTAATTTCATCAGAAGAGATAGCCTTTTACGTGTCACGTATTTAGGCAATGAGAACCTAAAAAAGGACTAATGGGTCGGTATCTGCATAGCGTTCAGATTTTATATCTGGTTATATACTTGTAAATGAAAAATGATCAGAAATAACATAGAAAACTAAAATGTTCTCTGCAACAGAATTTTTCGGTTATCCATCAGTCGCTTACGTGTACAATTTCAGGATAAAGTAATGTCAAAATGTGCATGTAGCTTACGTAATAATCAGAAAACTACACGCAGTTGTAATTAATGCTAATTAAACCAGAGGTACATTCCATAAACAAAGTCAAAAATAAAGAGACTAGACTTACTGAGTCTCAGAGGTGCAAATATCATAAAATTCAACTTTACTGACACAATAACAGCTGCATAACTCATGTTCACTAACCAAGGTGTAAACAGCTTAACTTTTGCTTTCTACATGTATCCGTTATAACTAGAAACCGAACAGAAAAGCTTAACCTTTATCCCATACAGACATGTCATCTCTAATACACAGAAACTAAACAGAACAGCTTAACCTTTACCCTGTATGTACATCTCATCCCTAATACATAGGAACTGAACAGAAAAGCTTCACCTTTATCCCATACGTACATGACATCCCTAATATATAAGAACTGAACAGACAAGCTTGACCTTTACCCCATGCATACACGTAATCCTTAATACATAAGAACTGACCAGAAAAGGTGAACCTTTACCCTATACAAACAATCCATCACTAATCCAAAGGAACTGAACAGAAAAGCCTGACCTTTACCCCATACAAGCAATTCATCCCTACCGCATAAAAGCTGTCGTCCCCAATACACAGCAACTGAACAGAAAAGCTTGACCTTTACATCCCTAATTCAAAAGAACTGAACGGAAAAGCCTGACCTTTACCTCATACAAACAATTCATCCCTACTACATAAGAACTGAACAGAAAGGCTTAACCTATACCCCATACATACATACCATCCCTAAAACATTGGAACTGTACTGCAAAGCTTGAACTTTACCCCTTCATACATGTCATCCCTCATACATAGGAACTAAACAGAAAAGCCTGACCTTTACCCCCGACATACATGTCATCCCTAATACATAGGAACTGAACAGAAGAACTTGACCTTTACCCCATACATACATCTCATGCCTAATTCACAGAAACTGAACAGAAAAGCCTGACCTTTACCCCCTACATACTGTACATGCCATCCGTAATACATAGGAACTGAATAGAAAAGTTTAACCTTCACCCCATACATACATGTCATCCCTCATACATAGGAGCTAAATGTATATGCTTAATACCTAGAAAGTTATCTGTTATTCCTCTGAACTAAGTAGAAAAGCTTAACCTAAACTATGTATACATTGACAGTATCCCTAATAAATAGCTGTGCAACTTTGCATACATCAAAACTACACTCGCACATGTTATTTGCCCACAGCCATCCTGTGCTTCCCTGTTTTAAAGCTATGACATCAGATACTTGCCACTGGGTGACGGTCGTCTGACCTGCACTCACAGGTCTTCCCAGTTTCACATATTAAATATGTTAGTCATCTAGTTAACACTAACCCTAGATGGCATTAACTAAGTAACACAATTGTGAGCCAAGAGGTGATGATCCCTGAACTGTTGTATAATCTATGGAACTGTTCAAAATGTTATTGTGAATGTACATGACAGTGACAACTAAAAGCCATCTAGTTTACAAACAGGACTGATGAAGGGTATTTGTAGAAATTAAGAAAATCCATAAACTATAACAGAATCTTTTCTCTTTTTGCCTTACAGGAGAAGAATATAAAAATGAACCCCAATAAAATGGCTGTGAAAAGTCATTGATGTGCTCGTCAATATATTTTTCAACTTTTCTTTACAGGCAACACAATATTTGAAAAAAGAAAGGAAAAGGTCTTGTGGATATTTGGGGTCACCTCTTGAAATACATGTCATGGAAGTCTGACACATTTATGTATACATATACATGTATACTCTCTAAAGGACCATTTCTGACAAAGTTTTTTGTGCTTGAATTTAGTCTTTTTCCTGTACAAATGTCTTAAACCAGAATTTTATTTATATTTATGTTCTGTTTACTTATTTATTTGATTGGTGTTTTACATTGTGCTGATGAATATTTCACTTATATGAAGGTAGCCAGCATTACGGTGGGAAGAAACCAAGTAGAGCACTGTAGAAATCCACAACCATCCCCAAGTTGCTGGCAGACGTTCCAACATACAGCCAGAGCGGGAGCCGGCATGAGGTCAAAGCGACTGTATTGGTGAGAGGCCCCTTATTCATTGCGCCATGATAGCGTGTTAGCCCCCTTGGCCATGAAGGCTCCTCTTTATATTTTAATCCATTCATAAATGTTGATACAGTTCAATTTTAATGCCTGTGTTTGGATATATAGCAAGAAATTTACATTCAAAGAAACTGCCAGTACAAAAAAGGGTGATCCCAAATGCTAACCATACAAAAAATGTCTTTTTCTCCTTACAAAAAAAAATGTGAAAAACTACATCTAAAGCCTTCAAAGCCTTTCACATGAAGTCTGCATCATTTGTTTTCTTCTCAATACATCCCAAAGCTGAGTGCAAAGAATATTACTGTCTGTGATGGGCCGATGGCTGCAGGCTAGAGAGCATTATTCCTGTATATATGCACAATGACAAGAATTGTAAGATTAAAATGTATGAAAGATTGATTTTTTTTTCTATTTTTGCGAATATTTTTTTCCTGAATGGGCCAAATCCAACAACAAAAGTTAACACTTAGTTGACTTTTTTAATTTATTCTGTAATTGTTGAATGATATACTCAGGGGTTTTTCACTTATAACTTAGATGGCGGTGAGTTTCAGGGGTGAAAAAAAAAAAAACAAACATTATTGGGCTTTAGGGTGGAGACATTACATGCCATTGAATGGAAGGCATGATATATTCCCTGACATATTATATGACAAATCTCCTGATACTTCTCTGAATCTCAAGACAAGCCAGTTTCATAAAAATCTATTGTCCAGTGCTGCTTATATACTGATGGAGATCGGTATCAGATATCCCTGTTTAAATATGGTCAAGATCATAAACATGGGCAAAAATAGATACATTAATATTTTGTGTATATATCATATTATATAAATATGTGGATACTAAAATTTATTACTACTTGTCTCGAGGCAAAATACGTGCATACTATTAGAGTAATTTAACTGTAATCAATATTATTATTTATAACTGAGCAGGATATAAATAACAGCAATTTCAAACTAGGCTTGTTACTTATTTATCTATAAACTTTATTTTAATTGATACAGGACAAAGATCCTTAAATTTTACAACAGGGACACAATGTGAAATTGCTCCATATAAAGGCGGGGGCTTCCATGGCAGAGGGAGTTATGACCCAGTGCCTCTCCCCAATGCAGTCGCTGTGAGTTCAAGCCCAGCTCAAGCTGGCTTTCTCTCCTGCCGTACATGGGAAGGTCTGCTGGCAACCTACAGATGGTCCTGCCCGGTTTCCTCCCACCATAATTCTGGTCGCCGAGGCATAAGAGAAATATTCTTGAGTACGGTGTAAAATATCAATCAAATCAAATAAAATCAAATCTATATAAAGGTATTCTACTGAACTATCCATACACAAAATGGTACCTAATACATAACAGGTTATCTTCATAACATTTGTTCAGCAGCGAGCTTGACTAGCAGCAATCACAATCTATTTTTCTATACCGCTATAAGCATTTATGGCAGTAGTAAGGATGATGGTGGTATCAGGTGGCAGGTTTACGTCAATTCATTGAAAAATGCCCTTTTCTCAATGAACAGCGGAAAAGTGGGTCAGCGACGAACAACACCTCAACCTATTCTTTACAAATCCCGTATTTATTTGCTTGCTTGGTGTTCAACGTTTTACTTAAGAATTTGTCAATTATATGACGAAAGGTGAAACTTAATGGCAACCTACTACGTGCAGATTTGTTGTTGTTGTTGTCTCCAACTCGATCTCCATGCTTGGCAAAAAAATCCGCAAATACTAACCTCTTTTCTTGCTTATTTCAATCCTTCTAACAATTTTTATGATGGAAGGTAAAGTTATATCAGTGGACAGTCCATTTGCACAGATAATGACGATCTAGTGGTTGTTGTTCTCGGACGATAGCGACGAACTATTTACCCCTGTCCGCCATGTTCCGTATCTACATTCCGCGTCGCTAGGTAACGACTGTGGCTCGCACACAGAGCTCAGTGGACATGGTCTCTATCTCAACTGCATATACTTGGATACATACATCAAGGAGAATTGCTGGTTGCGCGTGCTGCGGTTTAACCTTGGGGTATTTAGCGAGGCGCGATGATTTCCTCATAGGTGCGATCCGTTCTTCTTCCTCTATCTACCATAAATGTGATCGTTACCGTATTTACACGCCCAAGTTTGCACAGTACGTGCACCGGGAGGCATTTGGGGGTATTTGCACCATTCTGTGTCTCTTCAACTTTCATCCCTATATATGAAAAAGAAAATTATCATTTATAAGTAACATTCCTATATGTCAGCTCAGCGCGTGTATCCTTGGATTCCCCTTGAATTTCTAATGGTTCATCAGATTCATAAAGCGCCTTGTGTGGTACGTGCATTGACTGTACCTCGTTTTCATATTAGAGGAACATGAATCAGAGACAAAATAAAGATGAGGAAGGTAAATACAGAATGTCAGAGTTATAGAATGGAGGTTTTTCAAAAGTGTCATAATGAGTAATCAACCTGGTCATACTAACTAACTAAGGCGTGTGAAAATCGAAATATTTTGGGGGTTGCTTTGCCTTGGTAAATTGGTATTCGTGTCGTGTATCAATTTGCATAAAATATTCTAGAATATTTTGGACACAATGGTAACATACCATCGCTCTGTCTGTACAAACCGCTATCTATTTTTATGCATAATATAGTATAGGGCAACGACAACGTCAAGTGGACCACTGGAAAGGTGATAATTTCCTAATTTTACATCAAAAATATGTGGTCATATGTATGATTTCGGAAAATATTAAAGCTACCCAAAGAAATGCAAATGAACGTACAGTGATCAAAATGTATTACCGTTACCTGATGAATCAAGATTTCAAACTCCAAAAATTCAGCGAGAAAACGGGCGGTCAACCAAAATGGCGCCTTGTCATTTAATTCCCCTAGCGGACAATTGTCAACCTTTTTACCTTGACTAACCCGTGTTAGTCACTTTGATTAATCTCGTATGGGACCAAGAGCTCAACCAAAAGCAATAGACAGTTTGTTGAAAAGAACGTTGATGTTGGACTTTAGGCCTAAGCCCGGCCATACATAGAACATTTACCATGTCATTGGCTTGATTCTTTATCACGGGTCGATTTTGACTTGCCTTAATTTGTCTTGCCGATGGGTCTGGCGGTCTAAAAAAAAGTGTGGTGCAGTTTACACTTTTGCCTGGGAATGTCGAGAAAAATGCACATATCCCCAAAATGATGGAAATCTATCCTAATAATATCATTCTTATGACCAGTTACACCCAAAATATACCTTTAAACTGCATATAATGATCTCATGCAACATGTTACATCACACCTCCCACCAAGTGCTAATCTTCGAAAAGTACACTTTTGCATTAAAATGTTCAAAATATGTATAAAACAGTGACCTATCGACTCAGTTTCGACTTCTTTTCTGTCCAGTTTTCAAATGTTCATTTATCAGCACATAAAAAAAAACATAATACGGACAGGTTGACCTGTCAGATTTCAACCAATTCTCCCATAAAGGCAAACCAGCCCTTAAAACAACAACAACAAGCAAGTGTTTGTGCACCCTATCAGGCATGTTCGTATCCCCAGCAGGGCTTCCTCGGCCGTATTTCTGCCATCTCGGCATTGGATATTTTGAAGCCATGGCACCATAAAAGATACTGTAACGTAATTTTCATCTTCCTTGCGAAAAAGATAGAATAATCAACTTCGATTGTTAGAGAACATTTGACATTTTAGTACTATACAGGTACGATAATTGCGTTTGTATATTTTATTTAAAATCATTCATATTGTGATACAGAACATATATTCATGCGAAACTTTGTAACATGAGAATGGACATTAAGCATAGGTTATTAACTGGGAATTCGATAATTAGCTAATCAATGTTCAAATTCACTAGTCGGCGCCAGTACATCTGTTTTAATTCAGCTTGCCCCGGTTATTTCATACAAGGTCAGCTTTTGGTTCTCTAACTAAAGTTGTTCAAAGTATAGATTCGTTACAACGCTGCCAGTATAGGATGGACTGATTGCCTAAAGGGTTCTCTGATGGGTTAGTTTATGGTATGCTTTATTTATTGGTCTTTACGCCATACATGAGGTGTGATATGAGTTTGGGTGAATATGACACCTCATCCCATACGCGGCAGCCTTCCTATAAATTTATAACATGAAATGATCAGGAAATTTACTCTCACCATAACACAATGTTGCAGTGTTGTTCACCCATGTAGTTATAATTAAATTATTAAAACTGTGTCCTGTCTCTATGCTATTACATGTTACATTGACAGTCTACTCAAAACACTGACGTCACAGCTTATAAACAGCTGATGTCTCCTAGCTCCCTGACTGGTCAGTCTCCTACAAACTTAAAAGCGTGGACGCCTTTAGATCCCCATTCGGCAGCAAAATACTCCCCACTTCGAACGAAGATAAATGAGCAAAGAATTCATGGAAATTCAAGCAGGCTTTTGCATTCAAGAGAGAGTATTGTAATTTTTTTATCTGAGAGTACCTCAGTCATTAGCTGTGTTTCGCTTTAAGTAGAATAGGCTTAATATTGAATTGTGTGAAACTAACCCCGAAAGCTCGTCATTGTAAATAATTTTAAGGTGAAAGAGACCTCATGTTCAAAGTTAAGATTGTTAAAAAGGTTGGACACCATTTGTTTATTTCGGTGAATAATTTTTTCTAACAGTTACTAGGATAGTGGAAATTGACATTTGACCATACTCTGTCAGCGAGCATGAAACGCAGCCATTCTGCCTTGGCTGTGACGTAATTGTTGCAAGCGCGGAAAACTCTTGTAGTAAGCTGAAACGGTTGTGGTTCAAACTTATGTATATATGTAAATTATCAAAAGACTTACTCCACAACATAATGGTCTGGAAATACGTTGCAGTGTTTGTTCCCTCATGTACTTATAATTAAATTTTATAACATTAAAACAGTGTCCTGTCCATATGCCATTAAATGTTACATTGACAGTCAACTCAGAACATTTACGTCACCGCTTATAAACAGCTGATGTCTCCTAGCTCCCTGATTGGTCAATATCTCATAAGCGTAAAAGTATGGGCGCCTTCAGATCCCTAAAGTCTGCAGCAAACTACTCTACACTTCAAACGAAGTCATATACATTCAAACAGGTATTTGCGTTCAAGAGAGAATTTTATAATGTTTTTAATGAGCGGTAGCTCAATAATGAGCTGTCTTTTACGACGTGGAAATGCTGCTAAGGTCTTATCATATACAGAATATAACTCACGCGGATGAGTCTCAAACTGTATATAAACGTAGGAGAGCAGGAATACTTAACTGAATCCACGAGGAGGCCTGTAAGCCGATATTGTAGGCCTGTTCATTTCGTAAAATTTCACATATCATGCATGTGTGAAATGTCCTCTAATATGTGTAATGATCCCCCACTTCATTAACCTAGGAGAAAAGCATACGTAAATGCGTAACATGTTAAAGGTGAGCTGTCCCGGTTGATCAATTTTTTCGAGCAAATTCGGCCCAGAATATCGTGGAGGTGTCTGAAATGCGGAGCCGAAGAGATTTAAAGAATAAAAATCGCTGGATTTTTTCAAAAAATATTTTTTTCCAGACCGATAGGTTGCATGAGTTTCGTGAAGGTTAATATTCTCTACACGCTTATCTGCCCTTGATTTCCGCTGGTGTGTAACGTCACAGTGGCCATTTGCCGTCTTTATGTGCTAATGTGCTAATCACACACTGAAATTATGATGGGAGTAGTTTTTCTGCCTTCCCATTGGACCCTTCCATGCGAGGAAAATGGAAAATTCCCATCCGATGTGACCACTCAAAATCATGCTCTAGCCTTTTTGACGACAGGTGTTTTGATGCGGAATATGAAACAGGAAACATTACGCCTCATAACCGGAAATGCCACACTATTTGGCACACTAGCGCCATTTCAGGGCAGATATGCTATGTGAGATTTTCTTCTCGGAAATTCTGGTGCTAAATATAGTTTTATTTTCTGCAAGTAAAAATCCTCTCATAAATACATGTATAAAATCATTTTTTATATATCACTGATATATCATTCATTTAAATAAAGTGAAAAATAGAACTGGGACATTTCACCTTTCAGTGACCTCGATCTACATAGGCTATACATGCAATGAATTATGACTTATAACACACAAAATGAAGATAACACGCTAAACACCTTGTTGTTACTCTGATAAGAAGCAAAACAGAACACACGAATTTTCAATCTACTAAATACATTTTATTCATGTACGTCATCGTGGCATCAAGCGCCATATATGTATATGTGTCCAGACATTTCGGGTAGCTCTAGTATTCCTCGGCCTCGCCTTCTCCTTCATCCTCCACGGAGTCGACGCCAACCTCCTCGTAATCCTTCTCCAGAGCGGCTAAATCCTCCCGAGCTTCGGAGAACTCTCCCTCCTCCATGCCTTCTCCCACGTACCAGTGGACAAAGGCACGTTTGGCGTACATCAGGTCAAACTTGTGGTCAAGACGAGCCCAAGCCTCAGCAATGGCCGTCGTGTTGCTCAACATACACACGGCTCTCTGTACCTTGGCCAAGTCCCCACCAGGGACCACAGTTGGGGGCTGGTAGTTGATGCCGACCTTGAAACCAGTGGGACACCAGTCAACGAACTGGATGGTTCTCTTGGTCTTGATGGTAGCAATTGCGGCGTTGACGTCTTTGGGAACAACGTCACCTCTATACAACATACAACACGCCATGTATTTGCCGTGACGTGGATCGCATTTCACCATCTGGTTGGCTGGCTCGAATGTGGCGTTGGTGATTTCAGCCACAGATAACTGTTCGTGGTAAGCCTTCTCGGCGGAGATGACTGGAGCATAGGTAGCCAGAGGGAAGTGGATGCGGGGATAGGGTACCAGGTTAGTCTGGAACTCGGTCAAGTCTACATTGAGGGCGCCATCAAATCGAAGAGAAGCCGTGATGGAACTGACGATCTGACCAATCAGACGGTTGAGGTTGGTGTAAGTGGGTCGCTCGATGTCAAGATTACGGCGACAGATGTCGTAGATGGCCTCGTTGTCGACCATGAAGGCACAATCGGAGTGCTCCAAGGTGGTATGGGTGGTCAGGATAGAGTTGTAGGGTTCCACCACAGCCGTTGACACCTGGGGTGCTGGGTAGACGGCGAACTCCAACTTGGACTTCTTGCCGTAGTCCACACTGAGACGTTCCATGAGAAGGGAGGTAAATCCTGAGCCGGTGCCTCCTCCAAAGCTGTGGAAGATGAGGAATCCCTGAAGACCGGTACACTGGTCAGCCAGTTTTCGGGTGCGGTCAAGAACCAAGTCGATGAGCTCTTTGCCGACGGTGTAGTGACCACGGGCATAGTTGTTGGCGGCGTCTTCCTTTCCGGTGATGAGTTGTTCCGGATGGAACAGCTGTCGGTATGTGCCGGTGCGGACTTCATCTGGACATGTGGTTAAATGGAATGAATGTTTGGCAGAAATATTTGATTAACATTATAGCATACAAGTTGTCCAATTTCATGCAAACTTATAATAAGATCAAAAACAATGTTAATCTCTTTCATGAGAATACCCGTGATTGCCTTTCATTTTATTGCATACAATTTGTAAACTCAATAATAATAATTAATGACTTATTAAGGAAAACGGTGTGTATTGTAAGATACAATTATAATTATTTCCTATTTCAACTGATAGGCCTGAATAGCACTTATTGCATTTATCTCATATAATTTAAATGATTATACACACTGAAAAATAATTTATGTTTTGTATGAAAAACATTATAAATTGTTCCAACGTTCAAATTTATTTGAAAGGCACTTACCGACAACGGTGGGCTCCAAGTCGACAAAAACAGCCCGGGGGACGTGTTTCCCTGCCCCAGTCTCACTGAAGAAGGTGTTGAAAGAGTCGTCCCCACCCCCGATGGTTTTATCTGAGGGCATCTGACCGTCGGGCTGGATTCCGTGTTCCAGACAGTACAGTTCCCAGCAGGCGTTTCCGATCTGAACTCCGGCTTGGCCCACATGGATGCTGATACACTCGCGCTGTAGGTAGAAATGATGAGACGTTTACATTGCGTAACTGTACGACATTGGTAATAGGATAATACCAATTCCAGTCCTATGTTTAGTAATAATGTATTAGAAGTGCGCCAAAAAGAAAGGCGTCATTTCCAGTTTATGTATATTCAACCATCACGAATTTCACCTCTGTAAATATTTGAATTCTTTGAAGAACTGACCAAGCTATTCTGACCAAAAAGGTAGAAGCCAAATACCATCATGAGTTTTGCTATTCAGCACTGGAAAAGGAACACTATCCTTTATTCTGCTATAAAGTGCCTTCTCCGTGCCTGAAGACGAGAGTCAGGGATCATTTAACATACTCCGAACATTATTACAGACTCACCATGGTGGAAGGTTAAAACAAAATGTCTCGTGTGAAGACTGCAATGTTGTCCAAATGGAGACTAAATCACAAGTGTGACCAAAGCTAACCAAGCAGTTGCTTATATACAGTAGCCTGACTAATGAGCTAATGTTACTCTTTGGTTGCCAAGGCCGCAGTGGTCAAGCTACGACTGACATGCCTAAGCAAGTTACCAGACGCTGTTGACGTGTCATTTGTGTATTAAGCTTTTGTCTCTTGTCCGAGGGATTGACTTTATTACTGGTGTCAAAAATCACTGTACATTGTTGTCAACAGAATTTTTGGGCGACAGATTTTTGGACTATATACATATACAACCTGGGTGACACAGAATGACATAATTGTGAATAATTGTAAGACGTTTATCAAAATGTGTTTATTCAAACTTTTTTAGTTTGCGACGTTGTCTTACTTGCATGAAGTGAGGTTAATTTATTCGCGTATCACTTTTAATATCCTCGTTATTATCATGTTTTCACTTCTGCTGTGTATGAATATCTGTTTCGCTTAATTAAATAACATTAAGCGAAGTATCAAATCCAGTCCTTGTTTCAGAATCGTAACAATATGTTGTCATATTCGACAGGATATTTCACGCATGAAGCAAACTGTATACTTTCCGTTATATAAATATTGCATTAATATAATATGACTTAGTGTCATCGGCTACAATATACTTAGGGTAAACGCACTATAGCCTGGACACCAGATAAGCTAAACTGTAGTTCTCTCAGACGTGAGGTTCATTCCCCAAACTGTACACTTCTGAATATGGTAATCTTGATGTACCTTCTAGCTCATGTGGTGCTCAGTGTCTGAGGATAAGCCAAGTAGTGGTGACGTGAGTATGTGTGGGGAAATACCTGCTGTCTTTTTATAAAACAACATTCTCTGGAAATATGTCGTCATCGACGCCAAAGTGCTAATAGAAACCAGGGCCGGAATGTAACAGAAATGTTGGTTGATGGCAATAGCGACTCCATGGCCGAGTACTTAACGTTCTAGCGTAGCACAATGGCTTCACAGGAGCTTCTCAACATTGGTCTGTGAGTTAAAGTCCAGTTCTGGCTGCCGTTCTACACTGTTGAACGTTGAAAGTAAACTGGATGGTCGTGTGTTTGCCCGATCTCTGGACACCATAATGCTGGTCGCCATAGTATGAGTTACTCTCTAGTGCAGCGTAAAACGTAACTAACTAACTAAATAAATAATAAATATTGATGGTTTTCTTCCCCAGTATAAGCAAATGAGTGAATGATCACGCCTAAACACACTTCGGCAATACCGGTGTGACGGGCGTATCGTGGCGAGGCAATATCAAGGAAATATTCCACTATAATAATAAATGCATGACTGACGATAAACTTCATATAAGACAAACACCTCGAAAACGGAAATATTTTAAGTTAGTTTCCTTAAAACATTTCATGCAGGACATTACTTGTCTTCTTGTTGTCTGCTACTGTGTGAAGTCAGTACCTAATAACGTGGACAAACGTTATGTTAACTTAAACTGGCAATAATTCTCTCCTCCACATACGCAAAGAGACACCCAGAAGAGAGAAAATAGAAAATATAACAACAAAAGACGACGGAGACGTAATCATCGTGAAAATATCCACATAAGAAAATATTTTGGATACTCTACGAACATATCACTTCTCAGTCATCCAATGTTATTTCCGGTTAGCCTACTATAAACAGCGCACTTCTATTCCCAGCTATAACATACCGCTATGTGTAACTGTAAACAAAGAACAGGTTTTGGCTGTGATCGACACCTTGACAGCACAGCGCTAAGCCGCAGTAGGATTAGTGGTGTAAATCCGATATAACTATGAGCGAGTGGTCAACAATGGTCAGTAGCTTGACCACCGCAGTCTTGGCAACCAAGGAGTTTCATTAGCTGAGTGGTCAGGCTGTTGTATGTAAGTACCAACTTGGTCAGCTCTGGTCACAGTTGTGACGCAGTCTTCACTTGGACAACATTGCAGTCTTCAGGCGAGATTCTTTATTTAACCTTCCATCATGGTGAGTCTGTATTTATCTTCAGAGCATGTTTAATGGTCTTTACTTAGTTTACTCTACTATAAAAGAAGAAATACACAGAAATAAGACTGGCCACACTGTTCTTTATACCCCCCCCCCCCAAAAAAAAAGAAGGATAAATTTTATAACAAATAAAATAGCGCATATTTTCCAAGACCGACTGTGATACTATAGCCGAAATTATATATGCCAAAGTATACTCACAAATGGTTTCATGAATTATGTAAATATAATTTTTATGACCTGAAATTATGTAAAAATAATACCAGGTCCTGTTCCCTGGGGTAAACATATGCCAATATAGCCCTATATTTGCACACATAACAACTAACAGTTTTAAGCATTAAATGTATTTTTCCTTGGCATGCCAGGCCCCAGTTTCATGAAACACACTTAGCTAAATATTCGTTTAACTTCCATGATGACGTATGTTATAGAGATGGGAAGTGCGCTTAGCTAAGGGCTACTTAGCACTAAGCATGCTTCACGAAACCCGGCCCAGATTTCTGAATTTTCATCATAGGCATCCGATAGAGTAACCAATACTTTGCTACCAAATATTCCATATGTTTTATTATTCCTATTTCCAATTTCCAGAGAGAGTGTATCAGCATCCATGTCGGCCAGGCCGGAGTTCAGATCGGAAACGCCTGCTGGGAACTGTACTGTCTGGAACACGGAATCCAGCCCGACGGTCAGATGCCCTCAGATAAAACCATCGGGGGTGGGGACGACTCTTTCAACACCTTCTTCAGTGAGACAGGGGCAGGGAAACACGTCCCCCGGGCTGTTTTTGTCGACTTGGAGCCCACCGTTGTCGGTAAGTGCCTTTCAAATAAATTTGAACGTTGGAACAATTTATAATGTTTTTCATACAAAACATAAATTATTTTTCAGTGTGTATGATCATTTAAATTATATGAGATAAATGCAATAAGTGCTTTTCAGACCTATCAGTTGAAATAGGAAATAATTATAATTGTATCTTACAATACACACCGTTTTCCTTAATAAGTCATTAATTATTATTATTGAGTTTACAAATTGTATGCAATAAAATGAAAGGCAATCACGGGTATTCTCATGAAAGAGATTAACATTGTTTTTGATCTTATTATAAGTTTGCATGAAATTGGACAACTTGTATGCTATAATGTTAATCAAATATTTCTGCCAAACATTCATTCCATTTAACCACATGTCCAGATGAAGTCCGCACCGGCACATACCGACAGCTGTTCCATCCGGAACAACTCATCACCGGAAAGGAAGACGCCGCCAACAACTATGCCCGTGGTCACTACACCGTCGGCAAAGAGCTCATCGACTTGGTTCTTGACCGCACCCGAAAACTGGCTGACCAGTGTACCGGTCTTCAGGGATTCCTCATCTTCCACAGCTTTGGAGGAGGCACCGGCTCAGGATTTACCTCCCTTCTCATGGAACGTCTCAGTGTGGACTACGGCAAGAAGTCCAAGTTGGAGTTCGCCGTCTACCCAGCACCCCAGGTGTCAACGGCTGTGGTGGAACCCTACAACTCTATCCTGACCACCCATACCACCTTGGAGCACTCCGATTGTGCCTTCATGGTCGACAACGAGGCCATCTACGACATCTGTCGCCGTAATCTTGACATCGAGCGACCCACTTACACCAACCTCAACCGTCTGATTGGTCAGATCGTCAGTTCCATCACGGCTTCTCTTCGATTTGATGGCGCCCTCAATGTAGACTTGACCGAGTTCCAGACTAACCTGGTACCCTATCCCCGCATCCACTTCCCTCTGGCTACCTATGCTCCAGTCATCTCCGCCGAGAAGGCTTACCACGAACAGTTATCTGTGGCTGAAATCACCAACGCCACATTCGAGCCAGCCAACCAGATGGTGAAATGCGATCCACGTCACGGCAAATACATGGCGTGTTGTATGTTGTATAGAGGTGACGTTGTTCCCAAAGACGTCAACGCCGCAATTGCTACCATCAAGACCAAGAGAACCATCCAGTTCGTCGACTGGTGTCCCACTGGTTTCAAGGTCGGCATCAACTACCAGCCCCCAACTGTGGTCCCTGGTGGGGACTTGGCCAAGGTGCAGAGAGCCGTGTGTATGTTGAGCAACACGACGGCCATTGCTGAGGCTTGGGCTCGTCTTGACCACAAGTTTGACCTGATGTACGCCAAACGTGCCTTTGTCCACTGGTACGTGGGAGAGGGTATGGAGGAGGGAGAGTTCTCCGAGGCTCGGGAGGATTTAGCCGCTCTGGAGAAGGATTACGAGGAGGTTGGCGTCGACTCCGTGGAGGATGAAGGAGAAGGCGAAGCAGAGGAGTATTAAACCTACCAGAAATGTCTGGACACGTGTATTGATGCTTGATGCTCCGAAAACGTGCATGAATAAAATGTATTTAGTGCATTGAAAATTCGTGTGTTCTGTCTTATCAGAATAACAACCAGACGTTTACATTGTGATCATTTATATCATAGCCTTCCACAGTTATTGCTATTGTGTGTACTGACTTAGTACTCTGATGAGAGGTTACTTACGCCAACTTACACCAGGTCTACGCCCACTCGAGATAGTTAATTTTGCTTCTGCACACCAGGAAACTTGATTAAGTGATTGTGATTGCTTTTTGTCGGATTATATTTCCGAGTGAAATGTCAATGTAACAAAGCAATGTAAACCCTATAAAATTTCTCTGATGATTTTACAACACACCTGGTGTAGTTTTTATAGCACAACTCTGTGCTGCTTATCTTGTTTTTGTCAACCCCCTCCAGTTTTTACCACGTCTGTTGAAATAATGACACCAGACTTAGTCATTCCTTTGTCCGTGCGCTTTGTCAATGGATATATTCAGTGGGCCAGTTTTAAAAATCGTATAAAACTCGTCGATGGTAAAGCGGCAAGGGGTCCGTAAGGAACTTTATTACTCTAGGAAAATATAAACAAGCATACATTGCTAAAGCAACGTAATAACTTGCTATCTAGGAAAAGTTGTTTGCTTGCTGGGGAGACTGGGTGTACGCAGGAGTGATAAAATGAAATTCGCTCCATGGAAGATCTGTTTATGTAATATGAAACACGGACATAGTAGCTTTGGGATTCTCGGACAATAACATGCCAATGTTCAGTAAAGGTCAGCTTGCTATAATGATACCCTGACATATGGCTTGATATTGGCCGCCTGTCTCTAGAGGTGAGTCTAATGCTGTTTTCATTTATTTATTTATTGCATGAAACTGTGAGTTGTAAACTTCAACCTTCAATACTGACTGTCTACGAGGCGCGCTGACTATGTTACCACTTCAAATGAACAACTTGATACTACCGGGTATAAATAACAGCTAACTATAGTTGATGATGTATTCCCCGACCAGAAACTATTGGGGACTTTGAATTACAGCTCGCATATAAACCCGCACAAGTGTTGGTTGCCACTGACTGGGCCTCTGGTGCAGAATCCAGCAGGATGACAGGTATGTTCAGTAGTGCTATATAGTTTTCTCCATAAGGGCTGGACGAACGATGGCACGTAATCGTGGCCATTATATCAAGGGAAAGAAAGCTGCCACATGCGTTTGTCATCTGGATATAGTGTATTCAAAAATGTGACTATTCGGCTTTTTTCATGTAGCTAGATAAGCCCGTTGAAAATGTTACCACTGGACTTTTACACTTAGATATGCCCAAGTTAAAAGTCTTACTATTTGGCTTTTGTCATGTAATTGTGTGGCAGTTGAAAACCCGGCGAGAGGTCTTTAGCAACTTAGTCTACCATGATTCAGAATGTGACCCATAGCCTCTTATCGGCAGAGTGGAAACCTGAAGCTTGGAAGTTGGAAATTCCTCAACTAACGGTGCTCTTTGATATTTGACAATTCAGCTTTATATATAACTAGATATCTGGCGATTTGGGTTCTGTCAGCTAAGTGTGCTGCAGGGATAGTCGTGACCACTGAACTTTTTTCAGTCAAGTGTGCTGTAGTTATAGTCCTGACCATTGAGCTTTTGTCACCCAGGTGTGCTGTGGTCATAGTACTGACCATTGGACTTTTGTCAGTCAGGTGTGTTGTAGTTATAGTCCTGACCATTGGACTTTTGTCAGTGAGATGTGCTGTAGTTATAGCCCTGACCATTCGACATTTCTCAGTCAGGTGTACTGTAGTTATATTTCTGACCATTGGACTTTTGTCACTTAGGTGTGCTGTAGTTATAGATCTGACCATTGGACTTTTGTCACTCAGGTGTGCAGTAGTTATAATCTTGACTATTGAGCTTTTGTCAGTGAGATGTGCTGTAGTTATAGTCCTGACCATTCGACATTTGTCAGTGAGGTGTGCTGTAAGTATAGTCCTGACCATTGGATTTTTGTCAGTCAGGTGTGTTGTAGTTATAGTTGTGACCATTGGACTTTTGTCAGTCTGGTGTGCTGTAGTTATAGTCCTGACCATTGGATTTTTGTCAGTCAGGTGTGCTGTAGTTATAGTCCTGACCATTGGATTTTTGTTAGTCAGGTGTGCTGTAGTTATATTTCTGACCATTGGACTTTTGCCAGTTTGGTGTGCTGTAGTTATAGTCTTGGCGATCGAATTTTTGTCAGTCAGGTGTGCTGTTGCTATACTAGCTATAGGTGGGCTGTATTTATAGTGCTGACCATTTGCCTTTAGTCAGTCAGGTGTGCTGTAGTAATGGCTCTGACCATTGTACTTTTGTCAGTCAGAACTATAAATACAGTACACCTGACTGAGAAAAGTCCAATGGTCAAAACTATAACTACAGCACACCTGACTGAGAAAAGTCCAATGGTCAGGACTATAAATACAGTACACCTGACTGAGAAAAGTTCAATGGTCAAAACTATGACTACAGCACACCTGACTGAGAAAAGTCCAATGGTCAGGACTATAAATACAGTACACCTGACTGAGAAAAGTTCAATGGTCAAAACTATGACTACAGCACACCTGACTGAGAAAAGTCCAATGGTCAGGATTATAAATACAGTACACCTGACTGAGAAAAGTCCAATGGTCAAAACTATGATTACAGCACACCTGAATGAGAAAAGTCCAATGGTCAAAACTGTAACTGCAGTACACCTGTGTTGCACACTGCTGTGATGTGCCTGCGGGATGAGACTCGTGTGATACAGCTGCATGTGACCTGATGTGTCATATTTGTGGTGCGTGTGCTGTGTTGTCTGATGTGATCTGACCGGTGCAATACAGCTGCATGTGACCTGATGTGTGATATTAGTGGTCTGTTTGCCGTCCTGTCTGATGTGATGTGATCGGTGTTACGCTGCTGGATGTGACACGATGCGTGATATTTGTGGTGTGTGTGTTGTGTTATCTGATGTGATCAAACCGGTGTGATACAACTGGATGTGACGTGATGCGCGATATTTGTGATCGATCTGCTGTTATATATTTGACGAACTTGATCTTGTCTAGTTCCTTTCTGAGTGATTAGCTTAGTGTATGTGGTTGTCTACAATTTATGTTCCAAATAATCTATCAGACTTGCCGATTTTGTCATTTGCAGCTATGTGGTTGCTTTTCCTGACCTGGCTGGTGCCAAGTGTATTTGTTGTGGGAAAGTCGGATTTGGATCGTGGTAAATTGGTAAATGAATTCAGTAAAACGATCGAAGTAAAAGGAAGGATGTATGGGAAAAATGTGAATAATAAGTGGGAAGCGAGTGCCCAAAAGCTACTCAACTTTACAGTTAATGTGACTAGAATGACAATCGAAGAATCGATAAATTGCAAGGCTGATTCTCTTGTTATCGAGGATGGGTGCGAGGAGTCTATAAAATGGGGTCCATTGTGCCAGAAATTGCCCAAAGACGAGTTTATTACTAGGTGGTTTGTAGACTTTGGCCTTACCATTAAGTTCCAAACAGACGAAAGTTATCAGTATGAAGGATTTACAATTGATATCAGCGGAGACACACCGGATGATGAGTATGTCTGCAATTTGATGCACGATCGAGAAGCGAAGACCCTCATCTCTAAGATAACAAACACTGATGGCAGAATTCCCGAAAGCTTAGACTGTGCCTGGGACCTCGTGGTACACAACTCGTCTTGGCTCCTGATTACTGTAGAGAAAATGGACATTGAATACTCAGGACCGAATTGTGTGTATGACAGAATGGAGATTGTGGAAAACGGTAAGTCGAGACATTTCTTATGTGGGCGCCAGAGTTACAAAACAATACTTGTCACATCTAACCAAGTTGGCATAAAGTTTCATTCTGACCTAGCCGAAAACAGACATGGCTTTTTTATTACCTACGAAGAGAAGGATAAAAATGGATCCAATCCGGCTGAGATAGGACGCCGTACTTTCGTTTCAACTCAACCGCTCTACGAACCATTATTCCTGGGAAACACTGACTTGCAGGACGGACAGAAGCAAATTTGGACATTCCGTACTCATCCTGGCTTTGTCATTCAGCTGGACTTCTGCAGGCCGGTCGATGAAGCGATTGTCATACATGATGGTCCCTCTCGATCTTTTAGGAAGTTGGTCTTCTCGAAGCTGTCTAACATTGTCAAGTCAACGGGATTTTACGCAGTACTTGAGCTCGATGCGTCGTTAGATGTTATCTGGATGGCCTCGAACGTCACCTTCCGTGCCGTTAACGACATGAATGACCTTAACACCTCTGTGGCTTACTTCGGCCCAAGCAACTTCTTTGTGGCAAACAGAAGCTTCAGCAGTCACATCATCTATCTGAAGCTGCTGGTTGATGAGGGCCATTATGTTCGGCCCCATCTGAGGAAGAGCAGGAATATTCTACAGGAAAGATCCAATACGGACAGTTGCTTTGAAACCGGCATTGTGCTGTACGATACTTCCGTGGAATCTGAAAACGTACTCGGACCTTTCTGTGACATTGTCAATGGTTATGCTAGCAGTGTCCTATCAAAGTTGGTTGGGTCATCAAACACAATGTATGCCGTGATGTATGATTATGCAGATATGGGCGAAGGGTGGAAATTTGACTGGATGAAGGCTACAGCGTCTAACTGCCCAGGGTACCCAGTAACTGACGTTACATTCCGGCAGCAAAGGATCTGGGTTACGAAAGAATTCAACACGTCCGCTAGTGTTGAAGACAACATCAACACTCTCAGCATTCACACTGACGCAAGGTACTTTAAATGTTTGGTTGTTATGTACTTACCACAGTTAAATGCTTCCGAGGCATTCAACGCTGTCTTGACAGGGCCTGTGAAATATCGCACATGTTTTCGATGGAATCTAGATGACAAATTTTATCCTACCTCCAAGTACGACCAACAAGAGACGTGTACGCAACTTATGACATTAAGATCAGGGGTGCGCACAACCGCACCGGTACGACCAGAGAAACCCCACTGGGCAATAGAAATCTCCTGGATAGAGATAGGGGCTGTTGAAGAAAATATTTGCTACGATTTACCGAGAAAGGAAGGCGGTGTCGTGCATGTAGTGAACTGGACGTGTGGTGTAATCAGTTCGGTTGAGAAGCAATATCAGTGGCACATACAGAGGCCTTCAAAGGATACTGGTTATTGGATCGTCAATGTGGATCTTCTGCTTGCCAAGGAAAAAAGGGAAGAAGCCAATATAACGCTGGCTGAGATCACCCCAGACAACAAATTCCACATGGAGTTGTCCGTGAGTAACGTCAAAATCGGTCAACTTCGCTCGTTCGTGTTTCACTCGAGAGTTAACATGGACCTGAAAATAAAATCCAAGGGAGTTCGCGAACTTGTACTCAGATTTGAGTACAAAAGAGATTTAACCTCTTCGATTAATCCGGACTATTTTGGGGGCCACATATACCGACATAGTTTACATCGGAATGACTTCAGCTGGCAAAGGGCCCAGGAATCCTGTGATAGTAAGGGGAGTCGCTTGGTTAGCATCAACACTGTTGCTGAACTGGACTACTTAAAGAGAAAGTTGGCAGACTGGATGAAATTTGAAGACTTCCACGAATGTGTGATATATATAGGCCTCAGCGACTCTGAGAAGGTAAGCTTTAGAAAAGCTATAAAATGACAGAGATATTATAATTAGGCAAATGACTTAAAGGGAAACCGTTTTATCCGACCTCTGTCAGATTTTACACACATATAAACCTGATTGTTATAGTACAGAAAGTGAAATTTCCTTGAGCACGTTTCAAACCATCCAACCAATTCTGGATTTTTGTTTATTAACACGTGAATTGTATAAATACAAGATCCAAAATTGTTTAAACAAAATCAGCAATAGATTCCATTTGACATGATAGTTGTTTTACTACCTGCACAAGAATTTTTCACTGATTCGATGGCGGCCTGGTTTAAATCGGAGTGCCACTGACCTATGGTAAGTTATTGACGAACTTTCAAACCTGTGAAGAACAGATATGCATACACGGTTAGTTAAAGACAGATGAGTTGTAAGGAACGTTAGACACCACAAACGGTCGCAACTACATCGCCAACCGCTTTTGTACCCAAAGCGCCACGAGCAATGGCAGTGGAGGAATCTGCACCATGCCGCTTCAAAGCCGGGTTTTCAGCTGGTATTTTGTCCTAATGAATGAAAGGCAAGCATCATCAACCACTAGACAGTTTGCGCTCCCTTTCAGCGATAGAGGACTGTAAAAGTGTTTGTCAGTTGAGAACTCCGACCAACGAGAGAAAACAATTTTTCGGTTAATGCCCTTAAAGTGTAGCCTTGATCCTATATAAGTGGCGTCAAGTAAATTACATCTGACACCCCCACTGCATATTTAGCTAATTCTGAATATACCATGGTGAAGGTCCGCCAGCAACCTGCGGATGGTCGTATAGATGCTTCCCTTGGGCACTGTCCGGTTCCCTCCCATTATAGTGCTGGATGCCGTCGCATAACTGAAATGTTGTTGAGTACGGCGTGAAACACCAATCAAGTAAATAAAAATGCTTTTCTGGTTTTACTACTTGTGCTGTAGGCTTTTATCTTATTTCATAATTTAAATACAAATGAACCTTATGGCACCACAGTCGTTTTGGTTGGTTTTTTGATTTTTTAAAATATTTGTCCAAATCTTTCAAATTTTACGGAGAGAAACTAGTATTATTATGAAGCTTTTCAGTTTCATTTTGGTCGCTCCTACTGAGAAAATGAATTTATGTACGGTTATGAGTATGCTGACTGAAGCAATGTCGAGTGGCCTGAATAAGATCAATAATGACGAGACAATCGGAATAACAGCCAGTGACAAAGACCATTTTTGAGAGTTTGAAGAATGTTTCTGTTGGACAACGTCAGTTTGTTTGCCTTTTTTATGGGTATTTGTTAGTCATCGTCCACTCGCTTTACGTCACCAAAACACTGATTTTATTTATCTATTTCACTGGTGTTTAATGCCGTACTCAAGAATACTACACTTATAGGACGGCCGCCAATATTATGGTGGGAGGAAACCGGACACAGCCTGGGGGAAACTGACGACCATTCACAGGTTCTTGGCATATATACGGGCATAGATGAAGCTGGACTTGAACTCACAGAGACAGCATTGGTGAGAGGCACCTGGGTCATTAGGCTGCAATAGCACGCTAACCACCTCGGCCACGGAAGCCCCCCAAGCACTGTAGCGTTACATATGCTTTTTCCGACTATCTGAACATCACGCTGTTTTGTCACAACAGTATCATTTGCATGTAACTTTATAACCTAGGAAAGAAATGTCTGAAAAGTATCATCATGAAACAAATAGGAATGTTATGATCATTTCATCTACAAGATATTCCAACACGTTGCATGTTACAAAAATAACAATAAGAAACGATGGAAACATCGTCGCGACTAACATATCTGCATGATTTCATGCATTTATTGAAGCTGGGGTTGCATCGCTGGGAAGACGGAAGCCCTGCCTCTGTGACAGACTGGTATTACGATTTCGCCGCATTGGATAACGTGGTTGGAAGGACAATACTGAATGGGGAAGAAAAGGATACCTACATAGAACCAGATAAAATGCAACCTTTCAGAAAATCGGATAGATGCGTTGGAATGGTACCAACAAATTTGCATTACTCCACTAACTGGCGAAAGATAAGCTGTAAAAACAATCATACCCTGAAGAATCATGTCGTCATTTGTGAGTTCTGGAATGACACTGCTGAACGTGAAGAGCGAGAGGATCAATCCATTGAAGCTGTAGGAAAAGATCCAGACTGGACGTGCAAGCCAAATTGGACTTTCGTAGATAATACCTGCCTGGCTGTCTTGACTGCAGATGTGCCCCGGTCAATTTCCCTTCAGTCCGATCAAGCCCGAGAGATGTGCAGCCAATATGGAGGTTTGCAGATGAAAATCAGAAAACTCGGACGACTTAGCCTTAAAAGTTATCTTCTCTCTCTTGGATTTGAAAAGGATCTCAATGGTTTTTGGGTTACGCTTGAATCTGGGAAGGATGGCTGTATTACTATGCCAATTCTGCAGTCAGAAGAAGCTTACATGGAGCAAATCCAGAAATCCACCAACACTTGCTCGATGACGACTAATATCCCCTCGCATACGATATGTGAATCGAAGCCGGTACACTTTGTCCAATCTTGTGAAGACTTTCTTTTCAAGTGTGGCAATGGTGAGTGTTTGCCACCAGATTATGTTTGCAACGGAATCGAGAACTGTAGCAACGGCTACGATGAGGATGTCTGCCCTGACTTAAACGTACAGATCCAATTTACATGCGACGACGGCAGAAAGATACCTATTTCTAGCTATTGTGATTTTACCTTGGATTGCAGGGTTGACGAGGTAGGCTGCGTACGTCCACCGTGCAACAATGACGAGTTCAAATGCACAAACGGTTTTTGCATACCCCAGGAACAACACTGTGACGGCAAATCAGACTGTATTGATAGATCGGACGAAAAGTCATGTGCTGGAAAGAAGAAATGTAACGAGTTCCTCTGTCCATTTGATGGGTGTGTGGAGAATCACTATGTAAACGACTTGCAGGTTGATTGTCCAGACAGTTCCCTGGGCGACGAAAAGATGAATTTCTATCCTAACAAGACACATAGAAGCTTCACATACTATGATAAAGAATTCAACGTAGTGGATCGGTTGATGAATGATTGTCCGGGCAGTATCGACCACCAGCGCTGCCACGTCGACCATATAAAATGCTATCCGCGCTCTGAAGCCTGTATTCTTAATTATGATAAACACGGAATGATGACAAACTGCCGAAACGGTGCCCATCTGAGACACTGCGCACACTTCCAGTGTCCTGGAATGTTTAAGTGTAAAGAATCATACTGTATTCCTCGACCCATGGTTTGTGATGGCAAAATAGACTGTATCCATGGCGAGGATGAACTGGCTTGTCGAGTGCATACATGTCGAAATGAGCTCAAGTGCACAGGGTCAAAAGTATGCGTCTCTAAACAGTTCGTCTGCGATGGAATTAAGCACTGTGAATATGGGGAAGACGAAAGGTTTTGCGACATGAAAGACACTGTTTGCCCTAACAATTGCATTTGTCTCGGTTACAGCGTTAAGTGCTCGGGCAAAGTATACAAAGACATCCCCCCATTTGAATACAGATCCAATATCCGAGTCTTAGACCTCTCGAATAATGTCTTACAGTTGAATAATGAGTCCTTTGCAAAGTATTATCAGCTAATGTCACTGCACCTCCGCGGTAGCCATATTAGTCATTTAGTACCAGGTACTTTCGCTCGAACTCCAAATCTTAAGTATTTGGACTTGAGAGAAAACAAACTGGAGGTATTGATGGCGCAGACATTTATGGGCCTAAAGAAACTCAAAACAATTAAACTGACTGGAAATCCCTTAAAGCGTCTTCAACCCGGAAGTTTTATAGATTTAATGGATATCGACATATTGAATTTAAGTGGAATGAAGATTAAAGCTCTTTCAGAAAACACCTTTTCGGACATGACCAGCCTGAAAGAGCTGAATCTGTCTTATAACGCAATTAATTACATACACGCCAACGTATTTACCTCGATACCAAATTTAAATAAAATCTACCTACTGGGTAACCCACTGCTGGAGACTAAAGACAAACCTTTCGTTGGTCTCAAACTTTCTTACATCAATACAGATTCCTATAGGTTTTGTTGTTACGTCCCTGAAGACAAAGTGGATCAGTGTGAGCCTAAAAAGGACGTGTTTTCCTCCTGCTCTAGCCTTTTGGAGGATTACCTCGTCATCATTGCAATGTGGTGTACTGCCGGCACCATCCTGATCGCTAATCTGACACTTTTGATTTGGTCTGCCTACTGGAAGGTGGCTGATGCTTCTTCGGTTTTCGCACTGAATCTCGCTATCCCGCAGTTAACTCTTGGTATCAGCTACTGGGTGATTATCCTTGCTGACTTGAACTATAAAGGCGATTTCCTCGCAAAAGACGTTGTATGGAGGCACACTTTTAGCTGTAAAACAATAGGTTTCTTCGCAGTCCTCGGGTCGCAGAAGGCAATGTATTCTGTCGTGTGTATATCCGTGGATAAAGCGACACGTCTCACCGGTAGAGGACCACAGATTACCAAACCAATGGCTTGGAGAATTGATGCTTTAGGCTGGCCACTTTGCCTTCTTACGGCCACAGCTCCTCTCGTTGCCGCGGGATATTTTGAACAGAGCTATTACAGCAGGAGCACCCTTTGTCTTCCGTTCAACTTCCACGAGCTCATAAGCCCCGGCTGGGAGGAAGCCACGGCTGTCAATGTTGCTTTCATTGCCGTTTGTCTTCTAATCATTAGTGTCATGCATGTGTTGCTGTCTTATGTGGGGGATATATACAAAGAGGAGAATTGTGACCATTTTGATCCTCAATTGGATACAGTTCGCCGATGTTCTTATTTGCTCACGACAAACGTGTGTATTATGTGCCTCATTTTGCTTTGCACGTTCCTAACTTTGATAGGCCATGGGTTTTCCCTCCAGGTCGGCTCGACTGTTCAGGTAGTTTTCTTACCGATGGCAGCCGCACTTAACCCCATTATATATGTGCTCAATGCGTTCCAGTCTAAGAGATTAGCCAAATATACTGTGAAGTATGGTAGTCGTTTACATGGCCTTAACCAACGGACATTTTCAACAGCAGTACAAAAGGGAGCTGATATATCGGCGTCCTCAACAAAGAGGGCATAACAGTATTTCTGTCGACAATTAATTCTTTTAACTGGCACTCTCGCTGATATACTTGTGACCATTTCCCTTTTAAATCCAGTGACCTGTTCCTTGTTGGTTCAGGTTTCCAACCGTGATTCTATTGTGTCCTGTTCCATGTCACATCAGGTTCCCAGGCCTGAGTCCCTTGTGACCCGTTCCATGTCGCATCAGGTTCCCAGCCGTGAGTCCCTTGTGACCCGTTCCATGTCACATCAGGTTCCCAGGCCTGAGTCCCTTGTGACCCGTTCCATGTCACATCAGGTTCCCAGCCGTGAGTCCCTTGTGACCCGTTCCATGTCACATCAGGTTCCCAGGCCTGAGTCCCTTGTGACCCGTTCCATGTCGCATCAGGTTCCCAGCCGTGAGTCCCTTGTGACCCGTTCCATGTCACATCAGGTTCCCAGGCCTGAGTCCCTTGTGACCCGTTCCATGTCACATCAGGTTCCCAGGCGTGAGTCCCTTGTGACCCGTTCCATGTCACATCAGGTTCCCAGCCGTGAGTCCCTTGTGACCCGTTCCATGTCACATCAGGTTCCCAGCCGTGAGTCTTTGCCTCCTGTTCCTTGTCGGTTCAGGTTTCGAGCAGTGAGAGTCTTGTGACCTGTTCCTTTTCGGTTGAGGTACCCAGCCGTTTGTCTTTGTGACCTGTTCTTTGTCGGGTGAACTTTCCAGCCACGAGTCTTTGTGTCCTGTTCCTTGTCGGTTTAGGTTGATTAATTCTGTTCCTTGTCGGTTGAGGTTCCCAGCCGTGAGTCTTTGTGACCTGTTCCTTGTCGGTTCAGGTTTCCATCTGTTAGTCTTTGTGACCTGTTCCTTGTCGGCTCAGGTTCCCAACCATCAGTTCTGTTCCTTGTCCGTACAGGTTCCCCAGCCGTGAGTGTTTGTGATCTGTTCCTTGTCGGTTCAGGTTCCCAGCCGTGAGTCTTTGTGTCGTGTTCCTTGTCCGTTCAGGATCTCAACTGTGAGTCTTTGTGACACTATCCTTGTCGGTTGAGGTTCCCCAAGCTTGTTCCCTCCAGGCATTTATATTGGGGTTCCCAGCTTGGGTTACTTGTGACCTGTTCCCCTTCAGGCATTAGAATGGGGCTCCCAGCTTGAAGTACTTCTGACCTGTTCCCCTCCAGGAATTTATATTTGGGCTCCCAGCTAGGGGTACTCGTGGCCTGTTCCCTTCTAGGCATATACATTGAAGCTCCCACCTTGGAGTACTTGTGAACCTGTCTCCCCCCACCCACACCTGAGTTATATTGGTGATCCTAGTCTGAGGTACTTACAACCTTCCCCCATCCAGGTTTCCATCTTGGGATACTCCGCCCGCCACCCCCGGATTTATATTGTTGCTACCAGCTTGGGATACTTATTATGTGTTACCTATTCGAGTATTTCAGATTGCAACCATTGAATGTTTGTGACCTATTCCCAGTGAAGTATAACATAGGTACCCAGTCTGGAGCATTTATGCGCTATTCCTAGTCAAGGGTTTGTATTTCAGATTCCCAGATTTGGGTACATGTGATCTGTGACCAGTCAAGTTCTTGTATCTCACATTCCCAGCTTTGGGTACTTGTCATCTGTTTCCAGAGAACGGTTTGTATTTCGGATTTTCTTGCAGATTGTGTGCGCTATAGCAAGTTTCCCTTCAGGATGTTTAGTCCAGACACGAATTAATACTTCAGATATTCCCAACAAACATTTATACTGCGTGTGCCAAGCTCTTAGTAAAGGTGACCTGTTTCCCTTCAGCATGTATTGTGTGGCCTCAAGATATGAATTAATACTTCAGGTTTTCTCATCAGACATTTCTACTGTGGTTTCCAGCTCTGAGAACTGGTGACAGATCCTTATTGGAGATTTACTTGGCCTATCCCAGCTCACGGTATTGAATTTTATAACTCATTTCCCTGACAGGAACAGACTTACTTGTGACTTGTTCCCGGTTAGGAATTCATATTGCGGTTCCCTGCTATGAATAACTTTTAACGACTTCCCTGAGGTTTCCAGCTTTGAGAACTTAAAGGTGAAAGGAATATAAAAATTGATGCAATCTTCACACGAAAAGGAAGTAAAAGACATTTTGAAATATGGTCTTCAATTTTTTTTTCTGTAGTTCTTTAAAGAGAAAAGGAAAATTGAAAATATTTTTTGTATGGTTGATATTTGGAACCATGTTGTCCTTGCAAAGTTATGAGAATATGGCGTAGGCCTAAGAGATTTATCTGAATGTGTATTTGTGGGTAGTTTTCAAAAACATGCGTAAATCTGAATTTTGATTCTATTTAAATATTAAATTCTGTTGTTTTTTTACGGACACTTTATGCATGAGTATTTATACATACACACATATGGATGTATGTGTGTTTGAGTGTGGTAAATAACCCGTAATGTTATTTGAATATGAGACATGGGTTTTAATGAGTGCTCTGTTCCATTATAATATTCCCCCCCCCCCCAAAAAAAAAAAATACAATAAAAAACAAAAACACAAATAAGAAAAATGTTTCGCATGCTCTTGTCTTTATATCTGCGCATAGTATATTATGAAGTAGTGGTTGTAATGGTATTTCTGTGCGGTTCCTAAAACCCAGTTATACAAGCCTGCTGAGGTATATATATATATATATATATATATACAGAGCACAATATCTATTAAATGCACATGTATAACTGACGGATAATTTCGAGGGAGAAACTATAGGTAAGTGAATGTATAAAGATCGTGGCTCGTTGGTAATACTGAACTTACCAAGTAGGGCAAAGTTAGTATCTGGTTAAATGAGATGTAATCATTGTGGCTCGTTGGTAATACTGAACTTACCAAGTAGGGAAAGTTGGTAGCTGGTTAAATGAGATGTAATCATTGTGGCTCGTTGGTAATACTGAACTTACCAAGTAGGGTAAAGTTAGTAGCTGGTTAAATGAGATGTAATCATTGTGGCTCGTTGGTAATACTGAACTTACCAAGTAGGGAAAGTTGGTAGCTGGTTAAATGAGATGTAATCATTGTGGCTCGTTGGTAATACTGAACTTACCAAGTAGGGTAAAGTTAGTAGCTGGTTAAATGAGATGTAATCATTGTGGCTCGTTGGTAATACTGAACTTACCAAGTAGGGTAAAGTTAGTAGCTGGTTAAATGAGATGTAATCATTGTGGCTCGTTGGTAATACTGAACTTACCAAGTAGGGAAAGTTAGTAGCTGGTTAAATGAGATGTAATCATTGTGGCTCGTTGGTAATACTGAACTTACCAAGTAGGGTAAAGTTAGTAGCTGGTTAAATGAGATGTAATCATTTTCCAGAGACATTTGAGGCCTGGGATGTAGGCATGCTTAACGGTTTATTAGAATGGGGTTTGTATTAGGACAAAATGCCTTAATAATACATTTCTTGATTTTAACAATTGATTCAAACAGATAGATATCCGTTGAACACTACTTCGAAGGTATCCGATTGGGTCCCAGTGCCTATAGCCTAATGGTAATACATGTATAATCTTTTACCGTTTCATGGTGGCCGTATGCAGAAGGCTCTTCTACTGCTTTTACGCGTAATAAAGGTTAATTGTTGTCGTATTACTTGTTTGTAATGTGTGATTCTCGTGTGATAAAATTTCACACAATTACACACCCACTGGAAGGAAGGGAAGTTTGGTCCGGAGCTGCGGTCTGTTTCCACCAACAACGAGGACATCCCTGACCCAAGATGATCGCTATACTATGCTCTTAAACAACCACATCCAGATTGATTCCAGATCTCCCACCTCAGCGCCGGATTTTAGTCCAGAGGTTTTTCAGGTGCCTGGCCAAGGTCGCTGGTTTACTCTGGATTCCTCCATCCATAAACCTCCACGGTCGTCAATAAAGTCGAACATTCTTAACCACGGCGTTAACTACCAAATCAATTCCATGAATATCCCTATGGTATTTGGCTCATTCAGTGTATTTTGAGATGGTGTTAAGTTTTACAGCCAATATAAACATTAACCACATAAAGAGGTCGAAATCTAACCTGTCCTCAGAAACCCACCAGCGAACCCGGTTTGAAATGTCTCTGAAGATTTGCGACATGTTCCATGAAAGGGTCACTAAGTTCGCAACATTTTGTGCACATGAACACACTCAGGAAAGGAAACGTAGAAACAACCTGCTTATTGATGACGAAGCGTAATTGACAGCTGTCCGAGTACATAATGGGATTTTTTGAAAGAAAACTTTTCAAAGAGATATATCTAAATAAACATTCAAAATATTCCCATCTACAATGGCATGTTGTTAGCAGGAGCTCCGAAGGGCATCCGAATGGCGTCGTGCGAAATGCTTCCGTTTCAAAATAGCTGGAACCAATGAGTACCTTTTCCTGTGCAATGGCGACTCGGATCAAAGCTTGATTCACCGTTCTTTTTTGTACACACACGACTTCTACATAACCAGTCTGCACACAAATCGTCATGGCAAGGGCGGAAATAAACTGGCTACTTACCTCAGGAGGTATACAGACGCGCAGCTGTTGAAGAGCGTACATTTGCAGTATATGTTATTTGAGGTCACTTGGGCTAAGACGAAGGTTATGGTTTCATCTCAGCCCCGTGGAAACTCAAATTCTAAATGTCCTTAACTGACTTTCAAAAAAAAATTCCGTAGATTTATTTTTGTCGGGTAGTTCTTGTAACACAAGGGTATGCAAGACTATGATACATTTATTTTTCTTTGATTGTTTTTTAATGCCACGCTCATGAATTTTTCACTTATACGATGGTAGTCAGTTTTAAGGATGGAGAAAATCGGAGCGCCCGGTGGCGCACTAGCGGACTTTCTTACGCCAGGCGCACAGATATGTACACCACTCTGGGGGCAAATATTCTTCAACCAACACACACGTTCATACGAGCATCTCCAACAGAGTAATGTCACCTATTTGATGCAAAACAGTGATAGCAGGGGGATGTCAGGGCTCCCAATGGTCACCAAAGGAAATATAGGACAGAGTGATAGCAGGGGGATGTCAGGGCTCCCAATGGTCACCAAAGGAAATATAGGACAGAGTGATAGCAGGGGGATGTCAGGGCTCCCAATGGTCACCAAAGGAAATATAGGACACTGTTTAGAAGAATACTGGACAAATATAGGACATTAGGAATATAGGACAGATTTTAAGGATGTGCAGAACACAGAGGGTTCGTGATCTGGGGGTGACTGAACAGTCAAACTAGCTATTATCTCAGTCCAATAGGCTATATTCCCCGATAGGGGTCATCAATCGATGTACGGAGAAAACAAAAATTAACGATGTAACCCTATAAACAGGATACGTGCTATTGTACCGATTAGCAATGGTCGCCATACATTGGGTAGGAATGTCCCCAACAGGGCAGGTGTCCCATATGGTTGTGAATGCATGTTAAACTAGAACCTGGTTGGTCTGGTCACTGCGTAGTACAATTGCAGGACCATGAAATTTACGATGGTCTACAACGGGAGTTTGTTTAAAAATCTCTTTCATGTGGTCACGTCTTGGATTCGGATTCTTAAGTGAATGGTACATATGGGAATGTTTGAGATGACTTCAGCACTGAGTTTTCATTAACTACTGAATCTGGAAACGAGCAATCTAGAAGTATTAAACTGTGAAAACAAGACACGCTTCTTTGAGCTGACAAAATAGCTGGGTGAAATCTATACCAGAAAAAAGACCAAAATTAGGCAAAACAGATCAAAACTTGACTTCACCAAGAAAAGTTACTACGTATTAAAGCTCAATTTACGGTATACTAAAAATACATTTGCATGTGGAAAGTCAGGTAAACTGCCCAATTTCAAAACAGGAACAGAATGTTGGAAATGGATGAAACTGCTTGAAAATTCGTCTGTATCATGTAGGTATCTGATAGCTTAAAGAATTAAGCATTGGCAAATTATGTGAATTTAGTTTCACAAAACCGCCCCTTGGAATAATAAACCGTTATAAAAGTATGTGGCTTGAAGAGGAGAGATTGTTGATTGGCAGCTGTCAGATATATTCAGCCTGTTGAGACTGAAGAGGATGATTTGGGGACCATCCCCCACCCCCACTCCCCATCCGCCAAAAAAAAAAAAATTGTAAGACACAGGAAGATAATGAAATTATCAGGAGTTTTAATGACCAAATCTAAACTTTTCTAGTAAGTCTTTATCTTGCTTTTACTTTTAAAAGTAACCAATTTTGAAATCATGGCAAATATTCATATATTACAATGACCCAGGATCCCCATCTATAAACACTCGAAGTTATCCTCTTTGTACACCAATCAAACAGTGATTTTGGACAAATTTCTTGTCTTGCTTTTTTCCCAACTAAACAAAGTCTACTTCTAAATTTTCATATCAATGAAATCCTCAGCACTTTGTGCTTTGTAAGCCGTGTAATATTTTAGATGATACATTTCTGGCTTACCAGCAGGAGAACCCTGAGGATTTCAGACAGCGCCATCTGTAATGTGACTTCCACATAGCTTAACTTTTTTTTTAAACATTGCCTGTTTTAACTGAGTGATTTTTATACTGCATGCTACCAAGAATAATGAATATAAGCTAAGACAAGACCACAGTGCAATATATAATGACCCAGTGTTTTGCTAGAGCCAAAGTAACATGTGTATGGGTGGTGTGGCTGGGTAACGGAACTTGGGCCATGTATAATGCGATAACGACAACGATCAATCGGCCGAATATGGTTAATAATTTGTTTTGACAGGTTAGTTCCTTGAAGTTCCTAGTTCCTTGAATCTCGCTTTTTGATAAAAAAAAATTCCTCGCAGAATTAGAATTTTTAAAAGTTTCCTTGCGTTTTTAATTTTGTCCAAAAAGTGTCCTCGTGAAAGAAGAGTTTGAATTCGGCCCGAATTTAGTGACTTGGTCGCGTTGCCCGCAACAAAACATTCTTTTCAATGTTTGCCTGTTTCCGACACGTATCATGGAGCAAAAGATTACCTGCAAACACCTCACCAGTATTATAGTCAAAAAATGATCTGATCCGTTTTTCATGCCTTACATACTTTGTGCTATACAATGACAATGCTGCAAAGGAGCTCACTTGCCAAACTAGATGAAAACCTTTCACGGGACGGAGACAGTACACACTAAAACTGGAACTACGGTACTTCGGTGACAATTTTGACCACTTCAGAAATGCCATCATAGGACTCTGTCCGCTCCGCTTTGCTTCGTGACCCCAAAAAGTGCTATAACGTGTAGTATTTCAGAAAAGAACAAACACACAGAGGATGTAGATGAGGCAACATGTATGCTGGTTATCAGTACAAGTCTATGTGGTACATCCATCACTGTTGCCCAGCATGGCGGAGACACGCGTACCTTACTCACTGGTACATTTACAACGTGTACAAAAGTGGTCATTGGTCGGTAAAAATTTCCCCTGGGGATCCCTCGCGAGAAAATACTGACGTTTGAAAGTCTGATACTGATTCTGTTGTTGTACTTTGTATAAAGCAAACTTCTGCCCATTTACTGTAATAATCTATCAATGTAATGGCAAACCTATTCTCGTGAGAATGGTATGGTCCTACCATGACTATCCCTAGCTTTAACCACGGGCTAGTCGGTAATGTCACAGGTTGTATCGGACCGTTGTGACAAATACTAGTTTTGTCATTCATCTGACAAACAGAACAATTTCTGACACCATCACGGATTTGTATGTCCAACTTAAGCCACCAAAACAACTTATGTAAACGCTGTTTTGTGCGCACAACTCCTTGGTGTTCGGAATGATCTAGTTCAAAAACTCTGGCGGTTAGAGATTTAGGTACCACAACGCGCTCTATTCGGTGTCCGTTATCTATCACGGACAGCTACAGAGAAGTATGGTTTTGCATAGCTTTCAACGAATTTTGCTTTGCTCGGCCATCCATTTTCGATATAGCCCCTAGGTAATGTCAAATTTTCTGACAAATAGCACATGCGTTACCTTTGGCTGGGCAGTCTTTATCATTAAGTGCCACTGTGGCCAGGCTCCACAAGAAGGCGTTCCCTGGTACAAGCGTACGTACATGCAGTTTTCTCCACCAGTTAATCGGGTATTATCTCATCTCCCATATTACCAAATTCACATGTAACAACCAGCTCACGTAATGCCGAAATATATGTATCGACGGACTCACTGGGATGTTGACCTCTCAGACGGAAACGTTGACAACAGGTTAAAACCTATTTGGTGAAATTGCCAGGGCTCGAATGCAGACGTCGTTCTCGTCGGGGTTAACATCCGGAAGGGTGTAAAATACCCGCTGTCCCTTGGCTCCGACGCAGAGTAGCAGTATAGCTCGTTTCGCTGTTCCGCTGATGCGTCTTGTAGACCCGCAGCGAGCATGTAGTTTTCGAAAAGCCGCCTCCATTGGACCCACGGCATGCATGGCCTTCCTGGTGTAGGCAGAAAAGTCACCGGCGCTGAAAAATCTGCGTTCGCCATGATCCCAAGGATGCACTAGAGGTGGGCAAAGTTCATCCTCGACGCCAATTGTAGTATTTCAGAAAAGGACAACCATACAGATGGTGCAGATGAGGCAACATGTATTCTAGTCATCAGTAGAAGTCAACGTGCACATGTACATTCATCACTGCTCCCAAGCATGGCGGAGACCCTAACTCGTACCTTACTCACTGGTACATTTACAACGTGTACATTGTATAAGACACTACGTAACGTTTATTAAAAACTTGGGAACGAACTGTATGTGTGTATGTGTGTCCAGGTTTACATCGTACAGGAAACATCATGCCAAAGACATCAGACATAACCCACCCAGTCACATTACACTGTTACTGAGCCGACCAGTCCTGTTTCCCTTGCTCTAAGTGCCAACAAGTATCATTTTTAAAGTCTCTGGGCGCTCTTCCCACCAGGTCAGAAACGAAGAGAAAACCAGCCTTTATAATATTCAGTCCACTATAGAGATCAGCTAAGGAAGTCATAACTGTCGCCAATACAACGGGTGCCCCTAATCTGAATGATGAATGAACCTGTATGACGAATGACATGATATTTATACAATGAAATCTCCCTTACTATAGGAAAAGAATGACAGTGATAACAAATGGAATGACACAGATATCTGTTGTTATACCACAAGGTGGATATGGAATGACACTGAAATCAAATGGAATGACATTGATATCACATGGAATGACACTGATATTACCTATCATTCCACCTAAAGAACGCTCTGGGGACCAGTTGTACTGTAGGGGCATGGAATGACACTGATATCAAATGGATTGCCACAGATATCACCTGTCATTCCACCGCACACAACATTCTGGGGACAAGTTGTACTCTAAGGATATGGAATGACACTGATCCCCATATCCCTTACAACTGGTCCTCAGATTGTTGCGTGTGTCATTCCATATCCATTAAGACAGGTTCCTATAGTGTTGTGTAGGGTGGAATGAGAGCAGATATGTGTCATTTAATGTGATATCACTGTCATTCGTTTTCCTGTAGTAAGGCAGCATTCATTATACAGTGTTGTCATTTGTCATTCAGATTAGGGACATCAATTTGACACTGTCTTGTATGATCATATCTGGTTTTAGCACGTTAAACCCATGAGGTGGCTTCAACATTAAATCCATGATAAACTTGCAGCAAACTGGTCCAAACCACTTACTGTTTAAAGCATTGTAATATCCTGTTAACACATTTATAAACGGTAGAAATTAATCCCGTTTAATTACCCATGTGTGCCAGTCTTTATATAGTGGACCAATTGACTGCATTACTCCTCTGTTGTAGTTCGGTATATTTTGTGAACCTGCAGTGGTTCAACGCACTACGAACAGGAAAGAAGGCGGGGTCAAGACATTTTGTACAAGAGGCGTACGGGGTGGAAGCAGTGTCAAAAAAGATTGGAATTTGAGCTTAAGTACTTTATGGATGGACCCTTATACCATGGCAGTCAGTTTAATGGATGGAGGAAACTAGAGTGCCTGGTGTAAACCACTAAGCTTTGGCAAGTTACTGACCGGTTTTCTTATGCAAGATGCAGCTATGTACAGCACTCTTGTGACAGAACTCTGGAAAGCACATACGGTTGCACAGTTTACTATGACCACGGCCCTACATAAGAGTGACAGCAGGGGAAGGTACAAATCACCTGCATAAGAGGGGATTCAACCCTTATCTCCTGATAATACGTTCGGACAAAATTTATCCATGTGTAAAAAGTGAAGCTGTGCCAGCAGCTAAAATTCCAATACTTTATTCGCCAACAAATGAAACTTACCCTTAAAGGATAAAATGAAAAATACATTACACTTTAAGGTCTGATTTATCAGGTGATAAATGCCAGTCATACTGATGGCCTAATGAAAATGACTCCTGATAGACACACTTCACTCCAGTTCATTCCCTAGTGTCCGTGAATTTAATACCACCGCTAACAATGAGTACAAGTTCTATACCTGAAGCACAAAGCAGCCTTGCTCACTGGCTTTCACGATATTACATACTGATGATCATTAACTTACACAAAGCCCACGGCTTCAAACTCGTGAACAAGGTTAATAGCATTTTCAAAACAACCTAAAAACAAGTGTATATAATTAATGATAAAAATTTTTCACAGTAGTGTGCAAAAACACAATGAAGAATTCAATAATCTGTACAGGTGGGTAGCATGTGTTCAATAGGTTTCAAATTCATTTGCATAGTTCTTAAAAATATCGCAACTTCAATGATGAGAGAAGGAACTCTTGCACATCAGACGTATGTTTACCTCAAAAATACAAGGACAGCAATATCTTAAGGAACACATGATGCTCTCAACCTGCTCAAGCATTGGTCAAGGAAAAAAGCACACTTAGCTGTCAATTTACAACAAAAATAAAAAAAATAAAATAAAAAAATAATCAGCAGGAAATGACACAGCACAGGATATAAGCATACACTGATCCCAATTCCTAAATATCTTTAAACTATTTAGCAGTCATTTTCACAACAGCACATACAGCCTATGAAATGGACAAATGCTTCTGTTCTAGTGGAGGACACAAATACGCCAGGATGAGGGTATTCTGTTGAGAAGTGCTCCTTGTCCACTGACAACCTTAACCTTGGCACATAAAGCTAGTTTGGTGAGTTATGACATTCATTTACAATTCTTTCTTTGAAACAAACAGAACATTCACAAAGAAAAAGAGAAGCCAACGCTTCAAAACATGAAAAAATGAATTCACATGTAAAATTCACTTGTTCAGATTATTAATAAACTTACATGTACATGTAGCTGTCAGTACTTAATACATTTGTTCATGCCAAGAGTTTTACATGGTACTGAGCTTCATCACATTTGAACAACAGTGATGTGTAGTAAGTCCGGAAGAGCAGAGAAGAAATGGCCAAGGAATGGCCAGAGCAGAAGAGGCAGAAAAGAGAAATGGCCAGAGCAGAAGAGATAGAGAAGGGAAATGGCCAGAGCAGAAAAGATAGAGTAGAGAAATGGCCAAAGTAGAAATGACAGATAAGAGAAATGAGGCCAAAGTAGAAGTGTAATAAATGAAAAATGCATGCAAGAAATTGGGCAATGAGAAATTGACACAGCAGAATGGAAATGAGGGGATAGCAGAATGGAAATGGCCCAAAGAAGCAGTGAAATGTTGTCTTACCTTTCCACAAAACTTGACAGTTCCTGAAGCTAATTAATGCTCAATCTTGCAAAAGCATTGGTATGCCTGACAGTTCTACAGGAGCTATGCGTGAGGACATCATTTGCAACACTAAGAGACAGAAATCTACATATCACTGGCCACACTCAGAAAACTTCAATGATGCAAAAAGATTTTCGAGTAAAGTAATGAGAAAATGATTTGCAAAGTTTTGTGAAAGAGTTGCAAGGTCCTCAATCTTGTTCTTTTCAAACCAGTGTTAATCCAATCCAGAAAGCTTCATTTAGGAGACAATAGGGGTCATGTCACCTATATAAACTTTACTTCACTCACATCAATCATCCCCAGAAAATTCTTTCAGCAAAAGGAACAGGGAAATCTATACCAGAGGAATGGACCGGTGGACCCAGTGCTGAACATACAGCAGCTGTGTACTGCACAAATTTTCAACATAGGAATGAGGAGACCTCCATGAACATCATGTGTCAGCAGCTCTGCTATCTGAAGGTAAGCTCACTGGCAGTAGTTCAGATAACTGAAGGCAAGCATTGGCTGGAAGATCATCCAGTCATACTTCCATCTGAACGTCTGTGCATCAAGTTCAGACCTAACAAAATTCTACACTACCAGTGAACACTAAAACCTATCAAAATGATAGTGATAACGTTGTCTGCCTGTAAACTTCACTGATGGTTGTGTCCCTTGTCTCAATCATACCCAACAATAACCACCAGCTCCACTATAAATAGCTATAAATACATCCACATTCTAAATTTCTGCCAACAGCAATTTCCAAATCATGCTTTCCAAATATTAATATGTAATGAGTCATACATAAAGATTTGCTGAACCTTACCTTACAAAAACACAGAGGTCTTCCACACGGCACAGGCTCTGATAATCATCTTGTCATAATTTCATTCAAAACTGGTATTAAATCTGATGACTTCAAAGTGACAGACTTACATGTATTAAAATGGAATTACAAAATATGAACCTGATCAGGTGGGCAGGGTATTAGGTGTGCCCACAATAATAATCTGTATATGTACATTGCTAGTTGCGAGCCTAAACCACCTTGGTCAACATGGTGACCTACACCTAGAACATGCATGGTTTCTGGAAGCATTTAGGTAGAAAATGTCATGGTGGTAGAAACACACAATAGTTCACAATTCTATACTGTGGCAATAATCTACAACCAAGACCTCATCCCAAAGGCGTGTGTTTACACAAGGCTTACACCTGGTCATTCTAGAGCAGTTTTTATACTAGAGGAATATGCATAGCCAGGCCTGAAGTTATGTGTGAACACACAAGCCTTACTGGTATACCCAACAATGACAGGTCTTTACTGCGGGAGGATCTATCATCAGGTCTCGTCCTGAAGCTATGTGTGGATCTTACAGTGTAACCCAGGCAGGTTGTGGGGTCTACACTGTAGGAGAATCTATCACCAAGTCTCGCCCTGAAGCCATGTGTGAACCTTACAGTGTATAACAGGCACGTTGTGGGGTCTATACTTTGGGAGGATCTATCACCAGGTCTTGTCCCTGAAGCTATAGGTGAACATTACAGTGTATACCAGGCAGGTTGTGGGGTCTATACTTTGGGAGGATCTATCACCAGGTCTTGTCTTTGAAGCCATGTGTGAACCTTACAGTGTATAATAGGCACGTTGTCAGGGTCTTTACTGTGGGAGGATCTATCATCAGGTCTCGTCCTGAAGCCATGTGTGAACCTTACAGTGTCTAACATGCAGGTTGTGGGGTCTATGCTTTGGGAGGATCTATCACCAGGTCTCGTCCTGAAGCCATGTGTGAACCTTACACTGTATAACAGGCACGTTGTCAGGGTCTATACTTTGGGAGGATCTATCACCAGGTCTTGTCTCTGAAGCCATGTGTGAGCCTTACACTGTATAACAGGCACGTTGTCAGGGTCTTTACTGTGGGAGGATCTATCACCAGGTCTTGTCCTGAAGCCATGTGTGAACATTACAGTGTATACCAGGCAGGTTGCCAGAGTCTATACAGTGGGAATATCTATAACCAGGCCCCCAAAGCCTTCCTCATCGCTATCATCAAACATGGGCCTATCTCTGACTGCAGCGATGTTAGGGTTCTCTATCAATCTTGGCTGCACATCTTGTTTGCTTTTCTTGGCAGAAATGTGGGAGGTATTGCCATCTGAAACCTTGGTTTTTACCGTTCTTTTTTTTCCCTTTACTTGCTTTGGCTTCTTTTCATCATTCACTCCATTCACCTCCAGGAAATCTAGGCTTGGTTTTTTGATCCTGCGTCCGGTTCGACTCATCTTCTCAACTGCCACTGGCTTTTCTGACGCAGCTGCAGGTGGAGGTGATGCACTTTCGGATGTCGGATTTTCAGCGGCCGACTTCTCGCTCTCTTCTGCCGACATCTGGCTGTCCGAGTCTGTTACAGTGGATTCACCGTTCACACTAGCACGGTCAGTGTCCGCATGGTCCTTCACACCAGATGGGTCAACTTTTTTCACAGTAGTTTTGGATAAAAGGTCATCGTGTTCCCAACAGATCAGTTTCTCATCCTCTGTAGCAAAAATCTTCTCCTCCAGGTGGCTCTTGCAGAAGGAGTTAGGACACTCGGAGCAGAGTTGCGCAGCAGGCTTGCCACACTCGTCACAATGGTGCCACGGACACACCCATTTACCTGCAACACAACACAACTGTACTTCTGACCAGTGAATCCACAAGAAATTAATATTTATTTCATTGGCATTTTAATATGAGATATTGGCTGCCAGCATTTCAGAATAAACCGAGCAGAGCCCAAAGGAAACTCACGACCAACTGCAGACCTTCCCATGTACCATCAGGTAAACGAGCATGGACCAAGTAAATGCACTGGTAAGAGGCTCCTGAGTCTTTGTGCTGCACTAGCACACTATTTTTGTATGAAATAATGTCCACTTTTCTTTGCTACTCTAGAATACTGCAAAAATGTATTTGATTACCCATATAAAAATAAACCAAACCAGGATCAAGTACATACACAGATTTGTTGCATTCCACAGGTCAGTTTTGATGCCTTCATAGATTCATGTTAGTACACAGAGCTTTGCTCACATCATTACCCATTCAATTTCCAAGTTAAATCATTGCTAACTATCGCCTCTGTGTTTTTATCATCCTCAAGAACATTTCACTAACATGAGAGCAGTAAAGTTTAAAGTCCACGGAGGGTTTCCACAAAAGAAAGCAGTGCAGCAAGTCAAGTCAAAGCATGACCCAAATCAACAAGAGTCAAGGTCAAATATTCCTCCTCATTGTCAAGTGTACCAGTACGAACCTCCAAAAACCTACCATGCCTGGGGCCGAGCGGTAAGCTGGTTAGTAAATACTGGTCATTTACAACAACTAAAATTAAAGTCCATTTTACATACACAATGACCTCACTTTGTGGAACAAAGCTTAGATGCTAATAAAATTGTGTTGCCATAAGCAAGGTGGTGTTGGCTTGAACAAACTGAACTTCATCACATAAAGATGAGATTCCACATTCACTGGTCTACTGACTGGAGTCCAAGTGTTGTCAGGTCACAAGCAGTGGGCATAAGTGGCATTTTCATGCAAGCAAAAATCTACTCACTTCTAATCTCAATTATCACTCCCAATTTTTATCTATGATGGTATGTGGATTAGTCTTTTGTTGTTGGAACCACCATCTGCTGTTACGGCAGTGGAAGTACAATGTTGTCAAAGGGAGATCAAAACTGACCAGAAAGTTTTACTGGTTTGTCAGTTGTCTACAAGGGTGTCAGTCTTCAGAGGTTCCACTTTCATTCCCTCGTTAAGAAAGGGACTAGGATCCTCTGGTCTTGAAATACTTTAATTTATTCCAGACACGAGATGAATACAACTAGGCGTACCATGCGGAGGTTTGGCCAGATTCAGACACTGAAGATGGTAGGCCTTAGGACAAGCAGATTTGTCACACATAACCAGCTCGCCCCCTTCCCCGCAGCGGAAACAGTCGTCGTCGTGTTCTTTCTTCACATCCATCTTTGGCTTCTTCTTTTTCCTTTTCTTTGTCTCTTTGGCACGTTTTTCATTGGCTGCAGCAGCAGATGTCTACAAACATCAAGGTACATGTAGATGTATGTGACGAAAACTCCAGGCACTTTTTTTTCTTGGAAGGTCCCCTTGGTGAAGGGCTACTGTGCTGAGAACGCTGGACATCTCAACCCACAAACGTTAACGGAGAGTGAAAATTAGAGACACACCATTTATCAATGAAATACAATGATCTGATTATTCTACTTCCATTTTCTGATTCTTTCAAGAAAAGCCTGCACATCATAAATGCTGCAAGTATGTGGACTGTATGTTTAAATGATTCTTAATGACACATACAAGAATCTTTATTCATTTATATATTAATTTGATTGGTGTCTTACGCCACACTCAAGAACATTTCACTTACACGACAGCGGCCAGCATTATTGTGGAAGGAGAGCCAGCTATCTCCCTTTGGCCATGGGACCAAAAACTTGTATGCTGGTGGGTAAGTTTTATGGGGGCATGAAACTTACCCACCAGCATACCAGCATGGGTGACCTGGTTAAAGCAATGACCTGTGGCAAGCTAAATATACTACAAGAGCCACAAGAACGGTGATAAATGCCTGCTTCAAAATTGATATCTTATCTGATGGTAACAAACTTCACTGTACCGAGGAAACTGTAGACACCTTGGAGGAACCTGTAAAGAACTTGGAGGAGGTAACACATACTTAACAATGGACTGTACACTGCAGTGGTTTTCGTACTGGTAAGACATTGTTCACAGACTATACCTTTGGTCGCACCCCCAGAAAGCCACTACAGATTGGTGCCCCACACGCACACACAGTCTTCTCATTTCCCAAACAGTCCAGGTTGTAGTTGAAGGTGAGTTCAGATTCTGCAACACATAGAGAGTCTCATTTATTGGACTAGCACTGTACACAGCAATCAATTCTGCAACACAAAATGAGTGTCTTTTTAATCAACTTTGCAACTCCAAATCTGTCTCATTTATTTAACTAGTTTTGTATGCAGCAATTGATTCTGCAACATAAAATGTGTCTCCTTTTAATCGAAAATGCAACACAAAATGAGCCATTTATTTAACTAGCTCTGTAAACAGCAACCCATTCTGCAACAGAAAAATCATTCCCATTTATTTGATCATAACAACCAAGCCTTCTAGGACCATAGCCATATTGTATGAATGATGGGGGAATGAATAGAGGTCAGAGGGAAATGATGGGGGAATGGGTAGAGGTGTGAGGGAAATGCAACAATTTCTTCCAATGAATAATTTGAAGACACTACAGCAAATTCACTCAAAGTATTTGATATAACAGTTTTAATGATTCTGTGCAAGGCATAAAATTATTATTTGTGGTTTAAATCATTTTCCACTGGGAAATCATGGCAACCTTAAAACAAACTTAAACACACCTCTACAACAAGGTCAATAGAACTTTCAGAATGAAAGAAATGAGTAACTTAGTCACTGACGAAATGTCAGGTAAAAGTTCAAAAACTAGCTATGTTGTATATTCGGGTGGTTTATTCTCACTTCAAATTTATCTTTCAAACAGCCTCTTCTTTTGCTAAGTAATCCTTTTTACTCAATGTAATGGTATATCCTGTACAACACAAATCCCCACCCTGGCTTACACCCAGTTTCTGAGACTACCCTAACCTCAACAACTCTTTGCTCCCCCACAACTCCCAGCACTTACCCGCCGGTATATCCTGGGCAGCAAAAAGCCCCACTCGGACTTCTCCATTGATGGTCCACTTCTGAGTTTCCAGGTTAGGCTGACAGCTGTGGTTCATGAACCTGGACAGATTACCCTTGGGGCCTGCATCAATGATCCTGAGGAAGAACAAATCAATCCAGGTCAACATTAACAAAATTCTCCCCCTGTATCTCGCACATTCAGGGGAAGACAGCCTAGGTTTTTGGCTTGCATTTTACATTTCACATACACCGCTACATACATATTCTAAGAGGTCATGAAAATCCACTTTGGAAAAACTTGTCTGAATGTATTCTCTCTTCACAGACCTGTGCACACCAATGAAACTCACAGGAAACCTTCAGTTTACAGGGACACCAAAATGTACAGGCTCCCAGCCTGTCCTTCACCACTAAGGCAACAGCCAAGCACCTTTATGAGGTCTAGCTGCTAAGTTATAACGTCACTGTGTAAATTGTTCGTCGTTGACTAGAGTTGAAACGTCTTTTTATGAATTTAAGTATAGAAAACTTTAATTGACAAATTTAAGTCAGTGAGTGAGTTCTTGTGGTTTAACGTCATACTGAACAATGTTTCCGTCATATGATGACAAGGGGTCCTTCTGGTTTGTGCATACAGTATGTTTTCTTGTGGTAGGGCAAGTCCATGTCGCCAAGTGCTGCCCCCACTGGAAAATCATGCTAAAGACACTGGACATGACACCCTACCCTGTCACATACTGACACCATGACAATAGTCCTGTTTCCTTGCTTTAACCTCTCAGTGCTAAGAACCAAGACAGGCAGCAACAAGGACCATTTTTAATGTCTTTGGTATGACAAGACCTAGGTTTGAACCTGGAGCTCCCAACCTTGCAAATTAAAGTAATAAAGTCAGTGAAGCACAATTGATGAAAATAGCTTTACACTTTGCTCTAATTTACACTTATGGTATACTGTTGCACAACCATAAAACAACACACAGGTTTACTTCACTGCCACAACGAAAGGCTGTGATGTTGTTGTAAACTGCAGGAGACATTTTCACTTGGCAATACTCCAGAAGTAGGTGTCACAACAACAGGCTTTACAGTAGGTTCAAATGGAATTTCTAAATTCTTTTAGGCCCTGAAGTTTGAATGTCTAGACTGTTATGACACTGTGCTTGAAACGATCCAAAAGAAAACATAAATCAGAAAAAAAACAATCTTGTCATTCCACCCACGCTCTGATACTATCAAAAAGAGGGTACCCTCATCTGCACTCAGATTTATCTATTTTGCCAAAGGTACTATTAGTGACGATACCCACCTGCCCGAGCTTCTCGGTGCAGACTGGTAATGTACAGAGACCACCGATTTTCTCCATTGACTGATATTCAGTTTTGGAATGAAACCAAAGCAGACAAACCAAAATAAAGATGAAAAGCTGTTGTACCTGTTCTTGTCAATCGTTAGCATGTAGAAGTTGGTGACGTTTTCCTCGTGAGCCTTCACAATTCTTCTCCTGCACTCTTCTTCATCCACCAGCTCACCCACATACTCATTGACAAACTGACCCTAAGCAATGTAATACAATAGCTCATTTGATACAAAGATTCCACATCCAACTGATATCTAAATATCATTTAATCTTTCTTCCACGTACAGGAATCCTGCATAACGATCAATAAATCAACTGTTGGTTACAATGTGCAGATAAAATAAGGAGTCGTGATACCGATTGCGAGATCACTGGTGAGTGTTAAAGCCCCTATGTCCTAATGACAGCATCAGAAACACGGTCATGTCCACAACAGTTTTCACAAATAGTACCACAGTCTATCAGCAGGATGAGAATAATTTTTAAGTCTGTATGTGACATCACAGGCAAATTTTCCAACTACCCTTGTTATTTAAAACATTACACTATTATTTACATGGCAGATTGCTCTTCTGCTGAACAGCATGCCCCTGTAAATGACCTAAAATTTCATCCCAAAAAAGTACGGCATCTTTAGAGGCAAATAAATGTCATAAAATATCATTTCTGGTGGTGAAACTTACATTTTTCCAGTAGGGTGTCATCCAGCCTTATAAATAAACTTCAAAACAACTTTACAAAATCAATCCCTCGGAACTCTCAGAATCAGGAAAACTAGGCAACTTAGTCATGCACGAAATTTTATGGCGTCTACGGCAGAACACCTGGTATTTGGTACAAACCAGTGAACATTCTGTCTATGCTTTGTAGGAATACACTGCACTTGTGACAGCTGTTTAAACCAGTTTCAAATCACCTACAGAATTCTCTTTTCATTATGGTCTTCAGTGCAAAAACATGATACTGATTAAACAAAGCCATTTCCAAGTGCTTGCATTTAGTTAAGTACAGTCAAATTTCCTCAATGCAGTATGAAAATGTGTCAGGAGATTAAAACACAGAGCAATGTCGGTGAATTTCTTTCACCTTTTTGATATCCACCAGCGTTTTGAGTCCCCATCCCCTTCCCGCCGTCCTGAAGGGCACAGACTTAGGGTACTCTCGTTTCTGGAACCTCTGGTTCATACACTTCTCTCCGGCGGGACAGAGGGCTGGGTGACACTCGTACATCAGCATGCGGTTGACACACTCAGAGTCCGGCCCACACGGACTCTCCTGATCTGGTTTACACTCGCACCGCGGCAATTCGGCCAGGTCAGGCTTGTAGATCTGGACATTCCCATATGGCGCATTGACCTGAAAAACACACAACAACCAGCCTTAAGACCTATTCAGCCAGGGCCACAACCTGCTGAAATTTGTACATAAAGTATGGATATCTCATCATATTCTATCCAAACCAAATCCCTTAAATTGCCTTATTTCTTAACATCTGGCTTGGTAATAAAAAACCGCTCTGCAATATCAAATAGTGCTCCTCCTTTCCCCAACCCCCACTACCACAATTGTTGCTGTTTAAGTTTCCAACTGGAATCATCAAACTTCTTTCCTCCCAACTGAGATCGTCTCCTTCTGAAGCCTTTCTGTTAGGAAGTGACAGTGAGGATATACTGTGATTTATAATACTTCGTAAATCACCATAACCAAAAGGCAGGAATGATGTTTTTGTCGTAGTGATCATTTAAGCAATGCCCCAGTGATTGCTATATTCACACTGATGATACATAGCTTCCAAAGTTTACACATGTGTATAAAGCATAAAGTCTCCCAAAGGTTAGACTTCAATTTTCCCATCTCTTTCACAGAATCAGAAAAGAAACGAACCTGAAATGTCTTTTTAAATAAGAATGCTACTGCAATTCAGCTGGCCATGTTAAGTACTTTAGCTGAAGGCATTCCTTCTTAATTAAAGCAACTGTAATGATGCACTGTCTTGGTCTTTCAACAAAACAAACGACAATCATGACAGTCAGCACAATATCTGCTACAATTTTGCAAAAGCCTTATATAATACTTCTTGTTCTTTCCTGTATCATAAAAAGTATGAAGCAAATTCTGTAACCGCAGGAAATGGCAAAAACTCAGCTTTTAAATTAAACTGGTGATCAATCTGAAGTTCAGAAATCATCTGTGTCCTGACTTACCTTCAAATGTTTGAATGGAGCAGGTTTCTTTTCATTTTTCTCTACATCTTGCTGAGCTTTATTTTCCTTGGCTGCCTTCCAGATTCTAAAAGCCTTTATGCCCTGCTCTATAGCTGGAAAAAAAGCAGGCAAATTTACCACAACTTTTGAGAGATTATCTCGAAAGGATTCTCCCAATTAAAAATGTAACATTGTTATAATAATGTTATTTATTTAATAGGTTCCATTGAATTAATTCCCTTGTTTACAGAACAGCAGCTATAACATATTGCAAGGTCAATTTTGATGTGTAAATTTCATAGAAGCGAGACACTTCCTAATGAAGCTTTCATTGCACAAGTTAGCTCACAACAGTAACAATTATTTTCTGGGCCTCAAAATGTAAGAAGCAATGACATCAGTCATTGAGTTCCATGGTAACAATGAGAGTGCTTTCGTGAAGCGGATGCTTTTTCATGGATAATCATTTTCATAGTCATCCTTCTCCGGTCGAGGAGGTAGAGGAAAGCCTTCTGTATAATTCACCTGTCCTGTCAGCACAATTCCTTGTGATGCATACACCTATATTGGGGATAGGCCCTCCACTGTTACTGCTACTTTAACTTCAGGATCGCCATTAGCCATTTTCGGGGCTCCGTGGCTCAGTCAATTAGCGCACTAGCACAGTGCAATGACTCAGAGGCCTTCCACCAATGCAGTGGCTGTGAGTTCAAGTTCAACACATGCTGGCTTCCTCTTCGGCCATATGTGGTAGGGTCTGCCAGCAACCCGCGGATAGGCGTGGGTTTCTCCAGGGCTCTGCCCGATTTCCTCCCACTATAACGTTGACAGCCGTCGTATAAGTGAAATATTCTTGAGTATGGCGTAAAACAGCAATCAAATAAATAAAATAAATAAATCAGCCATTTTCACAGGTCTCACATACCATGAGCAAATTCCAGAACCACTTCTGCATAAGCAATGTCAAGGGGGGTAATTCACTGTGATTTCAACTACATTAGGCACTCACAAAAAAAGGGGCAGTCAAGTTAACATGCGCAAAGAAATTCAAGCCCTTTGGAATCCACAGCCGTTCGGAAAGACAAAAGGTGAACCAGCCTGTGTTTGGTTCCAACCTGTGACTTCATTGGCCCAGCGACCATCACTAACACCCACATAAATATTTACGAGGCAAACTTTATACCTCACAAAGACGTAAATAAAAACTTCTGTTGAAAATAACTGGACTATTGAATAGGTACAGCCTAACCTGTACATACGTTGACATTTTTATCTACGCCTTGCACAATAAACAGGCAAAATGTGACAAGCACAATGGTCGATTTCATGTAAGTCAAATACAAACCTCTTCTGAAGACCACAGCTAAATTCTTATTGCCTGAGGATTCCTTGGAAGACTTGTCCCCTTCTTGGAACAGAAATACCCTAAAACCAAAATTTATTTTATTTCCTAGTTGTTTATTATAAGCAATTTTTAAAGAATCTTTCACTTTTATAAAAGCAGTCTGTTTTACAGGGGAGGAAACATGGCAGCTCAGGGTAAAGCAACTCCCATTGGCAAGGTACTGATCTGTGACGTAGAGCTGCAAACTTGTGCAAGCGGCCACACGAAAGCTGTAAATCTTGCCAACCAAGCAACATAAACAATGAGAGAGAGAAATCCAGCAAGTCCCTGCTCAATGTGCGGAGAGAACATTGGTTTGGGAGCTGGTGCCCAGACAGAACACAGCCAGCTTTTCCCTGTGGTTTGGGAGCTGGTGTGCAGACAGAACACAGCCAGCTTTTCCCTGTGGTTTGGGAGCTGGTGTGCAGACAGAACACAGCCAGCTTTTCCCTGTGGTTTGGGAGCTGGTGCCCGGACAGAACACAGCCAGCTTTTCCCTGTGGTTTGGGAGCTGGTGTGCAGACAGAACACAGCCAGCTTTTCTCTGTGGTTTGGGAGCTGGTGCGCGGAGAGAACACAGCCAGCTTTTCCCTGTGGTTTGGGAGCTGGTGTGCGGAGAGAACACAGCCAGCTTTTCCCTGTGGTTTGGGAGCTGGTGTGCGGAGAGAACACAGCCAGCTTTTCCCTGTGGTTTGGGAGCTGGTGTGCGGAGAGAACACAGCCAGCTTTTCCCTGTGGTTTGGGAGCTGGTGCCCAGACAGAACACAGCCAGCTTTTCCCTGTGGTTTGGGAGCTGGTGCCCAGACAGAACACAGCCAGCTTTTCTCTGTGGTTTGGGAGCTGGTGCGCGGAGAGAACACAGCCAGCTTTTCCCTGTGGTTTGGGAGCTGGTGCCCAGACAGAACACAGCCAGCTTTTCCCTGTGGTTTGGGAGCTGGTGTGCAGACAGAACACAGCCAGCTTTTCTCTGTGGTTTGGGAGCTGGTGCGCGGAGAGAACACAGCCAGCTTTTCCCTGTGGTTTGGGAGCTGGTGTGCGGAGAGAACACAGCCAGCTTTTCCCTGTGGTTTGGGAGCTGGTGTGCGGAGAGAACACAGCCAGCTTTTCCCTGTGGTTTTGGGAGCTGGTGCAAACTCCTAATCCTCCACTGAGGTACAGGTTTTTACCCAAAATTATTTTACTATAAAATCCATCTAATTCCATGCCCATTAAGCCCCTGATGGGACTATTCAAGCTTTCTCTGGCTGGACTGAATCTTGTCAAGCTTTCTCTGGCTAGACTGGATCTTGTCAAGCTTTCTCTGGCTGGACTCGATCTTGTTAACTCCTTTTAGCTGGTTCCATGCAGAGTGGGTATCAGGAGTTTGCTTCTGCAGAGTTAGAACTTCATACCACTGAGCAAAGAATCAAGCTGGATTCCCAGCTGTGCCCATCATGTAGCATGCATAGAATCCAACTGACACAAATTTAAAAAAAAAAAAATTAAAAACACAATTCAAACAGCAAAAAATTCAGCAAAATTTAGTTACAAATATTCAGATTTTTTCTGACCCATTCTTAAAATAAATGTTACTTTTCTAAAGGTAGTTCTCATTGTTTTGTTATTGTTGCTCATATTTTATCTAGTTTCAATACTCAAAGGTTGTCAAACATTGAGCCCCTCTGAGACTAGATTTCTTTAAATTATCACGTGACAAGTGCCCTCCAAAGACCACACTGTTCACCGTCAAATTCAGAAGCATGGTAAACGCGAGCCCCTGCAAAGTTTCCAGGAAACAACTAGATAATCTGATAAAAGTACATTTAAAAATGTTAATGTCATTCTAAACTGTCCAGAATGAAGTGTTTCATATAATCTAACTGTGATGACGTAAAATCGAAAATAGGCAGAGTGAAAATCCAACATATTTGTGAAAACATATTTTTCCACAACGTTCACTAAGGAGTCAGTGGCAGATCACATGGTCCTAATTCTTTGGAAAAATTTTGAGCCAATCAGCATTCACATCATCTTAACCGATTTGGGTTGTGGTGGTTTTAAGTTCAACAATAACAATATGTGAAACAGTAAACAGCCTTTCATGCTCGTATTAAATACAAAATGTTGTTCACATAACTACATTTGCATGCATGCAAAACCCATTTTGGGTGAGAGGAAATTCCCCCAGTTCTCCTTGCCTTCCTCACTTACCTGTCCTAGTGTAACCAGGAACACTCTTCATAACCATGTCTGATTTACAGTACTTACAAGAGCTCAAAATACACATATTCCATCACCAGCCCTGGCTGTGGCTCTTAAGCCTGCCCCCTAACTCACCTGCCCTGGTGTATCCAGTAATACTCATTAGAACCGAAGAAGCGCACAGGAAACTGTCCCACCTGATGCTTCAACTCCTGGATGTTTTTAGGCACATCCCTAGGATGACAGATTTCACCTGGCCACCATCTGAAACAGAAAGACAATGTGGTCAAAAAATATGCATTGGCAAGAAATTGGAAAGTCATCTGACTTTCTGTTCATAATTCTAGTTCCAAGAAGATTCAATACACTGTTCTTCCTTACACAGAAGACAGATGTCTCAAAATCAGGCAAGCTTGTGAGAAGCTGTCACCTACCCTGGAGTTAATCCATACACTGTGAGTGGTAACTGGAATTTTAGTGAATTTTGTTAACTTTTGGTTGGTTATTTACTTTTCTTCTAATTATGGATGTTACCATTCTCATGGCAGAAGACGGCCGTTTCCTGGCACAATGGTAAACCACTGCAAATGTGACAATATCCCGTAACTATTCATTAATTAGTAACTTCCCAACCCAAAACTAGTGAAATCAAACTGCCCAGCTAACCTGTAGTTGCCCAGCTTTATCCAGATGATGTCCCCATAGAGGGGCCGTTTCCCTGAGGTACAGTCTGAGCAGTACCAGCTCCCTTCTGGCCTCTGTATACGCAGACACTCCTCGTGGAAGGCTGCTGGACACGACTCACAACACAGAAGTGTTCCTCCTGTAACAGTAGCAGCAGCAGTATGAGCCAGCGATCTCAGTACCACAGTGGCTGGGGGACATATGAAATTCTTCCAACTCTGATTCCCTTGATTTACATGTCCCTCCCTCAGATGCTGTCAGACGCTGGACCTACATGTAACACTGGACCTACGTGTAACGCTGGACCTACATGTAACTCTGGACCTACATGTAACACTGGACCTACATGTAACACTGGACCTCAGCAAATTTTCAAAGATCAGTTGCCCTAAAACTGAAACTAGGTCATTAGTTTCCAATGGTAACAAATCTAGGTACTACACTGTTATATGTCTATGTACAAGCACAAAAACCTCATATCTAGCTATATACATTTACTTTTGGGCAAAAAATTCAGACCTCTTTTAAATTAAAGTTCCTTGCATTCATTCAGAGAAACAGAGCCTGAGCATCTGGTACAAAGACCCATACAGCTGGATGCCCCGTCATTTAGAAATGACCTGCGCAAAACAAATTTTGCTCTGTTGAAAACACGGAAGGCTTTACCTACTCACTAGCACAGCAAACCCATACACAACAGTCCTTCTTTCACCACACAGCTGTAACCATTCAACATTTCCATATGTTTGTTCAAGCATATTCTGGGTGTATTATTCTGTGTATAATGATAAAAGTAAACCTTTTAGCAAAACCTTGAATTAGGAGAAACCGACCAGTGTAGTTTGGAGTTCTCTTTCAACTGTGAAAATGTGGATGTCAGGATGTACACCCGATACAGCTCCACACAACCATGACAATGACTAGGTGTGTAATGGCCTCACCCTCCCTCTCACCATTATTGCAGACAAAGCACCAGCTAACATTGACGTGGGTATGATGCGCTCGCCCTTTAAATTTTCCTTTCTTTACAGGCTTGAAATGTTTACTACAGACGATGTTACAGCCTGGGAGATGCTTGCTGCCAGCTGCTATGCAGAAATCTCCGACATGATATGCCACTGGGCAACGAACACAACGGAACATGCGACCTGGAAGAGAAACACTCAAATTCAGTTTTCAGTTCTAAAACATTTACTAGTGCCTATAGCACTGAAATGTATTCTAAGATCAATGCTCAGGTTTCTTGCATGTAGATAACTCTGTTGCCTGGCCTTTGATTATGATCAACACACTAAAGCAAATCTATCATAATTTCACACTTTTATCCATCAACTGTTCGTTATGCAAGCTTGGAGGTTTGAAAATCATTTCATGAGGAAGGCAAATATCAATTAGTGATAACCATTCCAACTGTTGCCTGCAGACGGAGGATTTCATTCGTACTGGTCTAATCACGCGAAAACAACTCTTTCATTCTTTGTTTCACATTCATGGTAATCAACACGGCAGTCACGAAACACAAAATCGGTTCCATGAAAGAAAGTTATGAAAAACATTTTTTTTTCCATTAAGATAAAATTTGTACATAATTACCTGACATACGATAATTTCCCTAGTCTTTAAGTCTTTAACATTTTATTTATTTGTTCATTTGATTGGTGTTTCACGCTGTACACAAGAATATTTCACTTACAACATGGTGGCCAGCATTTTGGTGGGAGGAAACCAGGTAGAGTTCAAGGGAAACCCACGACCACCCGCAGGTTGATAGCAGATCCTCGCCCATACGGACGGAGAGGAAGCCAGCATGAGATGGACTTGAACTCACAGAGACCACACTGGTGGGAGGCTTCTGGGTCATTACTTTGCCCTAGCATGCTAACTAATTGAGCCACGGAGGCTCCCCTTTAACATTTAATGCAGCACACATATATGAATGTATCCCCTAAATTAGGGGCCGGGGAGAATTTCACTGATATCCAGCCCACATATTAGGTTCAGTACTTTTTCAAGGGTTCATTGACGTTAACCTTAAGTACCGTTAAACGACAGAACTTCGAACATAAACATGGATAGACAAAATAAGAGGAACCAAGCGTATTTGTTGACATTGCCATGTCTAACTGTTCCCTGTTTCACACCATCGTCATGAGAGTTCCACTTCTACAATGGCAGTCTCTTTTTGAGGTGTGTGTATGAATGCTGTGGATGTTCAAACCGAACATGTTCAACTCTGATATCCAAGAACCACCAGTTTACCTTTGGTAGCTTTCAGACTTTTTGGATGGTCAGTTGCACAGGTAGCGCACACATGCAGGGGACATATGAAGCCTTTTGCCTCAGTACGCGTCAATGGCAGTCCTTTGACGCAGTCCTCGTGATAGAAGCGACCGCAGTGCGGCGCAGCGCACCTCTCTGTGTTCCCGGAGCTGGTCTTACATCTGAAGCAACTCTGGAGCCCTAAATATATATATAAAAAATTGGTATTCTGTTTGATCATTCACGATTCTGACTTAATAAAATGCAGTTAAATGCTTGAATCTCCTGTGATGTTCATCACCCATACTAACAATGTTGTATGCCAGACATATGAAACTGAGATCATCTAGTTTTGTGTTCAACCATTGGTAAAAAAATACAAAAAAGATCAATTACAGCATTACACACTGTATCTGTGATGAGAAGCAAAACATTAAGCTACCATTCACACTACACAAGGAAATTGGTCCGAGGCCCTAACTAAATTCATGAACATTTCTCCTGTGAAATTCAGAGCATGGATTAGATTTCCAACGTGAATTTATTTCATTAATTTGTTTATTTACTTTTGCAGTGGATCATCACACAATACAATTAACAAGCAACATATGCAATTAAAAACTTTACAAAGATATCACATCGTGTGCAATAATCAAGTTATCAATCAAGTGAACGTTTTCAAATCACACATGCTACGGGTTCTCACTCCATGAATCACTCCATAATCTCAAGTCTTTACAGTTGCCGTCTCTATGACCGTATAAAAATCTATTCCTGTGTACTTCATGAATGTGCAATTCAGTGTGATCTGTGCATGCGTGATCAACAGTGAAAATCCATCACGATTTTCTCACTGGACATAGAAAAAAAATGCAGAAGCCATCTGAATTCGGCTCCGACTGTATGATTTATTAACAGACAATGAATCCGTCATTGTCAGCGGACGTTTTTCCTTGCTTGAAAGACATAGTGACATCGGTGGTTCATAAATTGGTTCAAAAAGCCCACGAAAGAATTTAAGGAGACTATATCTGAGAATTTTGACAAACTTTCTGTGCTTTTCCTCCAACAGTTGACTTAGGCACTTTCAGGAAATATCCCCCTCGGTATCTTGTGATTTTCTGATTTTAAGCAATCACTAATTTTCAAAAGTGTTTCATTTCGACCCAAACTACGAAAGTTCACAAGAAGTAATAATCATTACAATTATGACAGAGACTGAACATGTGTAACCAATGTTTGCGCCACGCAGCTGACATTTTGGAGCAACCTTGACGTTATATCCTATTTTTGAGTGACAGGTCGGAAAACGGTTCGGCCTAAATTCAAATATTTATGAGTTTATGCATATTGCAAAGAAGTTCAGAAACACATGACTTTCCAAGTCAGTTTGCTATCAAGTACTTGTATTTAAGCCCACAGCTAGTAAGTCTACTTTATTATTCAAGATCTACACAAGTCATGATTTAGAAATGACTTTAGAAACTGCAGTACAGTCACTTTAAGTATTATTTTAAATATTAAAACTAAGCTTATATTTTGATATAGCTATATTGACGATATATACAGATATTGATGTTTATTTTGGGGGTTATTTCTTTCCCTTTAAAGCACATCTATACAACATTCAATTAAAACATACATGTAAAAACGACTCAGCCATAAACAAGAAGGACTGAAGCTGAACAAACCTGAGGTGCACTCGGAGCACTTGGCAGGAGAGCTGGGGTCGTGTTCCGGTCCCAGGCAGTCTGCGTGGAATGATCCTCCGCATGGCCCTTCACAGGTCACCAGGTTGTCTCCCTTCTCACACTTCCAGCACACAGACTCCTTCTTGTTTGGATAGGCTGAAGACAATCGGCTGATGGCTAGAGGGCGCTCTTCCCCGTCCTCAGCTGACGCAAGCTCACTAGACTCCATCTACATATATACAGCAGACACTCTCTCAATTTTCACACTGTGCTGACTATCACATATGACAGCTCATTAATGAGGTACTGTATTATATAATACTCTTGAAATAAAGACCTGTTTGAAATTGTATGAATTCGTTGTTGAACTATCTTCGTTTGAAGTGTGGAGTATTGTGCTGTCAACTGGGGAGCTGCAGGTGCCATGCTTTGAAGTATATGAGGCAGTGACCCAACAGAGATCTAGGAGATATCATCTGTTTATAAGCTGTGAGGTAAATGTTCTGAGTTGTCTGCCAATGTAACATGTAATAACATAGGGACAGCACACTGTTTTAATGCTACATGTTATAATTATAACAAGTACATTGGTGAACAACAAGTATTTCCAGACTATTATGTTGTGGCGGTAGGGCACTTCTTGATCATTTCATGTTATAAATTGACATATATACTTAAGTTACAAGCACAACTCTAGCAGGTTATTACAGCATCAGGGGTGCATGGAACAATTACGTCACAGCCTGGACAGAATGGCGGCGTTCCATGTTAGTCGATGGAGCTCTGTCGAACGTAAGTTTCCGCTGCTGCAGTAGCCATTAGGATAAAATTAGTTAACCAAAATGAACAATGTATTGTGCAACCTTTTGGACAAACTTAACTTAGAGCATGCGCTTTCACTTTAAGATAGCTTAGGGGCTGTTGCATATAATAATTTACCATGTGAATACCAGATTGAAACAAACAAATACAGGTTAACATTTCTATTTTTCTCACATTTAAAAATACTTACTACAGGCAATTTCCTCCTCACCAAAAAAAAAAAAAAAAAAAAAGTGATCTTAAGAAAGTGATGATTTTGCTGTGGGCCAATCATAAGCAAGCACATTATTCATAAGTTCCAAGCGGAAATAATACATGCAAATCAAATCAACAAGCATGTATAACACTGTTGTCGTGTTACACAGCAATCGCCCATGGTCTGTTGAAGTCTTACCAGAGTTTCAACACCTGAATCCGAGTCTGTTTCTGTGGTCTGTCCCATTTTCTTGGATTGCCGTCTTTTCTTGAGCTCAGGTTTGGACTGCGCATTGGTTTTAGACTTCTACAAGCAAAGTCAGAGTTACATTATTGAGACAGTAAGAAATTCCCCGATATCATATCAGAGAGTCTTTGATCAGGCATTTTTATTTTTTCAAAAATAAGTAACACTAACTGAAAGCTGACCTCTTAGAATTGTACACTAACTGAAAGCTGACCTCTTAGAATTGTATTTAGTATCAAACGCCATTTCCTTCACATACACATCCTGCTTTCAGCTGGCTAGTCTCTGTCTGAAGTGCTGCTTGGCCAGACAGCAGCCTCAAGGTAACCACAGTAAACCAACAATGTTGACCAGAAATAGACATCAGACAAGCTACTTCTACAACTTATTGTTTACAGCACACCTCACTTACAGGTACTTCACAAAGAGATGGTTTTGACTACATGGTTGATTCACTCACAACCAGCCCTGCTGTGCTTACAGTACAACCACTTTCCAGTTTCCCCAATCAGCCCCGGGACATCAGTGAATCTTGTCTTAAAATCCATTACAAATTCTGAGGAATGTCCTTGGGATCTTGTCTAGAAATTCTGCGGATCTTTCCCGTGTTTTTCACATTTGTTGAAGAGAGATGAGCGAGTGAAGTTTCAGGACACTTTTTGGCCCTTGTAGTCTACACAACGGACGATCAGAGGGGCTTCTGAAGCGACAGTAACCGCATATTCAGCACTCAACTTTAGGTCTGTGGCCAAGGCAGCCACTGAAAACAGTTCACGGGCTGGTACTATGGCCACTAGTAAACTTTGGCTAGTATACATTCAGTTACATATACATCTGGTTATAAACGAATGTATCCCTTTTGTTAAAGAATTGAATATTTCCAGTTCTTTCTGTGCGTTGAACGCTACTGAGCTATCCATCAGAGTAGGGTAGAACAGCAGGTGGCCCTCGTCCTACTGAAAGTCCCTGCCTCATCGGAGAATAAATACTACCAGACTAGATACGCCGCTGCTGGCAAGAGGCTTCTGGCATGATGATGGATGCTTGCAGCAAAACTTGGGTCTCACTTTCGCTCGAAAAACAGCGGCAATTGTAAAATACTAAATAAATTGAATTTCACTACGTGTCAGGTTATTTATTTACAGGGGTTGGAGAGAGCTGTTAACAACAGACCACAGACTAGAGCTCTGTCAGTACGAAGGAAGGACATATATGATGCCTCACAGGAAATAGTCCACACATGGCACTACAATGGCAACAACCTGTAGTGTAGATTATGGTGGGCGGACACTGAGCATAGCCCACAGCCAATCCTTCTCAAGTAGTGGCATAATAATATAACTGTGCTTAAAAGAGAGGAGAAGTTGGTATGAGCTGGATAGGAGCTCCCAGCTTCACTGGTAAGAGAGGGGAAGTTGGTATGAGCTGGATAGGAGCTCCCTGTTTCATTGGTAAGAGAGGAGAAGTTGGTATGAGCTGGATAGGAGCTCCCAGCTTCATCGGCAAGAGAAGAGAAGTCGGTATGAGCTGGATAAGAACGCCTAGCTTCATTGGAAAGAGAGGAGAAATTGGTATGAGCTGGATAAGAGCTCCCTGCTTCATTGGTAAGAGAGGAGAAATTGGTATGAGCTGGATAAGAGCTCCCTGCTTCATTGGTAAGAGAGGAGAAATTGGTATGAGCTGGATAAGAGCTCCCAGCTTCATTGGTAAGAGAGGAGAAGTTGGTATGAGCTGGATAAGAGCTCCCTGCTTCATTGGTAAGAGAGGAGAAGTTGGTATGAGCTGGATAAGAGCTTCCAGCTTCATCGGCAAGAGAAGGATAGTCGGTATGAGCTGGATAAGAACGCCTAGCTTCATTGGAAAGAGAGGAGAAATTGGTATGAGCTGGATAAGAGCTCCCAGCTTCATTGGTAAGAGAGGAGAAGTTGGTATGAGCTGGATAAGAGCTTCCAGCTTCATTGGTAAGAGAGGAGAAGTTGGTATAACCTGGATAGGAGCTCCCTGCTTCATTGGTAACAGAGGAGAAGTTGGTATGAGCTGGATAAGAGCTTCCAGCTTCATCGGCAAGAGAAGAGAAGTCGGTATGAGCTGGATAAGAGCTCCTAGCTTCATTGGTAAGAGAGGAGAAATTGGTATGAGCTGGATAAGAGCTCCCTGCTTCATTGGTAAGAGAGGAAAAGTTGGTATGAGCTGGATAAGAGCTTCCAGCTTCATTGGTAAGAGAGGAGAAGTTGGTATGAGCTGGATAAGAGCTCCCTGCTTCATTGGTAAGAGAGGAGAAGTTGGTATGAGCTGGATAAGAGCTCCCAGCTTCATTGGTAAGAGAGGAGAAGTTGGTATGAGCTGGATAAGAGCTCCCTGCTTCATTGGTAAGAGAGGAGAAGTTGGTGTGAGCTGGATAAGAGCTCCCTGCTTCATTGGTAAGAGAGGAAAAGTTGGTATGAGCTGGATAAGAGCTTCCAGCTTCATTGGTAAGAGAGGAGAAGTTGGTATGAGCTGGATAAGAGCTCCTAGCTTCATTGGTAAGAGAGGAGAAATTGGTATGAGCTGGATAAGAGCTCCCTGCTTCATTGGTAAGAGAGGAAAAGTTGGTATGAGCTGGATAAGAGCTTCCAGCTTCATTGGTAAGAGAGGAGAAGTTGGTATGAGCTGGATAAGAGCTCCCAGCTTCATTGGTAAGAGAGGAGAAGTTGGTATGAGCTGGATAAGAGCTCCCTGCTTCATTGGTAAGAGAGGAGAAGTTGGTGTGAGCTGGATAAGAGCTCCCAGCTTCATTGGTAAGAGAGGAGAAGTTGGTATGAGCTGGATAAGAACTCCCTGCTTCATTGGTAAGAGAGAAGTTGATGTGAGCTGGATAAGAGCTAACAGCTTCATTGGTAAGAGAGGAGAAGTTGGTGTGAGCTGGATAGGAGCTCCCTGCTTCATTGGTAACAGAGGAGAAGTTGGTATGAGCTGGATAAGAGCTAACAGCTTCATTGGTAAGAGAGGAGAAGTTGGTGTGAGCTGGATAAGAGCTTCCAGCTTCACTGGTAAGAGATACTAATATACTACTTGATCACTGAGCCTGTTATTTCTCGGCCTAACTGCATCTCTTAACAAAAAGATCATCATCACCCAGCAAGTTTATTGCAGTACCTTGCAAATCTTAATTGTAAGTTCTTTTCAAGGATGCAGATTGTGCTAAACTCTCCATGAAAACAGTTAAGGCAAAATAGGAGTAGAACATGAGACCTAGACAAATCCACACAATTTGAAAAACATCTGTTAATACTGTGAAATGCTGGGATGCAAATGTTTATCAGCTTTCCTCTTCCTTTGGAAACGCTTTTAGCCATCCAGACAAGAGGCAAGCTGAAATTAATTTGGTCTGTAAATCATTCGAGTTCAAAAGTGGAACTCTAACAGGGGCAACATTTGTTGAATTTCACAAAGCTGTGGTTTTGTTGCCCGTTTTCTTCCACTCGTACTGCTGTAAAGTGATGTCACTTGAGTTTTTTAATGAAGCTTTCATGTATCGTAATTCGATAAAAAATTTCATAAAACACTTTCAAAGCTCTACTGACCATTTTTACTTAGAAGTAAGTAATTGTGTACAATGTAAATTGCTGTGCGTAAATTCTGAACGTTGGCGATATTTGTACAGTCCGTTATGAGTTCAACTGGACAAGATAGTGATTCGTCCTGCGACAAAATTTGTTTGTAGGCCACGCAACACTCTACTCCCTTCTGTCAAAGAGAGGGAGTACACATTATAACCCAGTTGTCTGTAGCCCACGCAGCACACTACTCCCTTCTTTCAAAGAGAGGGAGTACACATTATAACCCAGTTGTCTGTAGCCCACGCAACACTCTACTCCCTTCTGTCAAAGAGAGGGAGTACACATTATAACCCAGTTGTCTGTAGCCCACGCAACACTCTACTCCCTTCTTTCAAAGAGAGGGAGTACACATTATAACCCAGTTGTCTGTAGCCCACGCAACACTCTACTCCCTTCTTTCAAAAAGAGGGAGTACACATTTTAACCCAGTTGTCTGTAGCCCATGCAGCACACTACTCCCTTCTTTCAAAGAGAGGGAGTACACATTATAACCCAGTTATTTGTAGGCGACGCAGCACTCTACTCCCTTCTTTCAAAGAGAGGGAGTACACATTATAACCCAGTTATTTGTAGGCCACGCAGCACACTACTCCCTTCTTTCAAAAAGACTGAGTACACATTTTAACCCAGTTGTCTGTAGCCCACGCAGCACACTACTCCCTTCTTTCAAAAAGAGGGAGTACACATTATAACCCAGTTGTCACCGATGTAGCTGGTCAGTGTGACCCACATCATAATATTATAGGCCTACATTTAACAGATTCAGCGAAAAGAATGTTCCATGAAAAAAACTGAATTAGGCATATTCAGATTTTTTTTTCAAAGGTTTCTGAAATGATGATTATTTCTTGCCAAGGCTTTTCAAGCCATCATATTATTATTATTCCTGTTTGTGATGTTATCATTGCCTTCTTTGTACAGGTAGTATGCAATTTTTGGAACAATTGCACTACACTTCCACAGGTGCAAAGTCACCGCCTACATTCTGCCAGTATGGAGAAGATCTGATACAAGTTACTGCTATGGAGAAAACTGAATAACATGTGTATTCATGTACACGTACAGAAATTCACTGTTTTATGGTTATGTTAATTCCCTAGCATTTGCATCTTGTCAGAACATTTTGGATAACGGTAACGCATCTCTGCCTCAGGGTAAATGAACTTTAATGTGACTAAAAAAAATTTTTATTTGACATAACGACGTGCGATGGTTTAGGTTTATGTCAATAAACCATTCAACCCTAAACCCTGCTGTCACTCGCTGACAATCAAGTTTCATTTGTTACTTTCATATCATTGGCTGAAGTATTGTTTTCTGTCTGAGGCATGAAACAGGAAAGTAAAACAAAAAATTCTTCAAGTCCAATTTGTTTGTCTCTTGGAACCTAAACAAAACATATGCTATCAACTGTCCAAATGTAGGCTACATATACTATTCATTACACTGACATTTGTGAATTGAAGTATGAATCTGAGGTATTTCTGTGTCTGATGTGGCTAGTATTTCACTGTAATGATTCTTGTGTTTCTCAGCCTATGTTTTTTTCTATGTAATGAAATATATTTGCATGTGACGGAAACTGGAGCCTCTGTGATGCCTTCTCCATTGTGGACTTCACAGAAGATTGTTGCTGAGATTAAATTAAACATCATGGGTTATTTCCGTGTAAAACCTTCAAGGCCTTGCAGTGGATCTGTTTGACTATGTTCAGCCCTTCATGTCACAAAATACTAGAAAGTGAACTGAAACGAGAGACCACAATATGCACTCTCCATGTCTGTGGGTGGTGATACACTTGCCTTTGCTATAGCGCATAGCATCTGAAAACTGACATGTCATGGAGAACAGTCACACAATCTGCTATGGAGATTTATTCTGATTTTGGATGAACTGTCAGTTTTAAATGGCACATGCAAACAATCTACTGGGAACTTAAGCATACGCATAAATCTCCAGATGTAATCAGTGTGCTCGGTTTTATTCTTGGAAGAGTATCAACTGTTAGTTTTAAGCATATTTACCTCTGTACATCCCTTATCTGTGGCACTGGGCAGGCGCTTCAGTTTCTGCCCCCACCACATCTATCCTCATGCGATCTGCAACTGTCCCTCTTGTTCCACAATCACCTTTAATTCTGGACACCGAGAGACTCCTTGACCTCAGATAATTTTTTTCAACTCTGAGACTTTCATATTATCGCGTTTTCTCAAGACCGCCATGAAGCTCTCTGAAGGAAGGCAGATAACTCACTTTCGGGAATAGGCTATAACAACGATGACTTCATTGCTGTGTTACAACAACAACATTTCAATCCGGAGATCGGTCTGGGAAATTCTTAGGATAACCTGATATTAAACAGCAAGTAATCCATGGATGATCCTAACAGGATCCGCAGATTTAAGGGTAACTGGAAAGTGGTTGTACGTACCTTTGTCTGGTCACCAGAGCCCCTGCCCTCAGCTGTCTCAGGTTCTGTGGAAGCCCCAGTGGAGAGTCTTCTCGGGGTGTTGGGAGACTCGTGGGAGGGTGGGAGGAAGTCAGTAGGATCCTTCTTGTCCTCAGAAGCAGTCTAGGGAGGGGAGAAAATTGAGAAAATGTGTGCCTTAGAATAATAATAATGCTGCCTGAGTACATTTGTGAAATGGGGTGTTTATTGGGGTATTAGGGCTGCCATGTTGACATAGGCACATACTTTAAGTAAATGTGATAAGTGACAGCCAAGTAGCTTCTTCTACTGGATCCATCTTGACAACCGAATGTCACTAAAAGAGATATACGGGAAATGGTTTCAGGCAGTCTAACCAACATCCAAATTTCCCTGGGAGTGTTAAATGATAAGAAGTATGCCAATTTCATTTCATAACTCACCCAAAATTTTGACACACAGCATGCATTTATAGAAGGCAAATAGATGTTCTAAAGTTCTTAACCCTAATTCTCCAGATAACTGGGACAGGCATTAGTACTACTAAAAGCAAAATATTAATTTCTCTCCCAGTTCTGTTGACAAAGTTAAGATACAGATATATCTGTCATTACATAGATTACCTGTGGGAGAAATGTGAATCTTTGTATTTCTGTTATAATTACGAATACATCAGCTAAAAAAGTTAGACCAGGTGCCCCAAAAATTAGAAAAAATCAGAGTACTCATAAAGCTGACACCACCATCGAAAAAAATCTGAGAAGCACGTTGCTAAGTACAGAACTTTCAGAATGAGGCAAAAAACAAGCAACTTTGTGATGAACAGAATTTTTGATCATCAACAGTACAACAGTATATGTCAATGTCTTTGCCCGACGTCCCCTAAATGTCCCTTGTTTGTGGCCCTGAGGCCACATCACCCACAGCAGCTTACATTTGGAGGCTTCTTGCCAGGAGAAGACTGCTTTTTGATTTCCTCTGCCTCAAGCTTCTTCTGGGATGGTCTGCTGACTCGCCCTGAACGCTTCACTAAACTTCCTTCTGAAATAAACAATCAATGCTAACTTGAGTTCGCTTGGGGAATGAGATTTCTCCAACGCTACTGTGTTGGGACATGTTCATAGTTCCAAGGGCTCTGCTTCCACCATGCATTCTGGAAGTATTACAAAAGCAATATATGGGTGTACAGCTTTGAGCTGTCAGACTAATGGCTACATATACTCTGTCTGTCCAAGTCCAAAAAAGGAAAAAAAAAACAAAAAAAACAAGGCATACATCTGTTGTAAATAAAGGGAACTATCAGTAACATGTCTTGCTGAAGTCATGAATCAAGTTTCAATTTAAAGTAAACCATTTCAAGTAAAACAAGCCAGGAACACCACCAGGTTGCCTGATATAGTGTTCAAACAGACAATGCGATTAAATTAAAAATGAAAGTTGTAAATCATTGCGGTGGTAAAATGCGTTGTGGGGAGTTTGAGCATGAGGTTACCACAGTGGTCTTTGATATGCAAATCACGAACTGTCTTTGGCAATTGGCGAACTGTGGGTGACAAATGAAGCCTGTGAAAGGTCGAGCAAATTATACAGCCATGGTAGTCAAAAACATGCTTTTTTGGGTACCAACTTGCTGGAGTGGTCACTGAAATGCAAATTGCCAGCCATGACTGGCTATACATGTGGTATGGGTGACTACTACAACCCTCTGATTGACTGACCATATACTCATAGTATGTATGTATGTGTGCTTGGGTTTAATGTCGTACTCAACAATTTTTGAGTAGTATGATGAGGAGTCCTTAAACTGTATAACCTAATTCTTCAACCATTTCCACCACCACTGAAAGCCATGTTTAAATATTTTCTTGGAAAACCACTGGGTCTACTGGAATAATTCTCATGGTTTTAGAACGCTTACACCTGTGGTGACACAAACAGACCATTTAGAACGCTTACACCTGTGGTGACACAAACAGACCATTTAGAACGCTTACACCTGTGGTGACACAAACAGACCATTTAGAACGCTTACACCTGTGGTGACACAAACAGACCATTTAGAACGCTTACACCTGTGGTGACACAAACAGACCATTTAGAACGCTTACACCTGTGGTGACACAAACAGACCATTTTAACATCATTTTTACAGTAACTGTATGCATCAATAAGGTTGAAGAATGACAGTGTCTTGTGGCAGGAGAGTCCATGCTGCCAAGTGCTGCTGCCTCTGGAGCATCATGCCTGAGGAACCTTGGTGTCAATGCTCTCATTCTCCTACTTGCAGGTAGGCATGTGCATAAAAATTGTAGCCCTACATGAAAGCTTTCTTTATTACAAAAAAATTCAGAAATTTGGCAAAATCCATAAATCTGCAAAAGAACTCACTGACGCCCTGTGTACAAGAAATTATAGCCCTCAGGCTTTCTAGAGAAAATGTGTTTACTAGAGAAAACTAGGTAAGTTCATATAAATGATACATTTTTGCACTGAAAGTCTACCAGTCAAAATGATAAAAAAAGCCTTTAGAAAACCAATAAAACTAACATGATTAAAAAAAAAAAACTTTCACCAGTTGGCTCCTCACTGTATGTTAGAGTTAATAAATAAGCTTGACCTCCAATCCATAGATGAGTGCAAATTATACAGGAGCTAAAAACAAAAAGCTTGACCTCCAATCCATAGATGAGTGCAAATTATACAGGAGCTAAAAACAAAAAGCTTGACCTCCAATCCATAGATGAGTGCAAATTATACAGGAGCTAAAAACAAAAAGCTTGACCTCCAATCCATAGATGAGTGCAAATTATACAGGAGCTAAAAACAAAAAGCTTGACCTCCAATCCATAGATGAGTGCAAATTATACAGGAGCTAAAAACAAAAAGCTTTCCGTGCCATCTGAGTATGTACATTTTCACAGCATACCTTAGACTAGGGAGGCACTCCGACCGTACGTGGGACAGTGTGCCAGCAACGTGAGGATCGTCATGGGTATCCCGAACTCCTCCCAGTTTCCTCTCACCACAATGCTGGCCCGCGTAGTATAAGTGAAATATTCTTGAGTATGGCGTAAGACACCAATCAAGTCAATATATAAATTAGACTAGGGAGCTAAAAAAAGCTTAACCTTCAATAGATGTATGATTGCAGATTAAACTGGAGTTGGAAAAAAGCTGATGCTCATGTGATGTGTGTGTACAAAGGAACCTTCCATTGTTTCCATTGCATATACAATACATGTATATACTAGCTTTTAAACTAGGCCAAAAGAATTTTATGGTGAAAAAAAAAAAATAACCAATAAAAAACTGTAACTGCAAAAACTTTTAAGTGTAAAAAACTTTAAGCAAACTGGGCACCCACACCATGTTTCCCCCTCTCACAACACTTCGCCTTACTTCGTACAGGCAAGCTAAAAATGCTGGAAAAGGAACATAGTTCAAAATGGGTCAAAAAACCGATCCTAACTTTGTTGAACAGTCCAAAACTCAACCTTGTATATAAGAGCATATAAATCCAATCTACATGAATCTCCAGGGTTTCTAGCAAAACATGTCCTACATGTCCAGTCAACCAGCTGATGGAGATTAGTCATTTAGCTCAATACTAGAACATGCATCAAATTCAAAACAACTATCTTGAATGTTTCCAGGAAAAGTCTTATTGCTCTGACAACAGCTTAGTGAAGAACCCTTCAAGTTTCCAAATGATACAGTGCTCATGAAGGAATGGACTTAATTCAATATACTTAGAGGATTAACCCTGTCTAATCCAGCCCCTCAGTGTTGGATCAAGGCACTGTGCCTTTAATCCAAAGTGCCCATCTCTTGAGTGAGAAATTTATGTAGCAACTTTGAACAAGTCCTCCCAGAGAATGTTGTTGACAAGTCACCCACCAACATCATTGCTCTGTATCCCAACAAATACCCTGAATCATGCAACACATGCTTTTAGGTATGTCCTCTACTTTTAAAGAGCAGTGGCAGTTTCTCACATTTCTTTTTTACTTTAAAAGCTAGCTTATCTAACAAACTTCTTCTCGGTTGCAAAATCAGGACAGAATATTTGTGTAACAGTAGAACTGGGCCCCAGTTGTGGTCAGTGTGCCCACATGAAGCAGTTGGATGAGATCAGCATTGACAGCAAAGCTTTTTGTTTCACTGGATTATATTCCACACGTTGAGTTTCTCTTCCAGCAAGATTAACAGGACAATCAGGACATTACTCCGTTTAAGATACATGGTCGCCCAAAATTTGGATTTTTGAAGAAATCTTGACAGCCGAGTATTAACGAAGCTCGTTCATACACTAAATCAGTCACCTTCAAATAAAAAATGCTCACTGAGTTTGTAGCTTTCACGAGCCCTGGCAAGTTCTGTCATTATTAGAATTCAACACAAAGAGGGTGGGCCATGTTCAACCTTAAACACCTCCGCAACAACATCTCCACCAACCTATAAAGCAGTGTAGTTTTGCGACGACTAATTACAACTCTAGACTTGCTTGTCAGTCTGCAAAGCTCAATTTTACACCTTTCTTTGGCCAATTCTGTTATGAGCAAGCCATACGTCCTTCTCTTACGTATGTTATCAGCCACGTGTGTTTACATGAAGTTTACTTGCGCTCTTTGCGCATGCTCCAGTTCCAATGAATTGACAGTCCCTCATTTAAATATTCTGGCGCACTGTTTAGTTTTTTTGTTAGTTTTAAACATTCACTAAACATGCAATGCTGGGCGTGGGATTAAGGAGAAGCCTAGGACTTGTACTTCTTGAGAAAACTACCTTATGCTCATGTCAGTCTTTAATAACGCTAAAATACCTAATATCTGGGCAACCATGTCCCTTTAAGACTTATTAGGAACTCAATAAAATTCAAAACCATACAGTGTGCATGAGAAAGTTTCTCCTATCACGTCTTAAACAGCATCTTTGGTGTCACATGTGTTATAAAGCAAGGCATGATAAATACTGGGAGCATAAATTGCTTTGCTACTATTGCATCGTTTTAAAACCGATATTGAACGTTTCTTCAGAAAATACAGAAACAAAATTTTTCCCTTCTTTCCACTTTCTACAAACAATGCTACCCATTCGAATGCTCGACATCCTCCCACGCTGAATACTTGTCACATCTGTATGATTTGACATCACATTACGAGTATTGCCACACCAGGAAAATTTCAGCCAATGATGTTTTCTAAAGAATGTGCAGTTACCTGGGTTAAATGGTGTTATTCCACGCAAATCTTTCTGAACCATGGTGTTAGGTTTGTTCCTGCAGTCAGAAGAATGAAGCAGAGCCAACAAGAGTTCACCCGGCCGAAATCCCAAGGGGAATAAGGCACAGCCTTTTGATCTAATCTGCACCGTTTATTTATGGTCTTACATAAGCTACAAATTGTTTTGTATATAAAGTAGTCTGAAAACTTTCACTTTCAGGTCAAAAGTTTATGTTATCTGCCTGCATGATTGTGTAGATACTGCCTGTACTTCACAACTTCAGTTGTATTTTAAGTGTAGTTCATCAAAATATAGTGGCACTGAATGAAATCTTTGGAGGTTTAGGGTCTCAAGATCCTCCAAAGCTTTAGCCCATGCTAGATTGACTGCAGGGCCTCACACTTCACACACTTTGACGGAGGATGAAGCAGCCAGGTTTATAAGTGAAGGAAACCCAGGTCTATGAGTAACCAATGCCCTATGCCAGGCACCTGACAAACATCCCACTTAGGCCACCGACTTTAAAACTGCTGCCCTTTACTTTGTTTTGTGTTGAAAGTAACGTATATGATCATAGCTTGTAAGAAGTTCAAGTAAAAAAACCATGGAAAACTAGAAATTCAAAAGCAAAAGATAATTTTGGCCTTTCATTTGATTACAGACTCATTCACTCTGCTGCCCACTCACCAAGATTGAACCTCTGGAACATGTACTTATACTATCTTTTTTTCTTCCTACTTCACTTTCGAGAGATTCATTGGTCGTGTCTTCGTTCTCCAATACATATCAGTATGAAATATTTGACAACTGTTCCTTCAATACAAAGTTTGAAAGACAGCAACATACATCTGGATGGAGACAGAAGTCATATGAAAGAGAACTGTCCATAACCCAGCAAATGGTGTGAAAAGAATAAGGGGAACAATAAACACTGATACTGGCGCCATCATAGTAACACAGCATGTAGTCCTGCACAGAGCACATACTGTTGCTGGCACACAGCCACCATGACAAACAAAACTAAACAGTGGCAACTGGTATGGGATACACCATCTGATAGTTTGTAATAGGATGGCCTTGCAAAAAAAAGTGATCAAAGTATATTGCATGGTTTATTTTTAAGCATACTTTATTTCCACTGAAATAATTTTTGCCCCTTAGACTTTTTGTTCAGCTGGCCCATCTTTGTTTTTACTCAATTCTCATACCACTGCTTTTTGATGTTCAGTATGGGATAAATAACATTAAATGTAAATGGATTACACTGAATTTTATCCCAATTATTATGTTACAAACTGTAACCCTCGCCCCTTGTGAAAGTGTCAGATTCGAAGAGAAAAAGTGTGGCATGTACATGATTGGGTGTATTTATGGCACAGGATCAGCTTTCTGCAAATGATTTACAAAATACAGCACCACCCCGGGGATGAAGAATACAATAAGAGTATTGCAGGCACCACACAGGTAAATCTAACCATAGATTTCGCGAAAACTTAAAAACAGGGCGTCTCATTTGCACTTCTCCTATATTCAACCCATCTCTCCCATAATAATTTTGTCAAGAAAGGGTACCTCAAAAACAAAGAGACACCCCCTAACTAAACAGTTGACCGAAACTTTTCTACCTTGACTGAAAATCAGACAGCACTTAAATATTAAAGCCATTTGTAATTAAATTCTAATCCTGGTTCTGTGTATCCAGTATTCTTGGAACTAACACACTGCTAAAAATCACCTGCAACACAAGAGGATATCAAGACAAATTTGGCTGATCTATTGGTGATACTTTATTCTACCATAATTTAGAGCGTAACAGCTGGTCACTAAGGACAAACTTGTGTACATAAGACTTCCAAGGTCTTCCTGTAAGCATGGACAAAACATGGGAATAACATACAGTAATATACCTAACCATGCCCAGTACAATATAGGCCCAAAGCCTAGTACTGCAAATATATTATATTATATACATGTAAGTAGATGTAAACGAATGTGATATGCTACTTACAAGCAATGTACATGTCTGTACCACAACTGAAAAATGGTAATGGCCAAATGGAACGCTACCATCAATTTTGTACACAATGACCCATTTTGTCCTTTCAAGTTCTGTTCGATATCATTAACATTCCCCCTCGCCCCCCCCGAATTCTATTAAAATGTACATACATTTTTCCCCTCACAATTGCATCCACAGGTTCAGTAAAGTCTTAATTTACCTGCAACAAATCACTGCCTTACATTTACCAACTGCTCTTATACTGACAGTGTCCATGTAGAGTATCTCCCGTTTCATAACCCACTCAGTAATCAATGATTCAAACAGTTCAGGCTAATTGATACAAATTCTTTGGTGTCAAACACATGTATGTCAAACATGAAAATCTAGTGTTGCAAGGGAAGACTAATGTATGTCATGAAGGTAATGGCGTTATAACTGAAGTCTCAAGTTAAACTACTCCACACTACTATTCTCATATTCTTGGAGAAAAGTTTATGCAAGATGTTAAAACATTAAAAGTAAACCACCACAACATAATTTTCATATAAAATTTTCCTGTAGAAGTCTTAACAATTTGCAGAGCTAAATAAGTGACAGAATTAACGACTAACAATGTATGGCACAAGAACGTTACCATTAAATTCAACAAACAATCTGTCTCAAACAACAAAATTATGCTTGCCACAGGAATGCATGTGGATTCTCCCAAGTGGGGAGTTTGAAAACTTTGCAGATAAGCAAATGTGCATCAAAAACACTTGTATGATATCATTTTAAGTTTGCTATGTTGTCAGTCTAAATATTAAAGAGCCACAGAAATTTAACTGTTGAACTGGTATATTGGTGAAAATAAAAAAATAATAAAGACTAAAAATAAACTTTTAAAGTCTAGTAAGAATAACATTTTAAAGCATTATCACAAGTTTTGTTCTATTAAGCAAATCAGATCTAGTTTTAAAAAGCCTGTGCCATTTCATCTCGAATAAAAACAAGGTTAAATGTGGACAGTGAACCCAATTAGTAAAGACTTAGAGACATACAATGATGTATAGGTTTTGTGGACTAGCTGCTGATACTTTGATTATTGATGTATGTGTGGTTTCACAGGTCTGGTTTTCAGAAATGCATTTTGGTAGACATTATGGGGGAAGAAAACATAAACACCATGCTAAAATCTGATTAAAGAGCGAGAAAATTTGGAGACATAGTGATTAATATTTATTTTGACTGAAAATATTTTTGTATGGTGGTTATTTGGGACCACCTCTTGCTATATATTGTCTTTGCATAATAAGGTCATGATAATGTTACACACTTAATAAATATATTTGCACTGGAATTAAGTCCTTTCATCTAAAAAATGTAATCAACCTGTATTTTGCTCATATTTATATTTTTAATATATTCCTAAATATTATCATAATTCAGACTAAATGCACATGTTTGAATATAAAGAAAGAATTTACATTCAAATACATTTGTCAGACAAGCATGACATCCTTATTTAGAACATCAATATGCAACAGCTATAATATATACCAAGGGCTGGTTCCAATTAACCTCCATACAAAAATATTTTCATGAAAAATAAAATCAAAATAAATATTAGAGACTATATCTACCAACAAGTTACTGCTCTTTCATCTGATTTTTACATTGTTTTTATTTTTTTTTTCTCCTTTAACACAAATGAGAATCAAAGGTGTATGAATCTCCATAAATCAAGTGCAGCCTGGTAAAGCCAGTTATGTGTGAAAGGTACTGAACTGAAACCAATTTCATTTTAGACTTACATAGTGCTCAAAAACTTTATTTAGGAGTCACTTGGAAAGTAAATATAAAACATTAGTCACCAGCTCCGTGAGCAGATAGACTGTACACTCGCAAGGCGGTCAGTTGGCGAATAAATAAAAAAACTGAATACCACCTGTCACTTTAAAAACTTTGCTTTTGCCGTTAGCCTGGAATTTTATGTATCTGGCTCTCTTCAATCATAGGACGAATCGCTGGAAACACTGGTTATTTCTGCCTATACCAAAATGCACATGAAATGGATGTCAAGAATAAACACTGACCAAAATAGTTCATTCCATTATTCCCTGTAAGCGTATTACAAATAATTATGGACGCCAAAGGTTGGCAAGACCAATCCCTTGTTTAAATCTCTCATGTCCACCAGGTGGCGCTACACTTTTACTGCTCATGAATATTGCCCAACGGCAAAACTTTAAAATACACAAAATGACCACGTGGTCCAAGTTAATCGCAGGTCCCAGCCATAAACCAAGAATATGTTCACACTGTTTCATTTCTCTCTAGGACAAAATTCGCCAGGGTTATCACCTTTAGGTCCAGCCAATCTCATATATAGTCAAAGAATTCCATATGTTCACAAAGATGATCAACCGAAGTTTCAGGTCACCAAAATATTTCTCCTTGAATTGGCATTAAATGAAAGTGCATCTACATTTTTTTCGTCACCAATCTTGGCAATGTGGCAAATCAAATAAAAATTTGCCTCCCAGAAGAGCAAATTTCCGTATTCACTCGCCGCTGCATTTGAATTTATCACCAATAGTTTTGGAGCGTAGGTTACAATTTTCAGTTTGACCTATCTCTTATTTCTCAGTTATCATTTTCTTTACTATGAATTGTCTATTATATTAGATGAGCATGAAGATAATGGGAATATTAAAATATTGTGTTCATGTTACCTGTATGGTTTGGTTCATGATCATTTTATCCACCAGTACTTGACATTGTCACGTTATAGCTGCCAGGTTCATACAACACATGGGACTCACACCTGTTTACATGTACCCTGACATTACCAGGAAAAGAACACAAATATACATCACCATGTTTGTATATTTGTCGACTTTGTTAATATATTCTAGCATATTTTGATGTAAGATAGAACATACATGAACAATTCTGGTCTCTGCTGAAAAAAAATCAGTTAAGTGAACAATCAATTTAACACATTGGGAAGTCATCTACAAGTAAGTTCAAACCATATTGTTCCATATTCACTACAGGAGTGGTATCTATTTTTTTTGGCACAATCATGTGCTCTTTGATGTATGATTATGATACAAGAAAAAACTCACACATGGAAATGAATGTAGTGGTGTAAACAGGGAGATGTCCATGTAGTTTTAAATAGTTCATGAACCCAGCAATGCTGTAAATGTTAAATAATGATGCATATGATAGCTCCAGGTGATCTGTCAGCCAATCTATTCTTTTAAATTCGGATAGCAGAAAAAATGCAATCTTAAAAAAAAAAATAAACATCATACCTTCCCATATTTTTAGTTTTACACCCTCACCTTTTGATGTTATCATCCAAATTTTCATGTACAGTTTAGCGCACCCACTTCCCATCCACTAACCTTATGACAATCCACTAAAATAGACAAATGAACCACAACTGATAAAGGCTACGCTGTTAAATTTCCTCCCCTAGATGTCTGTATTGCATTAAAGCTTTAAATGATTTTGAGATTCAACACAAAAGTAGGTAAGAAAGGACAAACACAGCAACATTGTTAGAGAAAGTACTAATAACTGTGGGCAGTGTATTGACTGTATTATTTGCCCTTTGCAGTAACATTCAAATCAACCTGCAACTTCAAAACACTCCCAACTCCCAGGCTCAAAAGAGCACTGAAAATGTCAAATACAAAAGTCAGGTAAAACTGAACAACCAAAATATCATATGAACAAACACAAATCCAGCGAAATTTTGTAATTTCACCAGTCAATCCAGTAGGTTGCAGGAGTGAAATCAAAGGGCAGATAACTCAGTCTAAGGAAGCTGTTAGATAGGTCTAACCACCATGGAGCTATGATGCATCTATGACAGGAGTTCGTGCTATGCCACATTGTGCCATAGTATTGCTGGTTTTATATTTTGCTATTGGGGAACATTCACACCAGGTAACGCAAACGAAACCACTACGTCAGATATGTCTGCTATCCACTTTGTCCGGATTTACAATAACTGAACGCAGAAGTACTGATATTCTGTCGAAACAAAACTAAAAATATATTCGCAGGTCACCATTTGACATCTCATGAATGTCATCATCAGAGAACGCAAATCAAAATGGCTCCACAACAACAGCCAATTCACCCTCGGGAGTCCAAACACGCAGTTCTGGTTCAAGTTAACTCAGTCACTTCAGACCCCAAGGGCAGCAAAACATGTCAAGCGTTAAAATCCAGACTTGGAAAATAGAAATTGATGGACTCCAATTGGAACCCCTGCCAGAGATATCATAGCTCCATGGAGTGTTAGTGCAGGCGTTTTAGTTTCCATTCAGACGAATAGCAAATGAAGGAAGATATGGCCAAATGGGAGAAGGATGAATGGCTGGATTTTATTCACCTTTGATTGGTTGTTCTGCCTCCTTACTGGAGCGTTCGGGTCTGGCTGCAAACTTGCAGCGGTAGCGCGATCTCTGTTTACTGTCCATCATCTCCCACTGCTGCTGTAAGTACTCTGTCAGAGTTTTCTCATCAAATTCGGGGTGATCAGAAAACACATTGTCTCGATGCTTCTCGCAGAACACATCGAAAGAACCATCTGCTTTTTGAGTCCTGTGTGACTTTTTAGCAGAGCCTTCCCCATCACCAGACACTGATGTGTCCAACTTCTTCCGTTTCCTTCGCGGGGACGGTTGATCGTCATGGTCCTCTTCACTGTCGCTTTCCGCATACTGAGGTTGTTTACGTTTGCGCCCTTTCTTGGAGGTGCTGTCACCATTCAGGCCCTCCTCTGAGGTAGGTGTGGCCGACCCCGCGCTCCCGTGACCCTGCAGGCGACTGGTGCGCGCAGTAATCAATGCTTTCTTTAACTTTGCTTTAGTCTTGGTTCGGCCTGTGCCAGTGTCCTCCTCAGAGGCCTTTTTCATCGCAGCATTCTGGTCTTCACTCACCCCTTTTGATGTACCAAGTTCATACACGTAGGTATATTTCTGTTTTCGTTCAGAATTGGATAACGGGACTGCTTCTTCCGCATTCTTGTAAGCCACCTCCCATGCATGTCGCCTTCGAACACTCACATCCAATTTATACTGAGCTCTCTGTTTGGGTGTCACTCTCATTTGCATGGCTTTGAAATAGTCCTCAAGTTGTCGCTTCCCTTCAAAGGGCAAAGTACCAGTTTCGGTCACCCAGCCTCTTTCACCCTCATTCCCAAAAAATTGCACGTGGTACAGTCGGTAAGATAAATTCCCTTGCCCTGTTGAGAAATAAGCAACACAAACATTCAGATGTAATCAGCAATATGTATACAGACGTACATAACAGTAGTTAACTTGAAAACACGATGGGCAAATTCAACTCAGGCAAATAGTTGCAGGGAACATACTCTTGGCCTGCATAACTGGGCAGAAGTATGAATGGTGGGGAACAGTTGCGAATACAAGGCAAGCCTGGAAAGAAGGTGCAGGATAAGAATAATGTTCACCCCAATATTTTGACGGCGGCCAACTGTACAAGAGAGAAAAAAACTGTCATGTAAATTATACACAAACATTTGTCAATATTGTGGAAAGCTGGAAACACCATATTTCAAATCACCGCCAACTTTGATATTACATCCAATATTGAAAGGTCAGAGCAAGTTGCGACTGATGCCGTACTCAAAGCTACCATTAAGAGCTGAAATCAACATGTGTTGAATGTTCTTGTATACGTGGACTTCTCCATGCCACATTGACAGCCATTAAATCTATAAACTTAAAACTCACTCAAAAAACAGATAATGACTAATGCAGATTACACGCATTTCAAAGCTAATTAAGACAAATCTGATGGACATCAGAACAAATTAGTGTTGCTATTTTGAAGTACTGCTAACAGCAAGAAGTCTTAAATGAACCGTCACAAGAATGACAACCCCCCTGCTAGATTTGTGATGTTTATGCGAGTTACATACACAAAGAGGAGTTTTGTTAAGAATCTAAATCTGGTGGAAATGAACTTCTGATGAGGCCATCCTTAAAAAAATTCTTTGTTGGGAGCATTCTAACTATCACAAAATAAAGGGTTTGTCAATAGGACATTTTTTTTAATCTTTTTGTTATACTGGCTGGTGAAAAAATATAAAGCAATTAACATGGAGGAAAAAAAAATAATATTGCAACAGAATCTGTGAAGTTGGGCCCTTTCTAGGGAGTGGGAAGGTGGAGTATTTCACTGAATTCATGTCACTATATGATATCATCTCAGAACATTTTGCTTTCGAGATAAATCCTAAAGTACACGCAAATGTTTATCAGATCATCAAATAAATTAACAGACATCAAAACATTTAAACACACCTGCACTTGTTAACAGTGCAAAGATTAAGCCAGTGTCAGAATCATTTTTTTTTTTACTATTTTCTAAACTGCTGCAAAGAGAAAGTGTGAAATACTTACTGAGTTTGGTGTAGATGCCTTCGAATGGGTCGGGCGAGATCATACAAGGCCACCAGGGGTGACCAGTCACTTTAGACCACACCAAGTCACCAACAACCCATCTGGGGGATTTGTCACTAGTTTTGGGTTTAAGAGGAGTGATTACTGCAGGGGACCCAACAGTACTGCCTCTATTACGCCCCTTTTTCGACTTTCCTCTTCGTCTATGTGCACCTGGCATACTAGAACTGACGTTCAACTGTCCTGGAGAGTTAGTGCTGAAATCACAAGCTCCTGATTCACTAAAACTGTTCTCCACAATGCTGCTGTTGTTTTGTGGCGCCTCGTCCACACACGAACTCAGGTCCAGTTCGCCATCACGATTGGCCCGTCGTATCCGCAGCTTGATAGGGGTTCCAGTCATGTCACTGTACTTGTCCTTTGTGCTGCCATTTTTGGCCTGCGGTTTAGCATCTCCTGGCGAGGAGTTGGAACTGGATTCCGTTTCAGGAGGAGTAAAAATTTCCTCTTGTCTACCCGAGCCACTGATCTCCACAATCTTGCCTGTGCCCTCAATGTGAAGTTGTGTTGTTTCTGATGTGGGTTGGCTGTCTGTGGCCACCCTGTTCACATCCTGCTTGGCGCTGGCCTTGCTCTGAGCTATCTTGTGGCCAGCATTCATCATGGGGATCTGAGGTAAGTGGTGTCGAAAGCCAGGCATCAGTTTAGGGCCTGTGGCTGGCTTGGGCGGGTCAGCATCACCGTTGTCCGAGCCCTGTGAAGGCGACTCGGCATCCATTGTCAAATGTCCTGTAACAGACAAAGCTAACTTCAGAAAACTAACAGCCACTGTACCACACGAGTACAATACAATACAACACGACAATACAAATACATGCAGGTCTTGTGTAACAGAAAACCATCTGAAAAGTGATGGAATGAACAGAATTACCTAATGAGAACTTTAGCCAGGTTTTCTGGCAGTATGCTGTAGAGTCGAGGTGCCACTTTTACAAAGCTTTCTATATCAGTTTTTTTCACTTAGTGCCGTCGTAATTTACAAAGAAAGTTATGAAAAATTTACGAATTTCGTGAAAATGGACCCTGAATTCTGGACTGTGATTGCACTCAACCTACTGCGCTCATTTGAACTACTTGTGAGAGTCATTATGATCTGTCATTATTTATCATTACATTGAGAGGTAGTACATACATGTTTTACATGCAGTTTCACTGAAGCCTAGGAAGCAACTAGAGACCTGTCGAAAAAGAACTAAGCACAAATCAAATCTCCTTGTATTCACCACAAACAGGCCATATTTTGACATCTCAGAAAATTTAGTTGCAAGCTTTTGATTACTGTTCAACGTCACACAAAGGATTTTTGATGTAGACAATGGCGGACAGGGGAATCTACATATTCCTGCTGCAGGCCAGGTCTGAACCCATGTATGCCACATGGCTGACGGCTGAACATGTTTACCTACCGCTTTCGCATTGAGTTTAGGCGACCTGTAATTGGTTGCCATAAATAAAAATCGTTTGCCACAAATTTTTAACATTAAAGAAACCAAGGGGAGAATCACTGTTGTCGGAGTGGTGGTAATTCTGTGTTTATTTTATTGGCAGGTATGGCGGATGTAGGTCCACTGGTCCGTGGCGAGTGAAAACAGCTGACGGGCTAGTCCAAGGCCAATGGCCATGCCTTGCTACACAGGCCTCTTTCCTTGCTAAGACAATAAATATACATCGACAAGTTACACATCTGCCTGGTGAGACACTTCCAACTTGATGATGGGCCCCTGCTGTTACACAGCAGCGATGGGTATTACTTCGAAGGGAAGTTATGAAATTTGTCCACCAGAAATATGCAAATATCAAGGACAAGCTTATGTGTTGTGGAAGATTTTTGGAACGTGGAAGAGAACTTTAAGGAAATTCTTCCAGTCCTGGAAATTTGCCTGTCAACTGCAGTTGCTCAGTTGCATGGTAGAAAGGGGGTTCCGTTTGACTGGGATACGTACGACAGAATGTAGTCAAACATACTTATATCAATGTAAAACATTCCCATTGTCAAGCTGGACTTGGGTTTAGTCCATCAAAACGGACTCAGGGTGTTATTCTAAAATTCTGACATTCATCAAACCAAGTTCATCACCAGTACTCAAAAAAGCCTCGCAGAACTCCAAACCCGAAGTCGATGGAACTGCTCTCAATGAGGTCTATGCACACTTACATGTATTCAAAACTGGCAAAACCTAAAGTTTTTTTATGCCTTACTCTGTTGCATTACGAAAATTGGAATAGAAACTACAAACAGCAATGAAATTGTCAGATTTCAAGACCTTTACATTTCAGGACCAAGAGCAGGTTACAACACTTATACGGTAAACCGTTTGGTATTCTTGAACTTCTGACAGCTTATGTGACCACAAGACTGAGAGTTAATTGGTCTCATCAGTAAAAGTAGGAAATTAAGGAAACAGGATTTGAGATTCAACCAGAAAAAGGCATAGAAATGGTAAAAAGGAGAGCTGATGTGCCATCACCTTCGAGTTCGAAGATCTGCAGCGATTTGTTTTCGTACAGGTAATGGACTCAAGGTTGCAATGAATGTCAGAATTTCAAAATAACGTCCTGAGTCTATCTAGACGGACTAAAGTAAGGTTATGAGGATATAAAATGTGTGGGAACATACTTGACAAAGCAGAGATGGAAACCAGGAATAAGTGTCTTCTTTAAAAGAAAACCAACAAAACGCTGCTCACAGGCTGACAGAAATATGTTATGAAACTAGAGTTGTGGCACATAATTTATTGGCTTTTTGTACTTAGATGTAACTAATGCAGTGCTTTCTAAGTTAAAAAAATAGCATCCTTGTGAACCCACATCATCATGTGTGTCCTTGTGATCGAAAGCTTGAAAAATACCAACATCCATGATGTTCCACGTATAGTACTAAAATGGTAATGACGTTGATAAAAACTTAAAATGCAGGTCACATTAAAACTCCTTCGAATTTCTCACTTTTACTAAACTGTGTTTCATCAGCTCTGGTTGATGCAGGTCTCCGTATACGTATTGGTTTTACCAGCATGTGTTGGCATTACCTGTGTATGTATAATACAACAAGGACATATCATACTTTTGGAAAGAATCTTAGTTTCACTCATTATGTGGTCACACAAGTTTCACAGCATGGAAATTTCACACAACTCTTTCTGTGTCACTTGACCATATTTTCCAGTAGAGCCAGTCAAGTTTAACCATTTCAAATTCCTGACATCCACTTTAATAGTGTATACAGCTTAGGAGAATTTATGAAACGTAAGAACTGAATGCTGACTTCAAATGTTCATAGTTTAAGCTAGTAATACAGAAATTAAAAGAACAGATAATTTTCATTTTTGTAATGTCTACTAAGGCATGTTTTACTTGACATTAAGGACGTTTCAAAGGCGATGTCTCAGGTTAATGTGGGTCTCTAGAGCAACAAGCAAGGATTAGAGCTAGTCCATGTTGATGGACTCTGCTATTTTAAAATACTGACGATCACAACACTGAATCCACCACCCAATCTCAACAAAATTGCTGAAGATTTCAGAACTCAATGGAAGCCCTCTTACATGTAGTAAGGTCTATTTAAAAGGTAATTCTTCTTATGACCTCGAATGTCTTATGAAGATTGCAGGAAAATGCCACAGAAATGGTCAAAAGAGGTGAGCTTGAGTGCCACTTGTGTCAATTGACTTTGGAAATCTGTGGCGATTTTTGGGTGGTCAAGTGATGCGATGAATGTCAGAATTTTAAAACAACACAGCAAGTCCATCTAGATGGACTAGGTTTAGAGCAGCATAATGACTTTGACATTGTATGGTACTGATACAACGTCTATCAGAGGCCCATTTGAAAAACAAGAAAAAAATTTTCCAATCCGTATTTAGACACTGCTTACTCTTTAAAATCTGTATGTTCATCAATCAGCAATGATCAGCCGAGAGGATTGCATGTTGCAGTGGTGTTAAAATGCCTGCATTAAGCTCACATTGCTTGTTTTAGGCAGCGGGCCCATTATTAACAACTTTCCTATTACTATTATTATTATATTTTTGTTCATCATAAATTCTTCCCCACTGGGGGAGTTTTCTGCATTTGAGCTACCTATGTAACAGCGTGAATCCTGTGCCAAAAAACTCGACATCACAGAGATTACCGGATTCTCTTGACAGCTGACTAAACATGGCGGAATGTGGGAATTTATGACTGAAGCAATGGTTTAAAACAGCCGACATGGCCCTAACGGAAACATTTTAAAATCGCTGTGACATGCCATCTGCTCAGCTGATCATTGCTGATTGAGAAACAAAGATTCTAAAGGGCAGGCAGTGCCTAAATACAGATAGGAAACTACCCCTTGTTTTTCAAATGGAACTTTGTTAGAAGTTGTATCAGTAGCTTACAACGTCCCCTTTCATTAGGCTAGGTTTAGAGCCTACACATGGGTATCATTTTTTCTGGTAGATAGCTGCAAAAATACAGGAAAACCTCCTTTTTCAAATTTAGAGCCCATGATGAGCTATGTTAACGGCAATTTTTTAAACCTGTTCATACGGTACCAACCTATCATAATTTCATAAACATTCTACATCATGTATAGGCTTTATGACAGTTAAAACTTAACATACAACTAAACACATTTCAAAACCAATCCGTACACTGTGACATGGTGAACAAAAAGGGACAAAGAATTCAACTGCATTCAACGAACCGGGCTCCATGTTTTCGACGTTGCATTTACAAAATTACAACCACTTTGGCCTTTGTGCTGGTGGGAAGAACGCGCGTCCGCAAACGCTGTATAACCCAACACCCGTGGCGTCTGTCATCACAGGTTATATATCCTTTCAGAATGCGGACATAAAGCTGTTAATGCTTCACTGGAAGTAAGCGAATCGATAGGCGCGCAGATATATTAGTGGCATGAACCACCAATCAATTGACCAGAAAAAAAAATATACATCGTTTTGTTTAGATCGCTTCCGTACCCCCAAAGGATGTCTACATATGCGTAGGTTAAAAGATGTTCCACAAGAAAAGAGGATGAACTTGGATGAACCCACACAGCTTAAATAAAGTGATCCCCCTGATGTTTGTTTTTCGTCAAGCGGAACACCTAACACGTTTTAGATCGGCGGCATGGGAATAAGCCATGAGGTAGCCATCTTGAAACAACTCCAATTTTTACACAACGAGGTCGATTTGTACCCACATTACCTAATTTCCCGTCACGTCACAAATCACCTGCAACGACACGAATAAAAGAAAGGGACATGAGAGCCAAATGTTAGGTTTTCAGAAAGAACCAGGAGAAAAATTACCGGTAAAGCAAGTAGAATTGTCCACCAGAGTCTTAGCCCGCTTTTCTTCCGCACAGCTTCCTTTCTGTCTCCGGCCCGCGGTTCGGGATTTTACGGCGGGAAAATATACAATGATTTGATTGGTTGAGAGGTGGCGAAGACATCCGAACAATCGACTAAACGACTTGGCGGCAAAGATCACACAAACGGTGCCAACCCAGCACATTTAACAGTTATAGTAATTAATGGAATACCTCAATATAACCTAACGCTCCAAATTAAAACAAAAAATAAATTACAACGTCCACAGTATTTGAGTGTACATATAGTATGATATAATAAATATGATGAAAGCGTTGCAGTTACAATGTAATACCTTTTTTTATTGTAATATCGATATGTCATAAGAACTAGATCATGCGCATCGACTACATACAGCACTGTTGAAATTACTTTCTATTTAACCTCACAGTCATATTTTTACCAGAGAAAAAAAATTAGTGTAAATAAAAACTGAGAGAATATGCAGGATCACATTTTTTTTAAAAATTTAAACAAGTCTTCAGCATGGCCTTTATATTTATGGTTTACGTCTTGGAAGAGCTTCTTAATTTAACAGCATATATTGCTTCATTTATACTTCCATGCGGGTTCATTGATACAGGTATGTGGCTGACATTGATTTCATTGTGAAGCTGTCGACCTCTACTCGAGTACAGAGATTGGCCCACCATTTTAGCAATATATACCGGTACATACGCCTAAGTCAGTCTAACACACTGAAGAGTAATTATCTGAAATAATTTGCTCGACTCCAGCTTTGGCCTTTTGCAGAGAAATGGAGGACGAGAATTAGAAATTAATCAGGCACATTGTTGGCAAATTTGGGTTCTTACGTAGTCGGTATTGCAAGTGAATTATTGCAATGTAAATATACACAGGGGTCACTGACACGAAGAGCTTTTCTAAATATAGGACATCCACATAGGATATATACAGTAGATACTACAGCTCTCCCTTTTAATATGTTGATAGACCGAGAGCTACAGCACCAAAGCGAAATTTGGGGGGGGGGGACTTAGCTGCTCAAACACAGATATTAATTGTCTGAATGTCTGAAAGTAAGGGCCCATCGTTCAACAGAAACGCCTGGATTCAACAAACGTATGTCTGGCGCTGCCTTTTAAGGTACAGTTATTCACCACTGCTTCCCAATGCCACTAATATATCTCCTCCACGTAAGGTAGCCTTCTCCAAATGAGGCCATGTCTTCGTATTGCCTCGTTTTGGATAGGCACGTAGTGTAGCTCTCCGTCAAGGAGAACCGCAGTTCTGAATCTGTTACATCCATGTACTATAGGACTACGTACGTCTGCACTAAGAAACTCAACCGAGTATAACAATGACCTCAGCAAAATGAAATAATGCTACTCAGTAGCAGATGATAACATTCAATAGTTCTGAAAAGTAAAATGGACATCAACCAGTTACCTATATTATAATAAATGCGATACATTAAGAATTCCCTAATCACACATAACCCATACAATAACGAACACTGTATGATGTCGTAAAATAGAATCCAATTATGGCGACACTAATTAACCGAATAAATCTATATACCAATCCATCCAGTCTGTAAAGTAAATCACTGGCGAGGCTTGGCGTCATGGCTTAATCTGGGTGATCCGATGCAACAGAATTCAACCGAAAGTCTTTGTCATACGCAAACGTCATTTACGAAAATTAAATACGTAAGTTTATATTTTAAAAATTTAAACACATACATTTAAGTAACCTTTTCTGATTATTCCGATGTTAATGAAAAAAAAAGAGAGAAAAATGTAACACAACTTAAAAGGAATACTCAATACGCTGGATTTGAGCCTGAGATCGCCAGTTACCACAGAAAAGCACGGAGACAAAACAGTTTTCATCTTCTGTTCATAGCCAGTAACAAAATACAGAAATACTACAAAGATGCAAGGTTGATTCCCTTCCCTGCGGTAAAAGCAGGCGTTATAGTTTCTTGCCATTTCACACAAAGCCCACAGGTTAGGTATTGGAGAAGTTTTTTAGCATTTTTTCTTCATAGCGTAAAATTCGGACGGGGAGACCTGGGTTCAAACCTGGGTCGGGTCATACCAAAGACATTAAAAAATGGTACATCCTGCTTCCTCGCTAGGCGCTCAGCAATAAGACGATAGAGGATGGACTGGTCGGCCCGGTGTCAGTATAATGTGAGTGGGTGAGGGGGCTTGTTGGGTGTCTTCGGCAAGTTGTCTCGGTGAGGCAGCACCAGGTAAAAGATACAGTGGAAATCCGTCCTGCACCAAGGAGACACCGCCTTCGTATAAATGAAATATTCTTGAGTAGGGCGTTAAACAATAAGCATTCATTCATTCATTCATAGCGTAAAAACAACTCATAACAAGAAAATACTACTTTCAGATTCGTTGCCAAGAAGGTCTAGAAAATATCTTTGTTAGATTAATTTAGACAGGTTTTAGAATTGCATTATTTTCATTGGTCTGCCAAAACCTAATTTGCATACTCAATGCAAAACAATGTTATATTGCGAGTACATAAGCCTTCATATGTAGTAACAGTATATAAAATTTTTGCCCGATCGGTTTAGCGGTTTTTGAGAACAAGATCTGTAATTTGTAATTTTATAAAATTTGAACTGACCGCTAAACCACGTGATCTGTCGAAAATAGGAAAGTGTCAACAGTTTTCTAACCATTGCAGTACCTTGACTGTTAAGTTTGATGCTGGAGCTCATAGTGTACACACAATATTTTAGCTATATTGAACAGAAAGAAAATATTATGTATTAAAAGAAAATCAAAAATCAAAAAATAAAACCAAAGTAATTTCAGAACAGGGGTCCATATAGACCTAAACGGGCATAGGTATTCTTTATGACATGCTTGGTAACTCTGTAAATCACCTTTTAATGTGGAATTCTTATGAGGCCATAGGATGCGCCATTTTAGAAAAACCGGAAAGATGATGTCGCGTCATCCGTTCCCTACGCTCTTCAGTATTAGGGGCGAGACACTTTTTTGTGTGTCCCGTTTATCAACCGAATCGACACTGGAGGCGTCTCACGAGATTAACGCTGTTTGGGCGAGACATGGGTGGGTGCTCTCACTAACTAACGCAAAATAACGCTAAAAAGACGTGATTCCGGTAGTGTCATGACATGGTGCTATAGCGATTACAGGAAATCACGTCTTTTCAGCGTTATTTTGAGTTCGTTCGCGAAAGCACCCACCCATGTCTCTCTCAAACGGCGTTAATCTCGCGAGACGGCTTCAATGCCGATTCGGCTTATTACTACAACAGAAGGCCACGCATTTGTTAAGCTAATTTTTTTTTGAAATGGATTAAAAGATGATTTATAGAGTTACTGAGCTTGTCATAAAACTGCCAATGCCCGTTTAGGTCTGGACCCCTCTTCTGAAATAACTTTGGTTATATTTTTTGTTGTCTTTTCTTTTAAACATTCAGAAGATTAGAGACGTTGCCTGAGGCCCAAGAAAATGCATGGGGGCACAGAAGTGGCAGAAGCTTCAACAGAAGGAATAAATTCCTTCATACAATGAATCCTCTTTGAATCTTCAAATCCCCCTCGACACGTAACACAAGCTTCCTCCGATTTGCAGGACATTGTAAACTGTGTACATCTTATGATATACAAAACTCAGATCCTAGAGAACAGCACGAGAGCATCGACGACAGTGTGATAGTTGGGAAATGGCAACATCTAACCGATGAAATTCGCCCACCTGTCTTCAGAGGTTTTATTTAAACTATTCCTGTAATGTTTAAAAACTAACAATTGTAGGTGCCCCTCAGCAGCATGGCTTAGCAGAATGAGGTAAAAAATGCAGTCATGTTAATTGCAAGTTATTTGATGTCACTGAATAACTCAAACTTCTAGGTTCTCGTCACATCCAAATACACAATAACATGAAAGCAATGCAAATTATGGACCCTGTCTCGGGATGTAAGGGTGAGATTTACTCCTGCGTGATAGGAGCAAATCTACTGAAAGCATATCAGTGACCAGCGAACAGGTGCTCGCCACATGCCATTTGTCCAAAGATTAAGCCGTGCATGGTGGTAGTCCGTGCACAAAAAAATGCTTAAACAGGGTTCGTCCATCATACTACATCGTCATCGTGTCAAGGTCACACAAATCGTTTTTGATGGGCTTTCATCAATATTTCAGTGATGCCAGAACCAATTTAACCCCATGTAGATCCTTCACTTGTTTGACTCAGGGCACGAATATAGTACCAGAACCATTGCGAAAAACGCCAACATGATAGCAACAAGCGAAGTCTTTCTGTGGATGATACAGTTTTCTGTCATTGGCAAAGATCTACACAGAAACGGCTTCATTCCTCTACCCCTTCGGCCATTCAGCCACAAGATGTCAGACGACCGGTTGGAAGTTCTAAAACCTGCAACATCTTTGGATCGCCGTCAACAGATATATCTCCTTAAAAGACAGCATTTCATAACATTAATACAAGGCTTACTCGCTTGCGGCAAAAGGCACAGAATGTTGGCACCTCTCAAGATTATGAGTTTACCACCCACGATTCAAATTAGGGCAGTTTCCGATTCCTCGTCCATACGTTCGATAGGGTATGCTATAACAACGCCTTGCTATCCGGACCGAAATAACTAACATACTTGTGAGCATTCCCCCTAGATTCCGCAAGGTAGCTATTACAATCACGGCACACGTTCACTAATTGTTCCTTTGCGTTTTAGCCAACGAAGAGCACTGCAACTTTCTGCGGTTTTACTGGTACTATGATAGTGATCAGTGGAATTCTGGATGTGCTTGCAATAGATGATGTCCGGAATCACTTTTCTCCCGATGAGGGAATTAACACGCCACTGATCTTATGTCCAAGACACAACAAACTCTTAAACAAGAAGGTAAATCTTCATAAACTTAACGCCAAAAATGACACTGACGTGTCTTAATAGCTGCAGCCGAAGAGCTTACCAGTGAACTTAATGCTATTGACTAGGATCGGACACTTCCGACTCATCGCAGCTTAGGTTTGCTATGAGATCTGCTGTCACATATGTTCAGTTCAAGGTGTCGTCTGTATGGTGAGAAATCTCACGTGGAATTCTCTCGACGTGCCGTCAACAGCATTTAACACCCTCTTGGATTTATATCATATCTCACAGGTGGTAACTCAGGGCAAAATTCTAATCGGAGATATTTAAATCTCTAGACTGGCAAGAACGATTGCTATGAAATGGCGGGGACAGAAATCTGGCTGTATTCGCTCACGGATTTTGGATGCCTTCACATCCGGAGAGCGCAGGTCGTCACTCAGGGAGATTGCCATAAGCAGGTTGAACTCCACGTCTTCTACTACTCTCACGCATAGGCCACCCCCGTGGTTGCATGCCTAGAAACAACAAATGCAATGCTGGGAGTTGGCTTCCTCATGGGCAAGTTTAACGTGGGACAAGCTCACGGTCATCGCTGCCCTGACCAGAAATCCGCGCTGCAAAAGAAGTCGGTGATGTAGCCGAAAAGACGAATGGTTGGATAACCAAACCGAGCCTATCAGAAATTGAGCCGACAGCAGAATGATTCTCCCGCTTCTCGCGGTTCTTTTAACCAGGTAGAACACACATCACCATGTCCCAAGCCCAGTCAGTGGACAAATGAAGCCAAATCGGCAGATTTTGGTAGTTCTGCCTCAGCTGTAAACCGGAAGGGAAGCACAAGGACGAGCCGACGAGTCTCACTTCTGAAGATCCATACATTTCCTGTCCGAGAGCAATGCGCATTTGCAACCAAAGCCATATGACATCTGAAACACCATCAGGTCAAACAGAGAAAAGACGACATGTAAAGAATGGTGTCAGATTCTAGACCAGTGCAACTTTATATACAGGAAAAACTTCACCTGATAAAAGCAGTGGAAAAAGCTTTGGAGAAGACCTGAGTCGTCTTGAGGTTTAACCCTTTATATATGCTCCACGAAGACGCAATTCCTCCCCACTAATTCACGCCTTGATTTGGGGGCTTTGGTAGCAATGAGTGATCGAATAGGCTAAATCGTGCTCATATGTGTTGGTTTGCGCAGTCTAACTTGCACTATCTTGCACTACTCTCCCACTAATAGGGCTATCATGTGCATACATGTACATCATACGTCTGAAAGTTCGTCACAAACCTGGCAAAGGTCGGTGGTTTACCCTCATTGTCAACCCGCGCATAAAGCTGCATGTTATTCAAACGTGCAGAAACTTTTTCCGAAAGTGACCGGGGGACGGGGAGGTCGGATGAAGAGGGGGTTTGACTATGACAAGAAATTGGGCGATGGTCCACGGGCGGCCCCGGAAGAGGCCTACACGACTTCAGATGTGCTGTGAGTAAACTGCCATTTGTAAATTGGTAGCCATGGTATATAGCTTTTCTTTAAGTCTAAAGGTATTTTTAGATGGATTTAGTCTAAACAGGCATGTCTTTTACTTGGGTTTTAGTGAACTAACTGAACTACGTATATATACGCCTGCACAGACAATAAATGCATCTGTTTAAAAGCCCTCCTCCTACAAAAAAATAACTTAATGATTTACCTCTCTCCGTTTTCAGACAAATGCATGCCACTTGGAGGGAGGGAGGAGCATCGTGGAATGTAGGGTGGATTCAGCAGAGGAAATACATGTACGATAACTGTCCAACAGGCTAGTGACCATGAGCCCCGGAAGCTCTGGCTTTTTATAGATACCCGGAGACACGTTTCGGCGATTTTTGGCAACTAATTATGGCATGGAGTTGGTATTAGCTGAGTTTTCGAGGAAACGTCATATAATTTGGGGGTGCTGAAGCAGTCAGAGCACTGTCAGAGACAAATAGTCGATGGTTCAGAGGCCACAAATGTCCCGTTTGCTCGTGCACGAGTGAAGCGGAGACCTGTTTTAACAATGCACAAACATTTCCGGTACGTTAGTATATTGCCAGATCGGTTGAGCCGCACGCGTACCATATAATATCTCGAAACCTATATGGCCTTTACATAGTCGGAGACTTCTTTTGGAGCATCTTTTTAATGGGAAGCCAGCAAAAAAAAAAGAAGCCAAACAAACACAAAAAAGTCTACATGTTTTTCTTCTTTGGTGGAAGATCATATAATTTGGAGATATGGTATTTAAAGAAGTGAACAATAAGTGAGGCTCCAGGAAGCTTTGATCTTTCCAAATAGCCGGAGAAACGCCAATCAATTTCTGCTAACTGAAACAAGCTATGATACGCATATTTGCCCTTGCGGAGTTTCAATTACAACCCTTGAAATCTTGTCGAAATGCACGTGGACACTCAAACACAGGCTGTAAAAATATGTATTTATTTACTTGTTTATTTATTTAGTTGTGTTTCTACGCCAATCCGATATTGAAGAATGTTTCACAGTCGGTGGTACCTGTATTATGTGGTGGAACCCGGCAGAAAAGGAATTGGCCACGACTACACGTAGAGGAGGGTGTCACACTGAAGCTGATTATTAAACCAGGAACCTATTCACAATTTCTACTACTCATTCGTTTGTTCATTCCCTGAGGTGGGAGTGGGATTCGAACTCATAGCGCCGTTTGTTTTCTTGTGGTTCTTACGTGTCAAGTCTGGCATTCGTACACCATTGGCGGACCCAAAAGGGGTGTTCCAAGTCGACAGACTTGGAAACGACTTAAAAAGCAGTCACCATAGTAATATGTAAGAAATAATATATAAATGACAAATAAAGCTGGTAACACGTAAGGGAGGTTTTAACTCTGTAGGGGTGATCAGTCGTTATATAGATAGAGCGATTAGTCCATTATCCAGGTCGAAGACAGATATGGGTATGTTAGTCGTGTTGTGATAGCAACCGTTCATAAAAGCAACATGTTCATAATCAAGGAACATGTGGCAGAGCCCTTTAAACACGGCCCCAGCCAGCCCCAACATAAGTAGAGACAACTTTGACATAGTTCGCCAGTGACCCTGAACCCAGAATTTGATGTATATTTAATTATACAAAACGTTTCACCATTAAATGTGAATACATTTTATAATAAGAATACAAATTATAAAGATTATGGGCATGCGACACCAGCGCCATCTGTTAAATGATCCACCAACTCACTGTGAACTGTAGGGACACACTTTTAAAGACATTTCAAAATGTCAGCCTCCATGAAACAAAACGTTGTTTGTTGTTGTTGACTAGGTTTCATTTGTTTAGGTTGAAAACATGGGAGAACAACAAGACGGGGCAACAAACGGAAAGGCCCCGAACACTTACCGGGAGCCGGGCTTGCGAAACATGCAAACAACGTCTCTCTTCCGCGCTGTCAATTTTGAACTCTTCGCTAAACCGGTAGGGCTTAACAAAATAATTGCGACAGAATGGCAACTCGTGGTATGCATTCATCTGACAGCTTTATTTCGAAGCACTGCCATATCAGTCAAAAAAGTGCCACTCCAACTGGGAAGAGCATATAACTAGAGTAATGCTCTTGCCAACACGAAAGATTTGAACTCCGAGAAACATTCTGTTTCCGTATTCGTTAAATACATATGTATAACGTTAATATTTGAAGGGACATAGTTATTATTACATACAGCCAGTATGCAATAACTGTATGTATGTAGTTATGTACATATATATGTATATAAGCATTTTTGAATAACCATCATTCAGATGCATATCGTATCCAACCATGGGCCAGGTAGGTGTCAAGTGTTGAATAAGCAAGGAGGTCATTTAGTCAGTGTGGCTTGCGTAATTTTTGTATTTTGATTTCAGAACAAGTTCACTATGATCCTGGGAGCAGCTGCCTTTTCTGGATGCCTGGGCTACATCCTCTACATGAACATCACTGATGATAAGAAGTCCAACTCTTACCCAGCTGTCAACCCAGATGGTTCCCTTACAACAAGAGTGCGGACGTCGCGCTGGGACTAGCCATAGGGTTGTCCACAGACCTTTATTGTGGTGCCATACATTAGCATACTGACGTGTGGATGCTGGCCAGTGGGCAGCCTCTTCCTACCTGGACAAACTTAGGCCTGTACGTGATCAGAACTGTGAATAGATTAACTCCTTCACTAATATTTAACTCTCTGCCAAGTGTACCAATTCACACCAATTTTAATTGAATAATTGAATAAGGCACTGAATAATGGTAACTAAGCGAGCCAGTGAGAGCGGCTTGCCAGCTACTCATGCAGGTGAGAACAGAAGTCTTGCTGCTGTGAGCGAGGAGTGACAACGAAAGGGTTAAGCGGTGTAATCCTAGCATTTACTATATAGCAGTTTAAAGATGAAGACAATGTGAGAATGTTTTGAGGATAATATTATCTTTTAAATAATAAATACAAACAGTTGGTAGATGATTGCTCTGAAACCAGCAGTTTTCTTGAGAGTGTAAATGTGTGATTGTTTGTGGTAGAGAATATGTGAAATAAATACAAACGTATATTTATAACAAAAAAAAAAGTGGAAGAATTTGTTTTGGTATATCCTGTAGTTGCTTTAAATAAAATAAAAAGTAGCTGTCAGATAATGCATGTTGTAATATAATACAATTATGTCAAAGCAGGTGATCAAAATGAATTTTCAGCTTAGGCATACATGGGGAGACAACTCATGTTAGGAAGGCTTGCCAAAATACATGTTGCCTACATAGGCCATACGTTGTTTGCTGACAGACGCTTAGAGAAAAACTTTCGTCCCAGTGAGAGTGATTCTACTTGGTATTGAAATGAATCCATGCTAGTGTGGATGTGACAAAAAGTCCTCCACACAAAAGTGACACAATAAGAAGAATGTGTTCATTACAATTCAGAAAGTTTTTTGTTGGCAGAGTAACAGGTAGTCCTGCAAGGTACCTCAAAACATCATATCAGTCAATCTGCGCGTACTATAAATAGTAACAAAACTGAGTCTACTTGAATTGCCGTGATGAACCAATTGAGCCTAAACATTCTGCTTTTTGTTATATGGGTGTGCTGATGAAACGCAGACTCTAGTGAGGGTTAAATAATGTCACTCGCGGCTTGTCCTGACTTACATTTATCCTAATTCAGTTTATCAGTAAAAATGGCAAAAGTATCACACACTTGAATCCAAAAACCACATGTCAGAATTAGGCCATGTTTATATCGCCTAGTGTTTATCACTACATCAACACAGCGAGGTGACGCGCAGACTGAAACTACATGTATATACCTTATTCCATGTAAAGCAGCCTGCTTCTTTAAACTGGTAAACTTTCTAAATATTACTCTAGTATACAAATCCTCCGATAAATACAACTCCAGGAATATTCCCAGCTACAGGTACATATTTACATGTCATAGGCTGCACGTTTGAACTAGCGTTAGATCTGAAAGCCAGTAATGGTAATAAGTGTGTTCTGGCTTTTTACTCTCCAGCCATACACTAGCAAATTTCTTAAACAGCAGTATGTTTAATGAATGTTAAACTCAACCCATGAATTATGTTTATAGTGACATATCAGTTGAACAGTTTATCTTAGATACAGACTCGTAAGCATGTGTATTAATGACACCCGGCTAACAAGTGACCCCCAGTGACAACAGTTAACCATGTAAGTGTACTGCTAGTAAAATAAATACATGTGCATTTGTAACAAAAGACAATAGTTTATTTACTCATGTGAATGAAGAGATTAGGTTGAAATTTTATAAACTCTTCATGCATTATTTCTAGGAAAAGTCATAAAGCCTGGCATATGCTCAGTAGGGAATGCGACAGATGTTATAAGCTACAATATACCTGAATATGTATAAAGCAACATTATCCTGACCTCACAAGGTGTCGACATATATTTCACAAGTGGAAAAGTTTGCCATTAACTTGGTAAAGGTTCACCTTTCGCACTGTGGTTTTCTTCACCTATAAAACTGCTTGCCATCATGTGAGCGAAAAATTCTTGAGGTTGGCCTTAATGAACAGGCAAATATAAACAGTATACAGCCATGGTTATATGGTAACAATTTAAGAGTGTATAACTTTCATGTTATGTTTTTTTAAGAAAAATACTGACATTCATTTATATGAATACATAATTTATTTCATTTGATTTATTTACTTATTTATTTGATTGGTGTTTTTACACCGTACCCAAGAACATTTCACTTATAAGATGGCAGCCAGCATTATTGCGCGAGGAAACCTGACAGAGCCCGGGAAAACCCATGATCATCTGCAGGTTGCTGACAGACCTTCCCATGAATGGCCGGAGAGGAAGCCAGCATGAGCTGGACTTTAACTCACAGCGACCGCATTGGTGGGAGGCTTCTGAGTCATTGCACTGCACTAGCACGCTAACCAGTGGAGCCACAGAGGCCCCCAATTTCATTTGAAAGATATTGTTCAGATACACAAAATATCAGTGGTTTACCCGAGGACACTGGGACTTTCTAGACCCATGAAGCAGATAAACATGGTGTAAGTGAAAACATTCTTGAATTTGGCCTTAATGAACAGTGAAATAAATACATATATATAAATATAATATAGAGGATATAGCCATATATATACAGTAATTGTTTACTGTTTATATAAACTGAAGAGCATTCAGATTTCATGTTTCTCTTAAGTTTAAGAAATATACGGACCTGTCTTCTCTCATATAAATTTATTGTTGTAAAGGATAGTGTTCAAATATGTAATAGTTTAGTTAATATATGTTGCACAAATATTTTAAATGTTTTGTCTCAAGTATTATATCTGGTGCCGGAGTTCAATCAGCCAAATGTCACCTACATGAGAAGGAACCACGGGTTTGCTAATAAGAACTTGTCTGACCTGTCTCATAGGTGGGTTCATGTGTTTCTCTCTTACTTCACTTGGGGTGTGTCACAATTTGGCTCAGGTAGAAATACTGAACAAAATGAGGAAAAAAGAGTTTTTCAAATTTCTCAATGCACCACTTCAAAGTACAGTCTCAAAAGCACCAGAAGTACATGTATGTACAAAACTGTGTCAAATGAGAGTAGTACCCAAATCTTCTAATTTATCATACATGTAAATGCAAAATTTGTGTATCTATGCAACACATTTTACGTGCGAGTGAAAGGATATTGACTGAAAATAAGTTATTCTGCGGTTGTGTGTTGAGGTTTGAGACATTCTGTTACTATCAGTTAATGCACCTGTATATAAATATTATTATGAAATCAATGTATCAGGCACACGTATAATAAACCTGAAAACTTTAATTAATATGTACTCCTACTTGAATGTACCACATACTATTGAGTATATGTCTGCAACCGATGCATATACATTTGAAAGCAATAGAATGTTTGCCTGATTTCTATTACAGAAACTAGAATCTCTTTTCATCAAAGTTTCCTGGGCACTCATAATCCTTCAAACTCGCCTCACTCCATTTCAAGTGTTTAGTGTCCACTGTACCGTTCTCTGTTATGACGTCCTGATGGACTGACGTCTCACAATAACCAGCTGCAGCTGGTGGACACAGGGAGGTAAAATAGTTCCCCTCCATGGTTGAAGTCAACATCAATACTGCGTACGCATTTGGTCTAATAGATCTACTGCTCAACCTGCCACTGCTGTACAGCACATGAGAGAAAAGTTTTCCTAATTTTGTCCCGTGACGGTGCACAGGCTTCACTCGCAGGATAATTACAATATGTAACGCCCATAAAGACCTCAATGTGCTGTCAACGACTTTGCTTTTGGCTGCCATGTTGGGTGTAAGCATGGCTCTGTTTTGTTTTTGTGTTATATTTAGCCTTTAGGGGGTTCAAATGCAGGGCGGCGTGGCTAATCGCCCTTTGATGTCAGTCGTCAGACAATAGGACTTCGGTAGTGATTCCGACTAGTTCGCCGCGATATATTTCACATTTGATTTCAGAATTATCTCAATTGTGCCAATGTCACAATGTGCCAACTTTTGGTATAATAGATGTTGTCAAATTTTCTGTAGACCCCGTCTCAATGGGGCGAACTTGAACGCAACAGCGAACAGAGCTTATGGCCTAACATGCTAAGCAGTCACAAGTCACTTGTTTGAGTAGCATTTAGAAGTTGGGGTGGAAGTACAGAAGACAAGTCTTTCATAAGAAAAGACTACCCATAAGAAAGACTTGTCTTGTGTACAGGCACAAGTCACCTGCTATGTAGCAGTAGCCAACAGTGGTTGTGAGTTTGAATTGTGTACATGCTGTCTTGCTTGCAGCTAGGTAATCTCAAGGTGGCTTCCTCACTATTTTGGCCTGGCTTCCTCACTGCCTGTATATGGTTTCTTCACTGCCTGGTTTCTTCACTAGCTTTGCCTGGCTTCCTCAATGGCTATTCCTGGTATCTTCATTGTCTTTGCTTGGTTTCCTCACTGGTTTTGTCTCTCTTCCTTATATGCATTGCCTGGTTTCCTTGTGGATTTTACCTGGTTTCATTACTGGCTTTGCCCAGCTAGTTCTTTGGCATTGCCTGGTTTCCTCAAAGGCTTTTGGTACTGACCTTTCCTTACTGACCTTTCCCGGTTTCCTCATTGGCTTTTCCTGATTTCCTCCGCCTGCGAACTACATCTTCATCTCAAAATTGACCTTTTTTCACCTGAAACTTGCACCTGTGTGAAGGGAAAAATTCTTGTGTATTGTGGCATTAAAGGATGCAAGAAAAGGAACTTCAGTCAAGAATGTGAATAATGTAGATTATGGTTTTAAGGGAATGATGAAAAACATGTCAAAGAAAAAACGTATAAGAAACAAAACAACAAAAGCAACATGAATTGAGTTGCTTTGATGGCTATCATCACTGATGTCAATACAGCTCTCAAATTCATTTCCTGACTGCTGTGGCCTCTGGAAAATTGTAGTTTAAATCCACTTTTAAATCTCAAGACAAACTGAGTTGTTTTTTTGTACCTAGAAATAAAAGAACCAACTCTTCTTGTATCCTTTAACCCAAAAGCAAACATGCATATGTTTTCCTTTGTCTATAAGCGTCTGATTGCAGGTGGGGATTCTTCAAATGAATTGGTTCTTCTCATCAGTAAGCGGAATGAAGGCCCACCACGCTGATTTATGAGGGGAAATGCTTGGAAAATTTTGAAGTGAGATCCAGAGGACCTACCGTACCAGACCTAAAATTTCATCAATGACTAAATTCCTCTGTCATTTTTCCTGATTCTGATTCTTCTGAATGATTTTAAAAAGGTGTTTTAAGGTTTATTTGTCATGAGGGACGATATCCTACTGAGAAACTGTAAGTGTCAGCTCCAAAAACAATGTTTTGTTACATTAATTTGCCTCCAAAAATGCACTCGTTGGGTGAAATTTTAAGTCATTTACGCTAAAGGTATAACAGTATATTTCGATTTGAAACATCACAAAGACAACAAAATCTTCAAATCCGACTTGGGAAGTATATCGCAACTAATAGACAGTTAAGTTAGGAGTACAGGAGAAAAAAATATCTCGAATCCAATCTACATTTTAATAGGTACTGCAATGTTACCCATGTAGTGGGAGTAACGAGAAGAATTCATTTACGACATACGCCTGCTGTGGGGCGTCAAACCGCACCTGGAGGTGAACCTTTTTTGTTGCCTGTAGCAGAAGACATCATGGCGACCAAGCACATATTTCGTAAGGTAAGCAGTTGTGTATCATGAGTGTTATCTGCTTCACAATGTCAAAACGCATTGAGCCTATGTCTTTGCATTTTTGTCAAATGTTACTGGACAACTTTATGCCTAATTTACAAACTAATAAACCATGGTTGGGAAATGAAGGAGAGTGAAGGCAAGCAAAGGTTACAACAACAACGCTATACAGACTTGACAGCTGTACCAAATACTGCGGTTATAGTTCGAGCTACAAAAACGTCTACGGAAACTCAATTTTCACACTGATACAGTAAAACAAATATAGTAAAGCTGAAAGCTGATATTTTGTTTGCTTTTTAGTGGGGAGTTGCTCCAACTAGCTCCGAAGCTGTTGCGCTCATAGCTCAACAAGTCAAACTACTACTAATCTGTGGCCATGAACGCCGGCAGTGTGACTTTTGATGACTTAACACCAAGATCCACTTGGCAGGTTCCTAACATTGATAAAAAGAAAATACCTATGTCAGTATTGACCTTTGTGTCTGAGAGGAACATTATCTGGCTTCACTTTGAAACACACAGTATTAATTTTACGTGATGAATGAAATTAATTGATCATTAACTGCCACGACCACAACACCATGCTTTGTGTCATTTAAAACTGAAACCAATCAAAAACATAACCTGAATGTTAAAAGCCTGGCCTTTAGAAAAAAAACAAAATTTGGTCTTGGCTCGAACATGTCTTTAGCAGTTTTTCTTGCCAAGAAGTATGACTTCGTTTCTGGCGAGAAAGCCTGCAAGTTACACTGCTGCCATCTGATTTGAGACCTCCGCCATTTCCCGCGGCCTTTTAGTAGGTCATGCAAGTGAACATATGAATCATCCCTAACAGTCGAACTCTTGGAATACACAATTCATAGTTGACTTCCTTTCAGATACAGTAAGACAGCAATGCTATAAATAAAAGAAGTAAAAAGACTTCTAAAGAGCATTGCAAAAATAATTAGAGAGAGTAAGTAAAACAAGAAAAGAAAAAAATATGTTGAAAGAAATATTACAAACATCCACTCATGGGCACATTCCTAAAGTTGCATTTACCTGTTTACTCAAATGGCAGCTGTCTTGAAAACATGTCAGTACCACACAGCCTGCATGCTTTCTCCTTATAAATGATTCTCAATTGCATTACCCTTTCAAAATTATATGTGACCATGGGAAACGGAGATGCTATGAATAGGATTTGACCAGTAGAGGTATTTGGAGCACTTTGTCGGGGTGCCAACTGTTAGTCACCACATCTCTCAAACCAGGAATCGCTGACATTGGGTATTTGAGCAATAGCATAATTTCTAATGCAAATCCCAGCATTAGAGCAATCTGGGACTATTGTACTCAGACCCACAGCAGCTAGAAAACCACAAATGTGTTGGTCTTAGCTTTGTCCTTTATTCTCCAGGTTCCTACTTGCTTGCGAGACTACACCATGGTTCCACTGTGTTATGTTCCTATCTACGAGTTGCATTCTCTACATGGCAGGTGTTTTCGTATTGAGATTTTCTCTTGAGCATCATTGGCCAGATGTATGTTACCACCTTGGTTCCCGACACTAACTAACTTAGTTGGAAAAGATTGTGAACCAGGACGGCGTATTTCTTCATGCACATGCATATATGATTCTTCACTTTTAAAAACTGAAATAAAACAATATTAAAACAGAACAAATTGAAATATAGTCAGATGTGAACAAAAACAAAAGAAAAATTTCCTTCCATCACGAAAATGAATCGAATGCAAAATGAAAACGAAATACCAAGCAAAAACTAATTTGCAAATGAATGCAGATAAAGAGACAAAGAAATATAATCAGATCTTGAAAATGTCTGAAAAATTGGCTCACAGGGCAAGCGTCAAGTACAGTTTCTCAGAGGTTGGTGCCTATTGTCTAGAGACTGTCACAGTTCTCTAAACACAAAACACGAAATTCGGGACTACTGCAAAGTTGACTCCAAATTAAAAATAAAAGAGTCATTGTATATACTCAAGCAGAAGTCTGTCCTAAACAACATGATTTCCTCAACACCATTGTTTCTCTTCAGCACCTAGCAGCTTTTATATACGGTCAGGCCGTTTCTCTGCATCCTACCACAGCAGGCTTTTGTAAACATCATTTTTGTTGGTCTTCGGAGGTGCAGTATACCAGCTTACCTGGTGATGGAATAAGTTTTTTTGAAAGCTTTTTATAACATGTATAAAGTGATTTTAGTTGTTGTTTAATGTTTTCGACACTGGAACTCTTGGTTATCTTTTTACTACTTACTGATTTTTATTTACCGCTCTCTCATTACATGCAGGGCCTTCAGATAGTAAAGAATGGTGTAAGGGGAAGATGCTTTAGTTCTGGGAAGGTGGCCCAACAAAACCTTACTTCTCCGGCAGTGACCTTGGGCACAGCCGATAATCTGAAGATTTCACCTCTGGATCTCTTATCTCCTGATGAACAAATGATGAAGGACACAGGTGAGAGTCATCCAGATATGGCCAGCCATTATAGGAGGAAGACCAGAGGCTGAGCGCAGTAATAAATACATGCCCCTGACTTCTATAGGTTCATGATTCTTTATTGTGGCATTCAATGAAATTTGTGCGTCTTGTTATACATATGGCTGTATTAAAATTGGAGGTAGGAACTCAAGAGTGGTATGAATTATGTATTCAGTTTTGTAAATGTATTACTCATTATTGTTTTATTGGTCTTGCTAAGTGATTGCTTTTGCTAGGAATTATGACTTTTTATGGCAGTGGTGGCTTGTGCTGGAAGTTATGACTTCTGATGGCATAGGTGCTTCTGTTGGCAGTGGTGGCTTCTGATGGCAGTGGTGACTTGATGGCAGTGGTGGCTTCTGATGGCAGTGGTGACTTGATGGCAGTGGTGGCTTCTGATGGCAGTTATAGCTTCTGCTCGAAGTTCAGGCTTGTGATGGCAGCAGTGGCTTCTGCTGAAGTTTTGACTTCTGATGGCAGCAGTTGCTTCTACTGAAACGTTCGGCTTCTAATGGCCGTGGTGGCTTCTGCTGGAAGTTATGACTCCTGATGTCAGTGGTGGCTTTTTGCTGGATGTTCTGACTTCAGATGGCAGTGGCAGCTTCTGTTAGAAGACTCCACTAGCCTTTGATAAAAAAGGTGTCATGTTTGTATTTAGCTATCACTGGTTTGACTTCAGCCTTAAGCTTCTAGGCCTTTGATGCGTTTCAGTGGCTAAGGTGGCGACGGATGTGATCCAGCCCCTGGTCCGACAGATGGATGAGGCCAGCACCCTGGACCCCACAGTCCTGCAGGCTCTCTTTGATAATGGGGTGAGGTGAATGACACTGTCATCATGATATATACATATGGTAATCCGTTACAGTGTATTTTAGTTGTGTTAGTCACCGTTACCCTTGTAATTCACTGCCTGGCGTTCACACCTTTCACTAGTGGGGCTCAGTCAAGTTAAAATATAGAGGGGGAAACCTGATTATGTATGCTACATGTGTCTTACACACTAGTCAGTCATGAAAAATACATTTTTTAATGATGGCCGGAAGCAAATCTTTAAGATTTTATTGGCATTTTTGATAAGGGCTTTTTCTCTCTCCGTGTTAACTCCATTAAAGCAAAATGCAAGATCATTCTTGATATTTGCTCAACTAAAGTTTATCTCTTAAGATTGCATTTTACTTTAGTAATCTAAGTACACTTCAGTTAAGCTTGAGGAGATTGAGGAACAGCAGTGAACATTGTGGACCACACCTGCAGAGGTTGTTGACAAATGGGTGTTTCTTAGGCTTTGTGCGATTCAGTTGTTGCCTGTGTCTTGTCTCTGTTTCTCCAGCTGATGGGGGTAGAAGTGGAGGAGGAGTATGGTGGGACAAACGGGACATTCTTCATGGCCAACCTGGTGATAGAGGAGCTGGCTAAGGTGGACGCGTCAGTCAGCGTTCTGGTTGATGTTCACAACACCCTCATCGTGAACCTGCTGAGACAGCACGGCACCCCAGAGCAGAAGAGAAAGTACCTGCCCAGGCTGGCCTCCAATATGGTTGTAAAAGAGTGAAAAATCATCTTCCACAAAGTGTGGTTTTGTTAAATAAAAAAAAGAGATAATATCCCATATTCTGCACTTCACCCTAAATTATTTATATGCAGTATTCCATGTACGTGTATCTACATGTACGTCTTAGTAACAGTTTCTCTGCCATTGCCCAAACTTCTGCAAATGGTCAACGAAGCTGCATCAATCAATGTACAGATAAAATGCTTCATTAAATTGGCTGTCTTTACGTCTGAAAATCCTTATTTCAAGTAGGAGTGTATATGGACTCTCCTTTTTTCGCACTAAAGTGTCCTAGTCACATAGGCCCGCTTGCATGAAGCCCTCTTAACGTTATGAGCATGTAGTTCTCATGGTGATGTAATGCCTACAGCGCTGTTCGCCATGTTAGTTACCTGCTCGTAATGTTAACAGGGCTTTGTGCAAATGGGCCCAGTCTTCCAGTTTGTTGTAAATTAACCATAGAGTGATTATTGTTTGCTTTAGGCGATTTAAGGATAAACTGCAGACAGTCTTTCTTTACTCACCATGTGTTATTACTTAGCCTACTAGTATATTTCATATGGCGCCTCCATGGTCAAGTGGGTTAGCGCGCCAGTACGGCATAATGACCCAGGTGCCTTTCACCAATATGGTCAGAGTGTGTTCATGTCCAGCTCAAGCTGGCTTCGTCTTCAGCTGCACATGGGAAGGTCTGCCAGCAAAATGCTGATGGTCGTGGGTTTCCACAGGGCTCTGCCTGGTTTCCTCCCACTATAATGCTGGCCCCGGTCGTATAAGTAAAATATTCTTGAGTACGGCAGAATGCACCAATCACATAAATAAATAAATATATTTGATCACAATCACTCTGTTTGTGAGGCCTTGGTGAGGGTAAGCAGGCAGCAACACCCATGTGACCATTTGACCTAGCAGATGTTCATCGAAGACGACGTCGCACATACGAAAGTTTGTGAGTAAATTGCCTAAGGCCCTTGGTTTTCTCTTCCCATAAGACTGACTGCCATCATATAGGTGAAAAGCTCTTGAGTATGATGTAAAACACCAACTAATTACATTTGTCTCACTATTTCAGGTAGGCAGTTTCTGTCTCTCCGAAGCAGGGTCGGGATCAGATGCCTTTGCCATGAAGACTTCAGCTGTCAAGCAGGGAGACCATTACGTCCTGAATGGCACTAAACTGTGGATCACCAGTGCTGAGCACTCTGGGGTGTTCCTCGTCATGGCTAATGCCAAACCCACTGATGTAAGCTCAGTATTTATTACATCCTGAATGGCACTAAACTGTGGATCACCACTACTGAGCTCTCAGGGGTATCATGGCCAATGCCAAACCCACTGATGTAAGCTCAGTATTTATTACGTCCCAAATGGCACTAAACTGTGGATCTCCACTACTGAACACTCAGGGGTGTCATGGCCAATGCCAAACCCACTGATGTAAGCTCAGTATTTATTACATCCTGAATAGCACTAAACTGTGGATCACCAGTGCTGAGCACTCAGGGGTGTTCCTTGTCATGGCTAATGCCAAACCCACTGATGTAAGCTCAGTATTTATTACGTCCCAAATGGCACTAAACTGTGGATCTCCACTACTGAGCACTCAGGGGTGTCATGGCCAATGCCAAACCCACTGATGTAAGCTGAGTATTTATTACATCCTGAATAGCACTACACTGTGGATCACCAGTGCTGAGCACTCTGGGGTGTTCCTCGTCATGGCTAATGCCAAACCCACTGATGTAAGCTCAGTACTTATTACATCCTGAATGGCACTAAACTGTGGATCACCACTACTGAGCACTCAGGGGTATCATGGCCAATGCCAAACCCACTGATGTAAGCTCAGTATTTATTACGTCCCAAATGGCACTAAACTGTGGATCTCCACTACTGAGCACTCAGGGGTGTCATGGCCAATGCCAAATCCACTGATGTAAGCTCAGTATTTATTACATCCTGAATAGCACTAAACTGTGGATCACCAGTGCTGAGCACTCTGGGGTGTCATGGCCAATGCCAAACCCACTGATGTAAGCTCAGTATTTATTACATCCTGAATGGCACTAAACTGTGGATCACCACTGCTGAGCACTCAGGGGTGTTCCACGTCATGGCTAATGCCAATCTGAATTCCCAAATCTGGGGCAAAAAAAAAAAAGAAAAAGGAAAAAAATTGACTCAAACTCACACCTCTTATTTTTTTTTTTTTCTGATAAATTGGTGTCTCTGCTCATTGCTTACTACATTTCTGTCCGACAATCTCTAATCAGTTGGCTGTTTTTGGAAGAAATGGAGACATGCTGGTACATACAATAGCAAGTAGTAGATGTGAACATCATCATGGTACATGTCAGTTCGTGGATGTTCCAGTCAGTCAGGGTTATAATTTTTTTTTCAGGGTTATAAAGGAATTACCACATTTATAGTGGATCGTGATACTGAAGGTCTGAGCATAGGCAAGAAGGAAGACAAGCTGGGTATCAGAGCCTCCAGTACCTGCCCGGTACATTTTGATAATGTGAAGGTGACATGTTTTTGTAGTTCTATATTTTATACATATAATGTTATATCCATTATTAGGAGCCATTAACTCTTGAGTCTTGTGAATTTTCTCTGTTCAACTTCAATTAAATGTCAACTGGTCATTCATTTAGGTGAAAACCATCTCCATAGTTGATGGAGATTTTGGTCCATGGACCACTAAAGCTATGGAGCTATGATTTCTTTGGAGGACACGCAATTTCAATAAAGATTTTGATTTAATTCAGTGTCAGAATTAAAATCTTTTGTATTTTACTATATGATAAATAAGTATGCTGTGTAAATACATTTTGCTATGTATAAATACATTACTAACGAGAGGAAAACACTTCAGGTGCGTAGTTTGAAAAAGTGCTGGAATGACCAAGTATGAATTCAAATGACCGCCGAAGATTTATGTTCCTCAGTCTAGGTGTGTGATGTATAAAGTGTGCTGGCAAAGTTTTGGCTGAGATCACCCCGGGAGATTTGTATGTCTGACGGCTTTCCTTTGGTCTGTACTTGTAGGTGCCGGAGTCTAGTATATTGGGCCAGTTTGGCCATGGGTACAAGTACGCCATTGACATTCTGAATGAAGGGCGTATTGGGATAGCCTCGCAGGTAAACAGAGAATCAGAAAAGCTAGGTAGCCCACCAGTAGGGGACGTTTGTAATAATGAAATCCAGCAGTGGAGGACTTCAGCAACAATGTCAACGTGCAGTGAGGTACTTGAATACAATTCGAATCCAGCTATGGGGCACTTGAATACAAGTGTAATGCAGCAGTGGGAACTTGAATACCAATGCCGTCCAGCAGTGGGGGTTTGGTGTAGGCTAGAAGGCCAGTGTACACCAGTAGTGGGACACAAATTATATATTGTATGTGGCCAGATCAGGACAATACTGCTAAATGGGTTTCAATGAACAAAGCTTCTGGGTGTGAAAACAGTGCAAAATCTAAAGCTTTTCACATGTGGAAATTTGATTCATGCAACAGATGCTTGTTGGGAAATTGGGGAAGCATGGTTGAGATCGTAGTGTATTGTGGTATAATGATGTTTGTTATAATAAGGGAGAGATGTACGTGTGCATTCCTGATGATGCTGTTTTTTTGTTTTTAGATGTTGGGTCTGGCAGAAGGGTGTTTCAGTGCCACTGTTCCCTACACAAAGGAAAGGAAGCAGTTTGGTAAACGCATCTGGGATTTTCAGGTGGGGACCTTATGTACCTTATCATGTCAACCTGTTGTTGCAGGTTCAGATTTACTCGTATGTATTCCCCTGATAATTCCCTACCAGTACTAGAGCTGCTAACAAGTTTACACTTCGTATGTCTGTATGTCTATTTGCCAGTCATGAAGCAGTTTTATGGCCTTTTTTATCACAGTACATCATATGGAGTTGAAAGTTAGGGTGCAGATTCAAAGCTATGCCAAGTTAGAGGTCAAGGTCAAACATTGGGGCATTTCATCCATTTTGGACAGAATTATGACCATTTTTGTGCTGTTGTTGACTTTGATATAATGATTATTTGGACAGCTCAAACTGGTAGGGGACATGAAGACGTGCATCTGGAAAACTTGTTATTTTAATAAATCTAAATGTACATTGAAGTGCTCAGCTGCAGACAGACGTGGAAAGACTGTTCCCTGTGTTAAAATGAACAGATATTGGCGTTCCTTGAGCATGAACAGATATTGGTGTTTCTTGAGAATGAACAGATATTGGCGTTTCTTTTGAGAATGAACAGATATTGGCGTTTCTTTTGAGAATGAACAGATATTGGAATGAACAGATATTGGCGTTTCTTTTGAGAATGAACAGATATTGGCGTTTCTTTTGAGAATGAACAGATATTGGCGTTTCTTGAGAATGATCACAAACATGATTGATGCGTCATTTTAAAAGAAGAGTGTAACAGTGTGGAAAAAGAGAGATGTAGCATAGTAATTTTGCTCTCTCTACAGCCCACTGCCCTCTTCAGATTAAAAGTCTGTTAAATTAACAAATGGGCAGGGCTTCTTTGGTGGCTTGAACTGAACACCTGGTTAGGTTTCCAAATTTTTGGCAAGGTCCATTGATCACACAGCTCTCCTCAATCTTTGTCACTTGTATTCCTTTTGTGTATCTTACTTTCATGGATATTCCATGTAGACTTTTTACGAACACATCACATCTGTCCAATGTTGACAGAGCATGGGCTGGTGGAGAAGCATGTTGTCTTAGGACAAAAATTCTGGATAGCACTTCATCTACATATTTAGCACATACTTTCAGCGAAAAATTCAGTTGTGGGGCGTAAATTACCAGTGAACCAATGAACAAAAGACCAACACATTGAGTTGCATTTGTTGTAGGCAATGCAGCACCAGATTGCCCATGTTGCCACACAGATCGAGTGTGCCAGGATGCTGATCTATAACGCTGCGCGGCGGAGAGAGGCAGGACTTCCATTCATAAAGGAGGCTGCCATGGCCAAGTACCACAGCGCTGAGGTAAGGCCACTAAACTGGGGAACTTTTCCCAGTTTGAGTAATTTGGGCCTAAGCCATAGTGGATTCTGTCTCTCAACACTTACATACAAAACAACTGTTGATGTAGTACACTGGTATTGCAGGATAGTCATAGTCAGACCAGTTTTGACTTCAGTCGCCTGTATGCCAGAAAAAGAAACCAATTTTCAAAACACTGTCACCATATGTTCATTTTTATAAAGTATGTGGCAATTTTGGTCATGGTTGGTCCAGTCCACTGTCTGTTTTGACAATGACGACATGTTTCAGGTGGCAGCATTCACAACCTCTAAGTGCATAGAGTGGATGGGAGGGGTTGGCTTCTCTAAAGAGTATCCTGTGGAGAAGTTCTACAGGGATGTCAAAATAGGCAAGTGGAAATCCTTTGTTGTGTTAATCTCTGCTGGCTGAGTAATCTATACATGTGTGTGTAGGCCTACAGTCGAGATATCTGTGGCTCAACTTCTCCCAGTCTCGACCAGAGGAGGGTTAAATTTCAACATTCACAGGAATACCCAACTGAACCCATTCCAACCTGACTGTTGTGTGATATGTGATAAGCAAAATAAGAAATAACAATGCAAACCAGCTGGAATCGGCATAAGCTGTGCTCAACCACAAAGCTGTGAATGCTTCCAGTTTAGCCAGACCACAACCTTGGGTGAACGCCAGTGCCAGTTTTGTTCAGTTTCTGGTTCTGAGATACTTCACCAAAATGGCAACAGCAAAAAGATTGTGTTGGTTGTTATAAAAGAATCTGAAAGAAAACGTTACAATTTTTCTCCTGTTGTTATGTATCTGCAGATCAATCTTAAAGTAGTATGATCATTGATTGTTGGTGCCCAGCTTTAGGAACTAATCTAGGTAAACCGCTGGAGCTAATACAGGATAAAGGTTCGTGATGTATGTGTGACAAGTGATGTAGAATTGACCCCTACAATGATAAGCCAGGGGGTAATCACACTTTGATTTCTGCTCCTTTCAGGAGCAATCTATGAGGGTACAACCAACATCCAGCTCAACACCATTGCCAGATGTTTGGATTCAGAAAGCCGATGACTGTAGATGTGTAAGCTGTCTAGATAACTAGACGTTATATACATCAGCTTTGAATCTGTGATGTAAATATTTCATTGGAAAGTGGGATACAAGTGGATCCCATTTTGTGTGCTGTTTACGTTTCTTCACCCGGGTGTACAAAATTGTGCTGTTAATTTGCCTTATTTTACATTTTTCATGTGTTTTAAGCAGACACTCACCTAGGATGGTTATTGGTTTTATGGCACATGACCGAGCCACTGTTATTTATCTTTTTGTGAACTATATCACTCTGATAGATTTGTACAAATACACACCTTGCTTTCACCCCCAAAAAAGAACTGAGGTTTTTGAGACATGTGGTACATGTATTTATTTAAATACTCAACACCATGTGGCAGTCTTTGTTGTGATAAAGCATTGACGTTCTGATATTGGACTGTATCAGAAATCTTACCAGTAGTTTTTTTAGGTACAAGGATATGTTCATGTGAGTAACATTACATGTAGGCTGGCATTTTGATACATGTATACACTTACTGATGCATTTCAAAATGGAGTGAGAGATGGGTTATCACATATTTTGTTTGTTATAGGTTTGAGAAGTATAGATGATTTCAGTTGTACTTTGTGGAAGAAGTGGAGTGGTAGAACACAGCCTTTATTTAGAATCCTGCAGGATGGGAGAAGACAAATGTAGATGTCTACAGATCAGAATGGTTATAGTTTGAAGCCACATTTGGCCTCAGTGATAAATATACAAGGAAGGACAGTTTTTGTATGAATATATTCCAAACGTTTAACATACAGCTTTCTGATCATGAAAAGGCATTTTGATATAGCTGAAGTATTGTAACATTCTAGATATGGGATGATATTGTGCCCCTTCCATGAGCTGTCTTTTCACACAAATTGTTGTCATAGGGCCAGTAATGAGCAGGGTTAGGTATGGCTTTGGCCTGCAATACCTGTGGCTTGTGAGGCGCCCTGTTAGAGAGATGAAGCTGTCCTGTGTGTCAGTTTGCAGACAACACAAAAAACAGAAAAGGACAAGGGATACCAGCTTTTGAAGTTCAGAGCTATTCTGGTGATATGAATTTGTATCTCTGTATGGTGAAGCTGGACGAAGTTTTTGTCAGCCCCATTGGTGTAATGCCTTCTTGTGGGTGGGGCTTCTTGTGCAAGGCCCCTAGCCCTTGATCAGCCACATCACAGGCTAGCAGCCTGCCCATCCTTGTCTGACTGCAGTCGGGGTTTTCTCTAGCCAGGATCCTTCTACAAATAATACTGGCTGACATCATATGTGAAATACCTGTGTTCTTAAGTACTGTGTAAAGCACTACTGAAATATTTACATGTATTTATTTGATTGGTGTTTTATGTCCTGCTTAAGAATACTTCACTTTTACATGTATATCGTCAGCCAGTAATATGCTGGAAGTAAACCGTGCAGAGTCCAGGGAAAACCCACAACCATCTGCGGGTTACTGGCAGACTTTCCCATGTACGGCTGGAGAGGAAGTCAGCAACAGCTAGGCTTAAATTCACAGCAACCACACTGGTGAGAGGCACTTGGATTATGATGCTATACTAGCGTGATAACCCCTCGGCCACGAAGGCCCCCACCAATGAAATAAATCATGTCTGTATTAGTAAGACATTTAATTTATGACATTGTTATTATCACACTGTAGACAAAACACTTCATGTTAGCACAACTGTGAGCTGACCACGTAAGTAGCTAAATTTTTCAAACATGTTACTGGAGATAATATTGTTTGAGGACTGGTGGAAATTGCTTTTCCCCTACTCTCATGAGTGTGTCCCTGCCGGCACCTTCAGTACTGATTGTGGTGGTGGTTTGCAGTGTTAGAATCTCCAGTGTTGGCCATGAGCGTATTAATGAGTTTACATCTCTTCTTTGTGCCAATATATCTATTGTACATATGATATTGTCATTCCAAAACGTTCGTGTGTGTCCTTGCAGATTTGTAGGATGCTTTGTAATAAAAGGGCATTGATCAATATCTTTTGTTTCTTATCATAGTGTTATATTTGAACTGGACCATGTGGTAAGTTTTTCTATCTTGCAGTCATGGCTGTTTTTTCAGTGCTCACCCCCCTTGTTGACTTCCGGTGGAAACACATTGAATTTCAGTGATGTTCATGAAATACACACTAGAATGCTAACCTCAATAATCACAAATAGTTTGGGGAAAGTGATGATTGGAACAGTGCATATATCTACAAGGAAAGTTTGTGGGTGAAAGACACAAGGGTGAGTGGGTGCATACTCACCTGTATCTACCAAGAGTCTGAAAAATTAAAGCGATTCTTCCTGTTTAAACAGAGATTTGGTGGGTAAAACCGAATACACAGTTGATGGCCACAGTGTTACATCTCGTATGATTGTTACTGTCACTAGAAACTGAACACCAATGGAATGTTGCATCAAGCAAGACCAACGGTCCCCTAGGCTTAAACTTCACATCAAGTTTGGTGCACAACAACCATTCACTTTCAGATGCAACTCCTTCTAGCACTTCCTTGCATTTTACACGTATTTGACAAGTTATGATCTAAAATTATCCCACTCATCTGCTAAAAGGCCAGAGACAAGCGAGCGTGGCACAGATTTTGCCCGTGTGTGAGTGATCTGGATCTGGGTCTGATCAATTGGGACCTGAAGTTGTGTCCATGGATAGTAAATCTATCATGTACTTATCACACACAACAACCAATCTGAGTCAATGGAAATTTCATGCAAGTAATGAATGGACAAAATGGTGGCTACATCTGAACCTTGTTACTGATAGACATGATCATCCCAATCATTTGACACATCTGACACAAAGACCTGAAAATCCTTATGTCGACAACACGTTTGAATATGTTGGGCTTCATGTTATTAATTTGGGCCGGTTCATCGCACCTTGGTTTCTGAGAATTAAAGGCTTCAAATATTGTATGATTTTGATAAAACTGTGCTTGCAGGTTCTCGATGTAAAATCAACAATTGAAACAAGCTATACCAGGGCTGCTGACCCTGAGCTACTGATGTTTGCATGCTTGGGTTTTATGTTGTACTTCAAAAATTTGAGTCATCGGACGAGGAAGAGTCCTTAGAATGTGTATATACTCTGTGTCTTCTTGTGGCCGCAAAAGTGCTGCGGCCACTGGAACATCATGCCAAAGACACCAGACATGACATCCCATCCAGTCACGTTATACTGACACCAGGCTGACAAATCCTGTGTCCTTGCTCTAATCTCTCTGAATGCCAAGTAAGGCAGCAAGAAGTTCCATTTTTAAAGTCTTTGGTATGACCCGACCTGGGATTGATCCTGGATATCCTCGAGGTGGACACTCTAACCAACAGGTCATCGAGGCAGTTTCCCTGAGCTACTGCTGTGAAATGCTGTGAAATAATGCCCACTGAGTATCCACTGCTGTCAACTGGATAGGCAGGCCAATACTATCCTCTCAAGAAATTCACAAATGCACTGTCAATAATGGCAAACATTTAATCAGTCATAAACTTTCGTAAATTTAACAGTACACTGTATCTTGTAAACTTAACTTGTTTGTACAATGTAGTACAACTTAACTTGTTTGTACAATGTAGTAACATATTACAAGTAACATGTAACAATGACAATAGTGGCGCATGTACAAGACTGGTATAACGGAGTAGGAGATGGTGGGTTTACAGCAGCTCTGTATGTTTGTTCAGCATCCCATTCCTGTAACAGGGCTACGCTTTATTTTCTTTTCAATAGGCAAAGATTCTTCTAATGAACATTTTTGCTACCTAAGACGTAACCAGTACATCTCACATCTGAACAGTACACCTGGCAATACCGCTAATCTGACAATGACGCATTTCAGGTGGTTGTAATCAAGGAAGGTTTCACAATCAAAGCAGGTATTACCATAAATATCAACAGGGTTTTCCTCCAGCTGTAATGCCAGCCTCTGTGAAATATTCTAGGCGTAATCAAGTAAATATCAACAGAGTGACACTGGACTAAATATCTACACAACAGCTAGAAGAGGTGGCCTTAACGATCCGTTAGTATTGGCTAACATTTCTGAACAGATTGCCCCAGAATAAATTCATGAGTTACATGTAAAACCTCTGGATCTAGAACTTCAAACTGGGCTTTGTTAGGGGTGTCGGCAGGCGACTGCCATATAAATACCAAAGTGGAAGCTTCTTCACGACTTCACAGGAGGCGTCCATTTTAAACAACTTGGGTCCACTTGGCGAGACTCGTGCCGACATTTGGTTTTCTTTTGAAGAAATTCATCTATTAAATCCTGGAGTGGACAGAAAATATAATATCTCGACACAGGTATGCATAAGAAAGATCAACATCTTGTGTGATGGCGGAACCAAAATGCTTGCGGCCAGTTATCTAGTTGGGCAGCTGAGATGAAATCTTAAACCAGAGGGTTCAGACCTTACACAAATTATCACAATAATCCATTCCACTCTACTTTCAAGTTTACCAGACATTTTTAGCATGACAAACTAGAATTCATGTAGTTCCCGATGGCAACTGCTTAGTGTAAAACACGAAGGTTAAGGTCTTGCTCTTCCAGCAACTGTCCCTTACCTGTCTCCGCAGAACCAGATGTTTACCCTTCCAGTATTTGAGCATGCCCAGAGCCTGCAGAGTGCTCACTATATCATTGGCATTGATACCCGTCTCTTGGCTAACATCTAAAAAATCATACCAAAAAAATAAATAAACACCTCAAATTTATATGTCATGCTAAACATGCAACCTTCTGTCAGGATCAAGGTTTTCAAATTTGATCTGCGGGACGGCAAAGTGAATCTGTACCAGTACATAATATTGCCTCAAGGTCAGATAAAGCTACAGCTGCATGGAAACCAACAATCAACCAGAGTCAAGTAAATTGTCCAATGTGCAAAACTCATCCGGCTGTTTTTCAAATTAGACTTGAGGTTACACAGAATGTAAAAACTTTACCAACACTAGATTTCAAACTGTTACCGCATGGAGATCAATGACCAATAACAATCATAGAATTCATGAAATATGCAAAATTCATGCATGGCTCAGGCTGGTTTTCACACTCAATTTGAAGATTCCACAGTCTACTGGGCACACAAAATCGTACAAAACCAGACAATATTTTGAACCAAATTCCCATACAAAATGACAAAAAATTTAGATATAAATGGTACAAGCACGGCTCAAACTCCTAGCATCACAGACACAACTAACAGACACAGCCCAATGCAAATGTAATTATTTTAACATAAACACTCACCTTTGATGGAAATCTCATTACCGCGGTACTTGTGTAAGTATCCTAGCAACACCTCCTTCCAGTAACTGCGGTAGCTTAGCAACCCCAGATCAGAGAGAGGACGTTCCGGTGAGCCTATCTTGGACTCTATTCTACTCAACAGGTAACCTTTTGACGCACAGAGAATAAAGTAGCTTTAATACTTAAAAGAAGAAGTAGAAAATATCAGCAGGAAGTTCATTACAAACTAAAGAGACTCCCTCTATCAATACTTATAAATGCTCTCAAACGCTTGGACTTCGGCATTACTGATCATGTCTCATGTAAGTGAATGATTTCAAATGAAGTTTTTCTTCTAGTTCCTGTTTGGAAGAAATTCTTTTTGAGTTTAATATCTTCTTGAGCACATTAAAGAAACCTTTCCAACATTAACTACTGCGCTTGAGGTGAAAAAGGTCAGGTTTGTTTAGCACAAAAGAAATACAAAACCATGGGTAAAGGTATTTCCATATACTGTTACAGAGCTCTTTAAACCGATGATGAAGGGTGGATGAATTAATCTGAGTGAAGCAAAATGTGTCACTTAAACAATGGTAAATTTTACAAGTGAAGTAGAGTGGGCAATTTCCTGCCCTACATGCTTTTGTTTGAACACTTACTGAAATCTATAAGCATTTTGCCGTAGCCCTGTCTCATGTACTGAGGTAGGGTCAGGATGCAGGATACATTGTAGTTCAGGATCGAATTCTTCTCCTGAAATCACAAATATGCAAGTTTGCCAAATCAATAAAGTAAAATTTTTGTACACAGTTTGTACAATGCTACAAAGACAAACTGCTCAATGCTATAGAACACATGACACATTGTGAACATAATAATAAAATCAAACGGTTTTACATCTGTGTAATACTTTACATCAGTGATTCAACAATGAAATAAATGTTGGGTTGCAAAAACAAAGCCATTACCTTTGAGAAGTAGCCAACTATATGGCAGCCATGACTGTCATTCTCTGTCAGCACATAGAATAGAAAAGGCTCAACATCAAAATACAAGGTCTTATGGTCCAGAAACAGTTTGGCAAGCAGACACAGGTTCTGACAGTATACCTGAAACAGCAAGTATGGTGGAAATTGATTCCATAAACGTAAGTGGAACAAAATTTAAAATAGTACTTATAAGATCCATTATTTCATACACTCCATACATTTAGTGGGCGACCCAGCTAGTTTATATTTGTGTTTGGTGTCTCATGCTGTACAAGTCATGTTTCACTAATATAGCAATTCAGATTGGGTTGAGTGCACGGAGAGGCCCTGCACTGTAGCACTACAAGGTACCTCGCCATTCCCCTGACAGAAAGCAGCCATCAAGCGAAAGTGAGGTAAAGTACAGGACAAGTCATCTTGATCACTCCCAACATGATAGTTGCAACAATTACTGTGTTTAGTACATTTATCATCAAAATAAGGGATGCTTGTAAATTCGGATTGTTTACATGACATGATCTAGAACATGTTTGAGAAGTATAAATTACTGTTCCAAACATCAAAATCTAAATTTCAACAAAGAACAAATAAACCGTTGTTTCACTATATCATAATCATTATGTATATGTACTCGGCTACTTTTATCCATGTCCCCGGCAGATGGATGTTTCAAACAATAGCCTCTTTAATCAGTGGTAGTGGCCACTGACGTGTCGTTCCATTGGCCACCGGAGGAGACCACTGACGTGTTGTTCCATTGGCCACCGAAGGAGACCACTGGCGCCACTGTGTTTGACATCGTTGAAGACGGTGGCGTGTATTGCAACTTCTTAACTTACACAACTTGGCCAGAATTCTGCAACACAGGGACATAATACTGCATCCTCTGGTGGCCAATGAATCTGCCACCAGTGTCGGTCAGGTCAATGAATGGAACGCACCCTAGGAGACATACAATGAATGGAACGCACCCTAGGAGACATACAATGAATGGAACGGACCCTAGGAGACATACAATGAATGGAACGCACCCTAGGAGACATACAATGAATGGAACGCACCCTAGGAGACATACAATGAATGGAACGCACCCTAGGAGACATACAATGAATGGAACGCACCCTAGGAGACATACAATGAATGGAACGGACCCTTGGAGACATACAATGAATGGAACGCACCCTAGGAGACATACAATGAATGGAACGCACCCTAGGAGACATACAATGAATGGAACGGACCCTTGGAGACATACAATGAATGGAACGCACCCTAGGAGACATACAATGAATGGAACGGACCCTAGGAGACATACAATGAATGGAACGGACCCTAGGAGACATACAATGAATGGAACGCACCCTAGGAGACATACAATGAATGGAACGGACCCTAGGAGACATACAATGACCTGTATATGCAACACACAGACATTTTTCTTTTCTTTGCACCAAGACCTCTCTGATTAGTTATGTAACATGTGCCCTCTTTTATGTACATAAGGTACATAATGAAAAATTTTTATCTTAAGTCTGACAGCTTGTTTTCTCCTTCTTTTTCCCAATATTAGTCTATGGTAAATTTACCTTGTTTTTCTTGCCATCTACTTCGAACACAGAATTGCTGCCCTTTCTGTAACATTCATCGCCAGGTGGGTGTCGCCATACACATTTAGCCTTGAAGAGAATAAGCAGCATTTTAAGATACAAATGCTATACACAAACAGAAAACAGACAGACTCATAGATAGGAACAGCCAGTTTACATGAGAAAGTCTTGTGCATAGAGTGGAGTGTCCTCATGTACATGACAGGGATCATAAAACACCAGGAGATCAGCGTGGCGGACTTCTGATGTACAAGAGGCAGAGTGTAAAACTGTCAGATCAGTGGGGCTGACTTACCACATCTCCTCATGATGGTGGCTGCCCTCATGTATAAGAGACAGAGTGTAAAACTCTCAGATCAGTGAGGCTGACTTACCACGTCTCCTCATAATGGTGGCTGCCCTCATGTACAAGCGGCAGAGTGTAAAACTGTCAGATCAATGAGGCTGACTTACCACGTCTCCTCATGATGGTGGCCGTCCTCATGTACAAGAGGCAGAGTGTAAAACTGTCAGATCAATGAGGCTGACTTACCACGTCTCCTCATAATGGTGGCTGCCCTCATGTACAAGAGGCAGAGTGTAAAACTGTCAGATCAATGAGGCTGACTTACCACGTCTCCTCATGATGGTGGCTGCCTCATGTACAAGACGCAGAGTGTAAAACACTCAGATCAATGAGGCTGACTTACCACGTCCACTCATGATGATGGCTGCCCTCATTTATGTGAGAAAGAGTATAAAACTGTCAGATCAGTGAGGCTGACTTACCACGTCTCCTCATGATGGTGGATGCCCTCATTTATGTGAGAAAGAGTATAAAACTGTCAGATCAGTGAGGCTGACTTACCAGGTTTCCTCATGATGGTGGCTGCCCTCATTTATGTGAGAAAGAGTATAAAACTGTCAGATCAGTGAGGCTGACTTACCACGTCTAATCATGATGGTGGCTGCCCTCATTTATGTGAGAAAGAGTATAAAACTGTCAGATCAGTGAGGCTGACTTACCACGTCTCCTCCTGATGGTGGCTGCCCTCATTTATGTGAGAAAGAGTATAAAACTGTCAGATCAATGAGGCTGACTTACCATGTCTCCTCATGATGGTGGATGCCCTCATTTATGTGAGAAAGAGTATAAAACTGTCAGATCAGTGAGGCTGACTTACCACGTCTCCTCATGATGGTGGCTGCCCTCATTTATGTGAGAAAGAGTATAAAACTGTCAGATCAGTGAGGCTGACTTACCACGTCTCCTCATGATGGTGGATGCCCTCATTTATGTGAGAAAGAGTATAAAACTGTCATATCAGTGGGGCTGACTTACCACGTCTCCTCATGATGGTGGCCGTCCTCATATACAAGAGGCAGAGTATAAAACTGTCAGATCAATGAGGCTGACTTACCACGTCTCCTCATGATGGTGGCTGCCCTCATTTATGTGAGAAAGAGTATAAAACTGTCAGATCAGTGGGGCTGACTTACCACGTCTCCTCATGATGGTGGCTGTCCTCATATACAAGAGGCAGAGTGTAAAACTGTCAGATCAGTGAGGCTGACTTACCACGTCTCCTCATGATGGTGGCCGTCCTCATGTACTTGAGGCAGAGTGTAAAACTGTCAGATCAGTGAGGCTGACTTACCACATGTCTCCTCATGATGGTGACTGTTCTCATGTGCTTGAGGCTGAGCATAAAACTGTCAGATCAGTGAAGCTGACTTACCACGTCTCCTCCTGATGGTGGCTGCCCTCATTTATGTGAGAAAGAGTATAAAACTGTCAGATCAATGAGGCTGACTTACCATGTCTCCTCATGATGGTGGATGCCCTCATTTATGTGAGAAAGAGTATAAAACTGTCAGATCAGTGAGGCTGACTTACCACGTCTCCTCATGATGGTGGCTGCCCTCATTTATGTGAGAAAGAGTATAAAACTGTCAGATCAGTGGGGCTGACTTACCACGTCTCCTCATGATGGTGGCTGTCCTCATATACAAGAGGCAGAGTGTAAAACTGTCAGATCAGTGAGGCTGACTTACCACGTCTCCTCATGATGGTGGCCGTCCTCATGTACTTGAGGCAGAGTGTAAAACTGTCAGATCAGTGAGGCTGACTTACCACATGTCTCCTCATGATGGTGACTGTTCTCATGTGCTTGAGGCTGAGCATAAAACTGTCAGATCAGTGAAGCTGACTTACCACGTCTCCTCCTGATGGTGGCTGCCCTCATTTATGTGAGAAAGAGTATAAAACTGTCAGATCAATGAGGCTGACTTACCATGTCTCCTCATGATGGTGGATGCCCTCATTTATGTGAGAAAGAGTATAAAACTGTCAGATCAGTGAGGCTGACTTACCACGTCTCCTCATGATGGTGGCTGCCCTCATTTATGTGAGAAAGAGTATAAAACTGTCAGATCAGTGAGGCTGACTTACCACGTCTCCTCATGATGGTGGATGCCCTCATTTATGTGAGAAAGAGTATAAAACTGTCATATCAGTAGGGCTGACTTACCACGTCTCCTCATGATGGTGGCCGTCCTCATATACAAGAGGCAGAGTATAAAACTGTCAGATCAATGAGGCTGACTTACCACGTCTCCTCATGATGGTGGCTGCCCTCATTTATGTGAGAAAGAGTATAAAACTGTCAGATCAGTGGGGCTGACTTACCACGTCTCCTCATGATGGTGGCTGTCCTCATATACAAGAGGCAGAGTATAAAACTGTCAGATCAGTGAGGCTGACTTACCACATCTCCTCATGATGGTGGCCGTCCTCATGTACAAAAGGCAGAGTGTAAAACTGTCAGATCAGTGAGGCTGACTTACCACGTCTCCTCATGATGGTGGCCGTCCTCATGTACTTGAGGCAGAGTGTAAAACTGTCAGATCAGTGAGGCTGACTTACCACATGTCTCCTCATGATGGTGACTGTTCTCATGTGCTTGAGGCTGAGCATAAAACTGTCAGATCAGTGAAGCTGACTTACCACGTCTCCTCATGATGGTGGCCGTCCTCATGTACAAGAGGCAGAGTGTAAAACTCTCAGATCAATGAGGCTGACTTACCACGTCTCCTCATGATGGTGGCTGCCCTCATGTACAAGAGGCAGAGTATAAAACTGTCAGATCAATGAGGCTGACTTACCACGTCTCCTCATGATGGTGGCCGTCCTCATGTACATGAGGCAGAGTGTAAAACTGTCAGATCAGTGAGGCTGACTTACCACGTCTCCTCCTGATGGTGGCCGTCCTCATGTACAAGAGGCAGTGTAAAACTGTCAGATCAGTGAGGCTGACTTACCACGTCTCCTCATGATGGTGGCTGCCCTCATGTACAAGAGGCAGAGTGCAAAACTGTTAGATCAATGAGGCTGACTTACCACGTCTCCTTCTGATGGTGGCTGTCCTCATGTACAAGAGGCAGTGTAAAACTGTCAGATCAGTGGGGCTGACTTACCACGTCTCCTCGTGATGGTGGCCGTCCTCATGTACAAGAGGCAGAGTGTAAAACTGTCAGATCAATGAGGCTGACTTACCACGTCTCCTCATGATGGTGGCTGCCCTTATTTATGTGAGAAAGAGTATAAAACTGTCAGATCAGTGAAGCTGACTTACCACGTCCCCTCATGATGGTGGCTGCCCTCATTTACGTCAGAAAGAGTATAAAACTGTCAGATCAATGAGGCTGACTTACCACGTCTCCTCATGATGGTGGCCGTCCTCATGTACAAGAGGCAGTGTAAAACACTCAGATCAGTCAGGCTGACTTACCACGTCTCCTCATGATGGTGGCCGTCCTCATGTACCAGAGGCAGTGTAAAACTGTCAGATCAGTGAGGCTGACTTACCACGTCTCCTCATGATGGTGGCCGTCCTCATGTACTTGAGGCAGAGTGTAAAACTGTCAGATCAGTGAAGCTGACTTACCACATGTCTCCTCATGATAGTGGCCGTCCTCATGTACTTGAGACAGAATTCGCACAGGTAAATCTTGGAGAGCCTGGAGTATTCATCAGGATAAGGTGAGGAGTACCATGTCTCCATCTCATACTGCCCCATTTCAACCTTCTTCACACGATACTCTTTACGATCGCTAAGTTGGTAGTGACTGGTCAGCTCATGCTCCTACAGTAAACACCACAGACACATTATTAACACAATTTAACACAAGTAAGACTAATGATTCGCATACATTAATTCCCCACTGAAGAACAAAATTTAATACACTTTCAGGGCAAGTTTTATTTAATTTGTAACGACACATGTTACTGTGTTTACACCAAATCCATGGTAACATCCCAATAGAAGGAAAACTTCTGCAGAGTACATGTTATTTATTTTATTATTTCTTTGTTTTTCCTGATCACTCAGTTTGTATTCAAAGAAGAGAAAATGTTAAGGTATGCTTTACCATTTTCTCACATGCCCTTGCCTGGGCTTCCTTGAACATTTTGAGATCGTAGTCTGATGCCAGCCCCTGCAGCAGGGGTTCTCTGCTGGTGTCGTGCAGCTCTCTGTGCTCACGGTGCAGGGCGCGAGCCTCGTCCGACAGCTGCACTGCCTGACGTCGAGCCTGTTTAATCTTCTGACCTTTAGCCTTCTGCTCTTCATTTGGGTTCTGGGAACATTGAAATCAAAAAAGTGGAAACATGAACGTTTTTACAAACCTTGACAAATGGTATTGTTTGCCACTATCAAAGCATGGTAAAGGGCACATACCAAGTTCCTCAAGGTAATACAAATTCCACAGGGAACACCAGCTGGCTCTGTGAATACATGAAAACAAATGAGAGCCATTGCTCGCATAGCAGGATAGATCACCTGAATTCCGGTTTTGGGATTGACAGATAGGATGTGGGCTGAAAGTCATCTCTTTTGACTGTGGTTTGGCTGTGGGATAGGGCCAATTTCACAAAACTTCCTCAGTCAAATTTCTCACACCTTTGTTTGTAAATAAGAGTGTCTTGGTGTACAGCTCCATCTGGTGATATGGATTACGAGAAACTCTATGAAAACATCATTTACGCAGTTTTGCGAATGTTATGAGTAGTGGTGAGAGTAGGTATGTCTATTTCTGAAGAGCTCTGCCTGCTTTTCTTCTCCAACAATCTTGACTGTCATACTTTGCATGGCGTAAAGTATTAATGGGCACATTTGTGAAAAAAACAAAACAAAAAAAGTCAAAGACCAAAAAATCTCTTACCTGTCTTCTCAGATCACGTCTGTCACTCAAAGTCTCAATAACTTTCTGTCTTTCATCAGCCTTTTTCTGTCGAAGCTCATAATTTGCCTGAAAGAGAAACCAATGAGGAAATCACCTGAACCTTTCCTCTTCTGACAGTCACAAAACCTGCTTGAACAGCAGAGTACATATTCTCATAATCGAAGAGATAACTGATATCAGTTGTGGTAGAACATTTCTTTATCCCATTGGTGTTTACTTATGCAATGGTAATCCAGTTTATGGGTGGAGGAAACCAAATCTCTGACTAACCTACTGACTTAAACCTATTGCGCAACTAGCAAAATCTGGATTAGTGCCTGTTAACCTCAATGGTCAGGGTCAATGAGACCAGCATTTTAGGTAGTAAGCTGTAACATTAGCATACTGTACATGTACAGACCTTGCATTCTGCTGGTGTGGTGTTATGGTACACAGGGCATGCTGATATAGTATGATGAGTATCATACAGTCCTGAAAGATGACCTGGAATTAAAAACACATATACCTGTATTAATTTTCAGTATTACTCATAATTATAATTCAGCTGTTCCGTGGTAGATATTAAAAGTTTTCTGAACATTTTTTACAAATGTTGCTTGGTATATATAAGTACTAAAAGGTCAACAGACAAAACTGTCTTGCTCTCAACATTATGTCCTGATGAACAGGGTTTGTTTTGGTTTCCACCTGGAGGCAGTATACCTGAGGAATCACAGCCAGGTATGTGGCACAGACTGTCATCCTGACTGTCATCACTATCGCCTACACGGTCTGTATGGATTGGTGTAGGGGGCTCCTCATGCTTGGTGGGTTGTCTCCCCCTGGGTGTCTTGGGTGGGCGGGGGGCAGTCCTTGCCCCAGTGTCAGTATCACTGCTGGAGCTTGAACCATTATTCTCTGGTTTCTTGCGGAAGCGTTTTAAGGGAGACTTCTGCAAACTAGGGGCTGGCAAACAACAAAAATTTTACTTGCCTGAACTTGGCAATCAAATTCATGCATAGTGTAGAAATCTTACATGTCATATGTCTTTCAAAACAGATGCCTTTCTATTCATATAAACAAAAGTAGCATGTTTTAATGCTATGATGTAGGACTTACCTAAACAGTTAGCAAATGATAATGATTAGTTGCCATCTCATAAAACAGTAAACCAGTTACTGGAGTTCCCACAATAATAACAGTACTGGAGTTGGATAGTAATAACACGCATTAAAATCATAATTAGTTCAAAAACATGAATTATTCATTCTGCATATTGCAAATACTTAGAATTATAGGTCACTGAGTAAGTTATGCCTGGTACTGAAGCATCAATAAGATTATGTCTTCATGCTTCTCCCTCACAAAAATAGAATGAGTTAACATCAGCCATTAGTAATTCAATAACATAATTATATGCTAGCCTTCAATTATTTTCAACTAGGGAGCAAAATTTGATAGCCAAAAGTGAAATTTTGACACAAAAATTAACACATTATAACTCATAGATAATTCTTTAACGAGGGGCGCAAGAATATATACTGACAGAAAAGACATGCCAATGAATGATGTCACTGGAATATCTTGTTGGTAATGGCGACATGCGACACCAAATACATGTGGCATGATAGCCTGTACATTAATAGGTGTGGAAGGTGTATAATAATCCAATATGCAGAATGGGTGTAGAAATATATGAGAATCAGAAGTATTGTACCAGCAGATTTCCTGGTCATTCGGCTAAGTCTAGGAGTACTGGAGATTGTTTCCCCCTCACTCTCAATGTCCACGGACAGGTCAGTTTCTTCCGAGGAATCTTCTGACTGAAATACTCTTGTGGACTAAAAACAAAGATGTACAATTACACATGAATGTACAACAAGATTCTCTGTCTAACAGTAAACAATGCTACTTTCCCCAGTAAACTCAGATACATGTGGAGTGGGACATTTTGTAAAAAAAAAAAAAAAAAAATTAAAAAAAAGAAAAATACTATGTGAACATTGATGAACACCGTGACATTGTAGCAGAGACAATTTTCACTCCCCTAAAAACACTCTCCTATGTTCTGTGTCATTCATGCACTATGGAACTTGTGAATGTATCAGGTGTTTTATGTGATGACTATCAGTCAATTTATTTCAATATTTTTTTGGTATCATTTCTTTTCATCTTTCAGGTAGAACTATCCAGTGAGTTCATACATCGGACGTTACAATTTATCATAGATCGTCTACTTTGTTGAAGCTCCTACTTCATTTTTTTGGTATCATTTCTTTTCATCTTTCAGGTAGAACTATCCAGTGAGTTCATACATCGAACGTTACAATTTATCATAGATCGTCTACTTTGTTGAAGCTCCTACTTCAATTCATTTTACTCCCTGTCATGTAGCTGCTTACTTTCACAGGGTGAGTCTTCTACTCCAAACATAACAAATGCCTGGATGTCTACCTTGATTATAGTATATGATACCTCTATAACTGTCACTTCAATCTTGACACATTATACACTGCTTGACACATTATACACTGCTGAATAGAGAAAATGAATCACCATCATTTTTATATCACTGATCAATAATAATGTCTCCATAGTACAAGTCAACTTATGATCAGCAAACATTTTAACTTTACAATAATGTGTAGCCTTAAATGACAAACATGAAGTTTTTCAAAGTGGTTTACCTTTGTAAACAAGTTATAATTTTATAATCATGGTGCATTGAGTGTGTTATAGCCAATGTGCCAGTTGTCACTGTCCAACTTCTAAATCCACTCCAAATCCTGGATGAGGTTTTCCAGTAGCCTATAGACACCTCTCTATTTCTTACCATTACTCTGCCCAAAGGACACGCTTTGAATTGCATTGCAGGCCACAATTTACTGACAAATATGTATGAAATTTATTCAGTGTGAACAGTGGTTTGTCGACATTAGTGACTGCAGGGAGGTCAATAACATCACTCAAAGTGATTTCAAGCAAGTACGAGAATTGGAGAGATTTTGCATTAACCACAGTTATGAATGTTGAAGAATTCTCATTCTTATGATGGCACATGTGCATTAAGCCTGAAAAGAAGCACATCATGGCTGGGTAGTAGTAAAATAGATTGCAATTTCGTGAATTCGGGGCTGGCTTATCATTACCGAGTGGAATTCACGTGTGCTGATTTCTGTGTGGCCAAGATCAGAAGTAACAGCTACATTTAACACCCGTTTCGGACTGCAAACATCGTTTAGAAAGGACTTCAAAGCCAAAGGACTACAGCTGTTCGCAGCTGTGTCTATGATATGACACCAGCAAGGAATGAAATAGTCACATTGGGCTTGACGTGCAATTATATAAATAGCTAAAAAGCTATAAGTTAGCGCTCGATTACACTGCAGCTTAGGACAGTAGACAAGGACATAAACTTTCTTAAATTATATATGAATTGCCACGTGTCTAACCACCTTAACCCACAATAAATACAACACTTGAGTAGTACTTCAGCTGCAGAACAACAACAACATCCTTGACTCTTAGTTTGATGACCGTAATTGACAACAGCAACAAAATCCCGGGAATACTACCTTTCGCTTCGGCATTATTGTATCTTGATACGGTTAACGTTCTTCTGTCCAAAAACAATGTGAAATCTTATATGGCCAAACAACATAAAAAAAATCTTGTACGACGCCAAGAAAGTTTCTTGCGGCAGAATTTTCGTTGCTCAACGACACCTGTTGCCAGGGGGAGATTACTCTTCTGGCGGGTACCAGAACGCGAAATAAAGATAGAATATAAAAACTAGGTATTAGATTTCCCTTTACAAACATGTTTAAATTCATCTACACCACGTGCAGATCTAAATGCTTTCACTCAAATTTACACAGTCAAAATCTATAATGCTGTAGTTTTTTTATTTTAAATCATCAGATGTGACACAGGTAGATTTGTCTTAAAACAACACGTAAAAGGCTTTGATAATTTCAATTCATTTTATCTGTAATTATTAAATTTTATATCATCACATTTTAATATAAATGAAACATTTTAGTGAAAGTGGCCATTGTACTTTAGTACAGCCAAGTTAAAGCGTATATCATCTTGGGTGTAATACACGGCAACAGATAATTCTCATAGAAAGTCAAACTATCTAACTCCTGATATTACTTTCTCTTTTGTGTGATGTAGGAAAACAGACAAAATTCGTTTCAATCATTAGTTTGTTGAATCAAGGACGGAAAAGGGAATGGAAACATTTATCTTTTAATTGAGACGTCAGAGCACGCGCTATGAATATTTAATTCAGCCGGCAGTTGTCAAGTGGAAAAAAAATGGAGAGAAAGAAAAAAATCTCAAATAATGTTTGAAAGGAACAGGCCACCAGCCTTTATCTGAGTAGGTAACTGTCTTTGAAAAGTTTTTTTTTCTGATTTTAGGAAAGCACGCGTATGACCATGAATGTGCCCTTTAAATGGTATGAAATGATTTTATGCGGTATGAATTCTATCCTATTGTGTCCGGTCCCATTCATTTCATTGTCGGTCGGTCGGTCTGACTGACTTGTCTCCTGACGTCATCGAGCCGAACGCGCATGCGCGGTGATCATACACAATATGGCTACCATTCTGGGAGGGACCTGTTTTCGATCGAGCACCGCGAGAGGTTGGGCAGCGATGTAGTTTGATTATGGCTGAAGGAATTACGGTGTCTGAAATGTGTAGTAATCAGAGCAACGACTGACCAGTTTTAATACGTGTGCACTGTTAGTGGTCGCGGAAAATCTCCAGTGAAAGCTGGCAAGGTGGGGCGGGCCCATTGCCTGAGTAGCGTGGAAATCAAGTCGTCAAAAAATTAACTTTCGTACTGTCACCATGTCTTTCTTCAATCATTTAAAGAAGATATTTGGCATTACCTCCTCAGACTATGACATTAAGAAGAAAAAGCAGGCCAATGACAATATCAAGAGAGATCAAAATCCTTTAGAGAAGTGGAACATAGTAGGCGAACTTGGCGATGGAGCTTTCGGAAAAGTTTACAAGGTGGGTGCTAGCATTAGCCAAGACCGTAACTTGCACGATCTCTACTGTGTAACTGTAATTAGCATGTGGATAGGATTGTCAGTGTGTGTCATGAGTTTGCTTGGGATCTACTGATATTGCTGTGTGTCTAAGGCAGCTTCTGGATTCGCTGAGGGAGAAATACTGTAAGGTTGTGTTAGCCACATAGACAACTGTCAGATTGAATCTGAATGGCAAGTAAACATTGAACAATTTATATTTCAGGGTTGGAGTATACATTTAATGCACGAAATATTGCCTAATTAATATCAGTAGAGCTGATGGTTTGCAAGGAAGAATAAATACTGACATTTAAAAGTAATAATTTTGTGTGAAAGTATGTGTAAATAAGCCGAATCGGCATTGCACAAGTGTTTCAAAATCACATTGGTTTTGGATGAGACAGGATTGGGGCTCTCGCAAACTGTCGTGATTTCACGGATGTTAGCAATATTGTTGTTGTTGGGCTTGAGGGCCCCCACCCTGTCTCATCCAAAAGCAGATCGATCTCAAGAGACATCTACAATGATGACTTGGCTTACAGTTTTGACGCCTGGGCTTTGGATTAAAAAAAAAGTTGAACCAAACATGTAAAGATTATTGTGGAAATTAGAAAATCTGTTATATTTTTTTGAGTTGTGTGTACTGCTTTGTGTATTATGACTGGAAATCAGGCAACAAATGCTTGTTTCATGTAGATGTAAGCAATCTGAACCACTGGTATGAGTATGATTGAATGTTTCCTGGAAGTCTAAAGTTAATGGAATAAGGAAAAAATTATTAAACTGTTAATTTGTCATCTGACACTGTTTTACTTTCAATATACAATAAAGGGTGATATAAATATGTCTGTGTTCTAAGAAAAATACATGCTGGATGTGTACATTTTTGATGCAAAGGCAGTGTCCATTAGGAAGTTTTAAAATTTTAAAATATAGTTTTCATATGCTAGGCTTTGGATGATATCATTACAGCAGAAAAAAGCTTGAGCTGAGCAGTTTAGACATATAGTCCAGGATTTTCCAGGACATCACTTCCTGCGTATAATAAGAAGAGGAAAGCTTATTCAGGATAAGTCACACAGTGTTGAATGACAGCTGCTGGTTTCATACAGGATATGTTTAGAAATGAGAGATTGACAACTGTGGTTGATTAGTGTTGAAAAGTCTTACCAAATTATAGGTAACATACATCTGTGTGGTTTAATCCTGCTGGCCACTGATAACGCATTGTTGATAGGCAATACTTCTTGAAATGTCCAAATTAGTTGGAGCTGCATCTGTTCACTTAGGTTTAAGGGACAGGAGAGAAGTGGACAGGCGAGTCCACCTGACAACTTGACATTGAAACATAATGCTGTGAAAAATGCTGATATTTAGGTTTCCTACTTGTTAATTTTGGGTAGTGTACATGTGCATGTTTCAGGTGACTACTTGATGGGAGCATACAACAATCTGGCTGATAAAATTGAACTCATCAACTTTGCCAAACTGCAGTATATTTTTAATCTCAAACTGAACTACATGTATTGCATTACCCTTTTACATGTACATGTTTTTCTGCCATTTTTATGGATTTTGTAACCGTGACATCTTTATAATATGACCTAAATGATGTTGAAAGGAAAAACATACAGGAATGCACACATGTATATAAAGGTAAAGAAATTACATATATTATCCATGGCAGTTTTGTGTAATTCACTAAATCAAGGAGGGGCTCGTAACTTGTGTTTTTAGTTATATGTATTATATATATAGTTATATTAGTGCTATATAATAAATAATAATGAGATAACTATGCATTTAACTACAATCAGTGAAACAAGTAAATATTTTTTTATGTATTTGTGCACTCTGCAGCACTCAGGAGTGTTTCACTTGCGCATGCAAATCGTCACCTGGGTAGGTTTTAGGGGGGAGGAAACCAATGTAGCTTGTCAGTTACTTCACACAGTTGAAAGTGGTTTACATGGATATGGGATACTCCAGTGTCCTCCATGAATAAACATGATTGCCCTCACACAAGTGAAAAATACTTGAGCAGACATATAACTTGGTACTGTGCTGCATGTTTAAAAATGTTAAGGAAAACTTAAAATATATTACCCATTTTTAATAGAAAAGACAACATGAGACCAAGCGTATATATGTATCAATAAAAAATCCTATTCATAGTTCAGAAAACATCACTTATTACTTTTTTGATGTATGATAACTGAGATATCGCATTTCAAGTAAGGAAAGTAAGGAAAAATGTGGAGAAAATGGAATGGGCCGTAATGCTCTCAATTTGAACTAATCAAGGGCGAGATATTTCTACTACCTGAGAAGACATCTGTTTCAGTTGTGACCTCACCTGTACCTAGTTCACCACTTTGCCATATAGAAGTATGGTTAAATCAGCTAAATCGTACTTTAAAGTCATTTTCAACAACAAAGTGGTAATGGAATACACCTGGGGTTATTCCCCAAGGTTTCAACCAGGAGGCCGCAATGCGTGACTTTCGATTGTAATAATAAAGGGGACCGTACTTGCACTCTAAGGTGTGTCTTGCCCCTAATGCTGAAGAGCGTAGGGTACTGAAGACAAAAAATCTTGTTTTTTTTTGCTTTGTTTTTTTTCAGCTTCTCTAAAATGGCGCATACCATGGCCTCATAAGAATTCGATATTGAAAGACAATTTGTAGAGTCACCAAGCATCTCATAAAAAAATGCCTATGCCTGTTTAGGTCTGTGTGGGCCTCTCTTCTGAAATAACTTTGGTTATTTGTTTTGTTGTCTTTTTTTTTAGGCATAAATTTAAGAGGTATAACTGTATTTAGTATTGATAAAACTGTTGTACATAAATATGAAGCCATGTGTGTGCATGTGTATATACTAACATATTCTTGCATGTGTATGTGTGTAATGCATACATGTACATGTAGGTTGTGAATACAAAAGTGACCCAAATAACATCATATCAGATGTGTGTGTCAGGGCACTCTTATTTCATGGTTGGTTAAGTCCTTTATGTTGTTCTTTATATTGCTGCTGTTTGTCTTGCTGAAGTGCACTGATGGCTTTGTCACTTCACCCAGTTTAGAGACTCTGTGATAAGAAAATGGTACTAAAATGACAAAAAATGCAGTTGCATGAATTTTGTCTTAAAATTCTGTCTTTAGCATAAAATATAGTAGACAGATAATTTCCTTGTATTTATGTGTGAAAGATAATAATGGTTTGATGCTAACTGATATCTTAAACAGTACCTGGCAGACAATAACAAAACAGAGCAAACAATGACTGAACTAGAATAAAATGGAAATAAAGACACATTATATATACATTTATATGTATACTGCAGATTTCATTATTTTGGTATGTATTGAGTGAGAAGTACGTGAAGCTACTGAGCCTGTGTGTAGCAAAAATCCATGTATAGTGAAGTCATGAGCGATAAATGATATCTTTATGTGTGAAACTAAAAACTATAAATCTGTTTATATTATAAATAATATGGCATTCAAATTCCGTTACTGAACGTTTTTTTTTTAAAAATCACATTTGTTTAGCCTGGAAACTGACAATATGCTAAAATACACTGTACATGTACCTGAAGAAAATCATTTTCATTATTTTACAAGGATAGTGGTTCTGTTATAGTCTGGTTACAAATCATTGGGATCTTACTTTGGGAAATGGTTTAATCATGAAGTAACATGTGCTTATGAATAGAGGTGCTGACAGGTTGGTAAGGGTCAGTTGAGGTTTTTTGTTTTTGTAACAAATGAAAAGTCTAACAATGACTTACCATACACACATTTTCAGGTGTTGATAAACTTTTGACATATGAAAGTCTAAAGCTAATACATATTAGAATTCACTTATGGGTGGTCAGGATACATGGATCCAAATATTTCAGGCAAACATCGTGATTTATCAAGCCTACATATTCTTGACCTGACCAGGAGAAAGTCTGCACCAGTAGTGTGTTACTGACCCACAGGTTATGTAACGTGATGTAAGGGGAGATAATTCTGCTGCTTTGACCACAAGCACATTTCGCCCTCACTTCAAATTGTGACGTGTGGAGTTGTTTGTGCAAGTCATAATGTTGTATAAATTTGTTTCTACCACAAATGTATAGCTTCCTGGATTTGTGGCGACTGTGGTACAGATTTCATTTTAAGGAAACAGTTTGTTAAAACATTTTCTTGCAAAACAGTTTGACATTATAAATTTAAAGGTTGTGAAGAAAGAAATGACTTCAGCATTAAAAAGTTTTAAAAGTATCTGCATGGGAGTGGTTTACTTTTGTATTTTTAAGGAATTGTACTTGCAAATGATAGGAATGTTCATGCATGTCAGTATGCATGTTCCATCTTTGGTGCAATTTTTTCTCCTGCAGGAGCCTATTAGTTTTCTGTTTCTATGATTTCATTCAGGGACAGGAAATTGGTTGTCATAAAATTTATGTGTTACACCCTGGTTAAATATTTAAGTAAACAAATAAAATTCTTGTAGAATTTACATTCAACAACCCATGAAATAAACAGTTGTGTGTAATGTCATTAGATGTAGCCAGAAGCTGAAATTAGTATCTCTCATTATCAGTTTTTCTTCAATTTTACCTCTCTCTCCCATGTTAATTTCGTCATAATAGGGTATCTCACACACACACCCCTGCGACCATCCCCCTTATATCTAGTAGCACTACATAGATGTGCTAGTATGACTTATCCATTTTTTAAAAAGGTGTATAAGATAGGCAATGTTTTGATAGTGGCAGGTACATGTTAGTCCTCAAATGGTTGAGGTTTTAGGTTCCTCCTGTGCACACACCGGCACATGCTGATGCATTCTAATGCATTTTTACATGTTGACTAAATGCACAGCTCAGTAATCTTCCCTTATCTTCTGTGAACCTTATTTGTGCATCTACATGTTTTCCCACTCGCTGAACTGTTGGTCCCAGTTTAGTACAGGTTATGTATCATCATTATGTAGGGTTGAGATTTACCACAGTATTTTCACCCTAATCATATAAATTACAATTGTACTTTCATGTATACTGTGCTGAAGAATTCTGCACGTTAGAGTAAGGAGTTAAAAATACAACCTGTGTTTACATGTAAGTATAACAGAGTGTTATCTTGTTGTACTGTGAATCACACTGATGCAGGTTACGAATGTCTGTCTGTCTGTCTGTATAAGTGCACAGTCACCTGTGTACTGAGCAGCCTCATATCCTGAAGTCGCAGGCTGATTTATGTATGTAAGCAGCTTGTGATATGTGTCCACACCACAGTTGGGGCATGTAGACATGAGATAGGTATGAATATCTGATACTATGTGTCCACACCCATTGTTAAAGGGCTGTGCATATAGAGCAGCCAAGAAAAGTCTCTCTGACACATTTTTACCAGCCCTGTGATAAGATAGGTGGTGGGTTTGTCAACTCTGTTATCTTCCAGTAAAAGGGGATAGGGAGATTTGAGAGGGTTTGCTCTGGCTTTGGTGTCTTTTTATGACAGGACGAGAAAACTGTAGCTATCATGAAAATCCGAAATCAATCAGTGAGTCATGTCTCTTTGATGAGGGATCCATGCATTGACTATAGCATTTTACATATGTACACATAACACGTAAAGTGGATACATGTATTGTTCAAGTGGCATCCTGTACACAGTTATATTTAACATGTAAAATTTTCTGTTCCTATCTGCATGGTTCGAAATACATTTTCAACCAAATTTGAGCAGAGTTGGCCACACTATTAGAGTATTTACAACAGCATATTCTTACATGTGTTTCCACAGACCTAAGGCTAATAAGATAAAGTGTGAACAGGGTGATCAGGTCCTTGGAGTACATTCACTGCTTTGTGGGATATTGATCAGTATTGTTATAGAACTGTAGTTTTCACGCATGCACATGCACATACTTTAAAGGGTCCTATAAAAGGTGGTAGCTGTATTTGAAAAACATATTGGCCAGCCTAAACGTGTGTTTTATGTAACTGTTCTCTACAGTCACAGCTTCTGTACTTGTGTATAAAATGTTATTTTACATATAGGTTTGTTTGAAGGAAGTGGTGTTAATTTCATGCTTATTTCATACACTTCTGGAATTTCCTCATGGAGATGGCATGGCGTGTACGCAGTGACATCATGTGGTCTTTCACGCTTCTTTGATCTGTTTTCCAGAATATTCAGAAGGAGATAATGATTGTACCCGAAAAGGTCTGCATTTTTCTGGAAAACTTGCTTCGATGATGTGTTTACGCCTGAATTATGTACTTTTCAGCCTCAACTCCACAAATATTAGTTGATCAGCATCAGTTTTGAGTCCATGCACAAGTACATCCACATTCCCAAACACATAGCCATAGATTGGCCTAGAATATTCAACAATGACGATATGCTTATTTTTTGACAATATCTTTTTGTAAATGTACATGTATTGCCAGTCAAGAAAATGATTAATATGTTTATATAAGAAATCCATTCAGATCATTGCACCTAGCCGAATTGGCAAGTGGTAACAAGGCACCACAAATTGAATGTGTAAAGCTGAGATTAGTGGGGAAGGATCATCTCTAGATATACAGAAAGTTTACTACACCTTTCTTTGCTTTATCTGTGTTATGGAATGTTCATGTAATAAGAGTGGTCAGATTCACTTTAAACTGCTTTACTTATATCTGCACAGAGTTCTGAGTTTTTCAGTTCCAGAGCTTTTATGATGCTGTATCAGTATGTAAATGCTGTGGCTTAAACCCCAAAGTATTGCTGATGTAACCTAGATAAACCAAAACCCACACAAGTTACACAGGTGTGATATTACGGTGTGGTAAGAAACAAGGAAGTGGTGACGACTGGATAAACATTGGCCTGAAAACAGTCACTGGACGTTTCACTGCCAGTCCCACCTGTCATGCACTCGCACATACAGTAGAGCTGACTGTTGTTGTTGCATATGTATACATTTACTATGTAAAGGCCTGTATTTTATGAAAGAAGTAAGATTACAAAGGTGCATAACAATTGTGCATATAGGAGTAAATGTATGACAAATGCATTTGCTCAATTAACAATGGAGTATAAGAAGACAAAGAGGGCTCATGGATCTACCTGTACATACAGTTGTACACAACCTGGTTCAGAAACCTTTCAGTGTATTATTTTTTGGTGTAATTGTCATAATTCATGCACATCTGTATGTATTGTTGTTTTATTTGCTGTACTTCTCTGTCTGTGTGACACGTTATACATGTGGACAGTAATTTCTAAAGCCTCTTGCATGTGTCATGGCCGTTCACATGCATATTTGCCATTGATCACATTCATACATGTATGAGGGATCATTTCCTGTGCATGTGATCTGCTCAAGCGATTTGAACATGCTAGCGTGCTTAGGATGTGGGTTATTGTGCAGACCTGAAGTCGTGAGGCCACATTGTCATTGTACTAGCTATTCAAAATCCTAAACCATTCACCTGTAATTTAATTCAGCCAGTGTCCCCAATACCTGTATATGCAATAGCTGGGTCATGCACATAAAATTTTTCCTTCAAAAAACATGAACTTCCATGTGCATGTACATACTATGTATGCTTCTTGATGCTGTCTTAAAAAAGAAAACAAACACATTCTTTTGTTTTGAAATGAACAAGGCATGACTTCAGATAGGGATGAAAATGTCCAGGTAGCTGCATGTACCATTGTCTAGATTTTTGCACGACTATAGGAATCAACATCTCTTGTTTTAGTAACTTATTTCATGATTCGTGTTGCCATGCTGTACATTTACACAATTATGGAAACTGCTAGCAACTAGTATGTTTAAGATGACAACATATCCGTCAATACATGTATTCTTGTGTATAATATAGGTGGTGTGTTACCCTGTGTACAGAGAGCAAGGCTGTCAAGCAGTCCATGTGGTGTGTGTGTGTTACCCTGTGTACAGTGCAAGGCTGTCAAGCAGCCCATGTGGTGTGTGTGTGTTACCCTGTGTACAGAGAGCAAGGCTGTCAAGCAGTCCATGTGGTGTGTGTGTGTTACCCTGTGTACAGTGCAAGGCTGTCAAGCAGCCCATGTGGTGTGTGTGTGTTACCCTGTGTACAGAGAGCAAGGCTGTCCAGCAGTCCATGTGGTGTGTGTGTGTTACCCTGTGTACAGAGAGCAAGGCTGTCAAGCAGTCCATGTGGTGTGTGTGTGTGTTACCCTGTGTACAGTGCAAGGCTGTCAAGCAGCCCATGTGGTGTGTGTGTGTTACCCTGTGTACAGAGAGCAAGGCTGTCCAGCAGTCCATGTGGTGTGTGTGTGTTACCCTGTGTACAGAGAGCAAGGCTGTCAAGCAGTCCATGTGGTGTGTGTGTGTGTTAGCCTGTGTACAGTGCAAGGCTGTCAAGCAGCCCATGTGGTGTGTGTGTGTTACCCTGTGTACAGAAAGCAAGGCTGTCAAGCAGTCCATGTGGTGTGTGTGTTACCCTGTGTACAGAGAGCAAGGCTGTCAAGCAGTCCATGTGGTGTGTGTGTGTTACCCTGTGTACAGAGAGCAAGGCTGTCCAGCAGTCCATGTGGTGTGTGTGTGTTACCCTGTGTACAGAGAGCAAGGCTGTCAAGCAGTCCATGTGGTGTGTGTGTGTGTTACCCTGTGTACAGAGAGCAAGGCTGTCCAGCAGTCCATGTGGTGTGTGTATGTTACCCTGTGTACAGAGAGCAAGGCTGTCCAGCAGTCCATGTGGTGTGTGTATGTTACCCTGTGTACAGAGAGCAAGGCTGTCAAGCAGCCCATGTGGTGTGTGTGTGTTACCCTGTGTACAGAGAGCAAGGCTGTCAAGCAGTCCATGTGGTGTGTGTGTTACCCTGTGTACAGAGAGCAAGGCTGTCAAGCAGCCCATGTGGTGTGTGTGTGTGTTACCCTGTGTACAGAGAGCAAGGCTGTCAAGCAGTCCATGTGGTGTGTGTGTGTTACCCTGTGTACAGAGAGCAAGGCTGTCCAGCAGTCCATGTGGTGTGTGTGTGTTACCCTGTGTACAGAGAGCAAGGCTGTCAAGCAGTCCATGTGGTGTGTGTGTGTGGTTTACCCTGTGTACAGTGCAAGGCTGTCAAGCAGTACATGTGCTGTGTTACAGCCTTGCTCTCTGTACACAGATGCTCTATATGGCAACATGAAGACACGCCATGTGGCATGGTACGCTGGATGCACTGCATGGCAACATGACATGAAGGCATGCCATGTGGGCTGGTACTGGGTGCTCTGCATGGCAACATGGCATGGAGGCACGCCATGTGACTTGTTACACTGGATGCTCTGCATGGCAACATGGTATGAAGGCATACCATGTGGCCTGGTACACTGATTGCTCTGCATAGCAGCATGGCTTGAAGGCACGCCATGTGGCCTGGTAAACCAGATGCTCTGCATGGCAACATGGCATTAAGGCACACCATGTGGCCTAGTGATCTTAAAGTGTACGCACGTGTGGTGATTGTGATGTGAGGAGGTATACAGTACATGTAGTGATTGTGATATGAGGAGGTATCCAGTACATGTAGTGATTGTGATATAAGGAGGTATCCAGCACATGTAGTGATTGTGATATGAGGAGGTATACAGTACATGTAGTGATTGTGGTATGAGGAGGTATACAGTACATGTAGTGATTGTGATATGAGGAGGTATACAGTACATGTAGTGATTGTGGTATGAGGAGGTATACAGTACATGTAGTGATTGTGGTATGAGGAGGTATCCAGCACATGTAGTGATTGTGATATGAGGAGGTATACAGTACATGTAGTGATTGTGGTATGAGGAGGTATACAGTACATGTAGTGATTGTGGTATGAGGAGGTATCCAGCACATGTAGTGATTGTGATATGAGGAGGTATACAGTACATGTAGTGATTGTGGTATGAGGAGGTATCCAGTACATGTAGTGATTGTGATATGAGGAGGTATCCAGTACATGTAGTGATTGTGATATGAGGAGGTATCCAGTACATGTAGTGATTGTGATATGAGGAGGTATACAGTACATGTAGTGATTATGATATGAGGAGGTATCCAGTACATGTAGTGATTGTGATATGAGGAGGTATCCAGTACATGTAGTGATTGTGATATGAGGAGGTATCCAGTACATGTAGTGATTGTGATATGAGGAGATATCCAGTACATGTAGTGATTGTGATATGAGGAGGTATACAGTACATGTAGTGATTGTGATATGAGGAGGTATACAGTACATGTAGTGATTGTGATATGAGGAGGTATCCAGTACATGTAGTGATTGTGATATGAGGAGGTATCCAGTACATGTAGTGATTGTGATATGAGGAGGTATCCAGTACATGTAGTGATTGTGATATGAGGAGATATCCAGTACATGTAGTGATTGTGATATGAGGAGGTATACAGTACATGTAGTCATTGTGATATGAGGAGGTATCCAGTACATGTGATTGTGATATGAGGAGATATCCAGTACATGTTCATGGAGGCTGCGGTAGATTTGCATGTACTCATACACACTGCTTGTACCTGGCGAACATCATTTATGTACATGTAAAGCACAAACCCTCTGAAGGCAACAAGTTCTAAATATGTCAGGTTTGAAAACTGATGTTGAAACTTTCTACATCATGAATGAATCACAGATTTGAGTCATGAATGTTTTTCTCAATCCAGAATTAAAAAATCCCAACCCCAGGAGAGTGGGGATAACCTACCCTTTGGTACGTAGGTCATTTATTTTTCTTTTCTGTTGTAGCTAAGGTGAAGATTTTAAAGAAGTTAAGATTCATAGAAAAAGAAACATTAGAACATTATGGCCAAAGCTAATAAAAACTTTAGAATAGAATTTTATTTCGAAGGATCGATTGGGCTAACCTCCAAGGAACATATTTTAATGATGGACATAAGATTATTTGTTACCATTTCTGTCTGTTGTTGAGGTTTTGACATGTAAAGAAGCCTGCATGGGTTAGACAGAACCTTCTACACAGGTGTGTAGCTACACACAGGGGCACAAGAATACCTTATACAAATCTACCTGTAGCGTACATGTGTAACACTACCTGCTGTCACCCATAGACCCCAGCTTGAAATTAATCTTAATTGACACTTAGCACACTGATGCCAATTAACCTTTACTTACCCCAGACTTGATGACTGTGATCCTGATCTGATTATGTCCAGGCTGTTATGATTGTCCTGTGGACCTAAGACCCACAACCTGACAAGTTTAACATTCCCCATACCTGTACATTGTCCCTTTATACAATTTGGTTGGGAATTCAGTTGCATTAGTAAGTACAATTGTTTGGCATGACATGTAAGTGAGGCAGGGAATTCAGGTGGTACATGTGCAAAATGCAAGCCCATGAATGAAGTTCAGTTCACCATTAAGCTGTTGGCTGAGCCCCAGGGAGGGTTCAATTCTCACCATCCATAAAACCTCATGTCTGCCGTTAAGTTCGGAGATCAGGGTCACTGCGTCATGCACCAGTGGAATAAGTAAACTTAGATTCGGTGTTATCATACATGCATGTGTCTGTTGTCAACATGTTACAAATGGATTATATATAATATATAATACTTATATGGATAAGTGTTAGTACATGTGCAAGTGTCGGTCTCAAGCGTATAAATAGAATAAATGGTGTATTTACAGAATGACAACAGTCCTACATGTACTATATGTACTATATAATACTTTATGTGTCAGTAATAAGGATACAACAAAAGTCCGGTGTGGTTTCAGCCCTGCCCTCACATGGGAAGCGTAGATTTCCCCTAGCCTCATTGTTTCAGGGGCCTCGGTAACAGTAATGGGTTAGACATGTTGTAGAGGGCTCGTCCGTATTCTTGAGCAATCTGGCAATCGACATGGAAGAATTGTCATCCTGATCCACCAGTTATGGAGTGTAGCATGAAGCAATTGCTAAAATATAACTTCATCTGTGTAAATCCATCAAAATATTAGTAACATTTGACTGAATGTACATATAATTATGTGCCTCCAGGGGATTTTCTACCTACTTTCTCGTTGTGGTAACCACTACGAGAAATGTCAGAAAATTGAACTTTAGACAAATTTTGTATGGAGTTTTCATGAAATAAATTGAGTTTTTGACACATTGGTGAAAAAAAAATATTGAGTTCCTGAAGTGGTTAGAGAAACCTATAACCTTGTGTATGTCCAATGCATGTATAAGTATGGGTACAGTCTAGTATTCCAAAGGACCCTTTTTTGAGGCCTCTCTCTGTCAAGTGTTGCCATTACTGAACATGGGAAATAAATCAGATGTAGAATTTAAGCCATTTTCCTCCAGCATTGCTTTTTAATACATTGTTTCTTCATAAACATTTAACAGCCCACAGATTGCATAGTCGTGCAGTACTCATTCATTTCAGGGGCTTAAAGCTGCCCTGCCCTCACCTCCCCTCCTCAATAACTTCTGTGAATGCCACTTATATAAATATGGCACCGATTATTTTGAGCTTTTTGCTCTCTGTCAGTTTTGTACTACATGTCTGATTTGATCCCCAACAACTTCTGTGAATGCCACATACATAAATATGGCACCATTTATTTTGAACGTTTTGCTCTCTGTCAGTTCTGTAGAACATTTCTGATTCCGTCATAGAAGAAGTATCAACTTCCAGAAATTAAAATCATGATTGTTTGTTTGTAAGTCCTGACATTTACGATGGGCAACCATGTGTGCTGTGTTTGAGCCTATGTGACACGTACCTGCTGAACACATACATATATAGTTTAATGACTGGTTCTGTGGTCCGCTGCATACTTACATGTGCAGAGCTGGGTTCATGGGGTAAAGATGGTGCATAACACCGGCTACATTACAGGCTCCCATTTCAATACCTGATCCAAGTACAAGAAGATTATGTCAGGTGAACTGACAGTAGTGTAATGCTGAAATAAAAATTGGGTGTTCACATGCATCTTTTCATAGCCTCCATGTATTTACATGATGCATATTGATGAGTTGTGAATTGATGTACATGTATGTGTGTAACTTGTGTCAGTGCAGTTCACAGGCCTTCAGCTTGGCAAGTATTTGACTTGTTCTACATACTTGGAGTTGGATCACCTGCGGGTTATTTGCCTGCAGACAGGTGTATTATACACACACGTACCTATGCACTGGAGGGCTGGCAATGCATGCAGAATAAATGCACATGCCCTGTTTGTAGAATAAGATGATGTTCAGCTTCTCATATTGACATGTGTCACCAGATCTTGTTTAGCTTCTCATATTGACTTGTGTCACCAGACCTTGTTCAGCTTCTCATGTTGACATGTGTCACCAGACCTTGTTCAGCTTCTCATGTTGACATGTGTCACCAGACCTTGTTTAGGTTCTCATGTTGACATGTGTCACCAGACCTTGTTTAGCTTCTCATATTGATATGTGTCACCAGACCTTGTTTAGCTTCTCATATTGACATGTGTCACCAGACCTTGTTTAGCTCTCCATATTGACATGTGTCACCAGTCCTTGCTCCTCAAGGTGCATGAAGATACAACAGCCCAAAAGGATGACAGTTAGAACTGCAGCAGTGCTGTAATGATTCACGTGTTACAAGTACTCCTTATAAGTAAGGAAGTACTTGTAAGTCTCCTGATATTGTAATTCTTCTACCTTTTCGCATTTTTTTTTGGCAAGGTGTTTATTCAAGCATATTCTGAAGGCATTATTCTGTGTTGACTGGTAAAATCATTCTTTGTGTGAAGCCCTCAAGTTGGCCAATCCAACCAATATAGTTTTGTCTCCCAAATCAGATGAAAAATTTGCATAAATTGCACTGCAAGTTGCTCTTTCATATGTGAAAATGTTGAGGATTTAGGCTATGTGTATGTTTGGGTTGGATGCGTATTATCTACATGTACATAAACGGCTGCTATAAACAGCATAGATCTGTAACTACAATTTGTATATCTTAACCCTTTTCATGTGTTATTATGTCGAGGACGTTGTAACGAATGTATACATCATAATAACTTTAATAATTTGAGAGGATTCTAAAGTCTCAGTAAAACAGACAGAAGAGCATCTATGTGATATTCTGCATTTTTATTACTGATACAGCACACTGTGTTTGCTAAGGAAAGGGTAGATCTACTGCCTAGGCTGCATTGGTTGTACTACAACTGATTACATGACTTACACAATATATTTTATTACACATAACACTGTGTAAATAGTTTATGGCAAATGCCAAATTTAAAACATTTTTTTGTGATATTTAATCTTTGCAGACAGGTATTTCTGCCTGGAGCAGGTTATTGTTATTGTCTAGGCCAGAAGGCATGGCTGACCTATATCTTACATGTATGTTGTATGACCCTCTGGAATTTCAGGATTAGAGCTCCAGGAACTACATGTAATTAGATAAAAATATACACTGAGGGCATCGTATTTTTATTCAAGTCGGGAAAGACACCTGTACAAGTTATTAACTGCTTACATTTAGCCATATTTAAATCATGGGTATACTCTAAAGCTGGAAACAGTTTGAGTGTCATCATTATCCCCAGTTTTGAGGTTAAATGCCTGGGTGATATGACTTGCATTTCCTACAGAAAGTTGATACCACAGATAACATAATGTGCATGTACAAAGATGGTATGCTCTTTTTGCTGGTACAATGCACATGTCTGCCAAATTTCCTGCTCTGCAGTCCATGTACAATTTTAATGTGAACAGCCACCAGAAAGTGTACATGTACAGCCTTGTCTTTGTTTTGACAAAATCTGTGCAGGTATTTAGTGAGGTGTGGTCAAGAGGTACATTTGTACACATACAGCATAGGGAAAACATTCACAAGTTCTTGAAACCTGAGGGGAAGTAGCATTGATATCAGCAGGGGAAGTAGCATTGATATCAGCAGGGGGAGTAGAAGTGATATCAGCAGGTGGAGTAGCAGTGATATCAACAGGGGATGTAGCAGAGAGATCAACAGAGAAAGTAGCAGTGATGTCAGCAGGGGAAGTAGCAGTGATCATCAGTAGTGGAAGTACCAGAGATATCAACAGGGGAAGCAGCAGTGATAGCAAGGGGAGTACCAGTGATATCAGCAGGGGAAGTGTCGGTGATATCACCAGGGAAAGTAGCAGTAAGCATCAGGTCAACTGAAAATACTTGTACATGTAACGTATCCATCAAAGACTGAATAGAATAATGGGATCATTTTGACTCAAATCAACCTGTTGTGTTTTAAAAATGGAATGTGAAAGTGTAATGTACATCCTAACATGATCACATGGATGCAAAAATAAATGTGCAGAGTGCAGCTAAAATAACTGAAAAGGGGAGGTCATGTTGATTAGTATTAATGCTTGTAGTAGTTTCAGACAAGTAAGAATTAAAATTTAGACAAATTGAGGACCATTTTCACAGTTACATATTTTTCAGTAACAGAAAATTGTCAATAACTTGTTGTCAAATTCTTTGTATTAATGCTTTAAAAGGAAGCTGCTAAAATTATCTTAAGCTAGACCATCAACTTGGCTCTCCAAGTTTCATAAAGGTATATTTGTACAAGAATATAGCCCCAAATTTCAAGTCATCACCTCACTCACCAGGATATCTTAAACAGTAGTCTGTGAAAAAACAAAATGATTTTTGCGCATTTTTTTAAATAACCTAATAAAACTGTCTATATTGAGGAACACAGTTGAGGAACACATTTCTGTAAATGTTGCCAAGTTGTAGTGTACAGCAGTGTTTATGAATACACGAACCTGTATACATACATGATTTAGCTCAGCCAGATGGGACAACAGTAGAGTTCCAGTATAAAACTGTGAGGAAGAAATTGGGTGTCAACCACATTTGTACAGCTGAGGCATCTCTACTGTTCCCTGGATAAACAGGAGAGCAGGAAATCAGGTTAGGGTGTTCACCACCAGAATCAGCTAGTAAAATATCCTGAGTTTAGGTCAAACGTCACATCCACATTGTACACCCTGTACCGTATGTGCCCCTACGTCAGCATTTGTGTGGATTCTGTACACCATACCCTCGGCATTTCATTCATTGTGAATATGCATAGAGCTGTGAATACTTCCTCTCTGTGTCATTCTTGATATTTCATTTTCTGTTCTTAAATTAACCTAATAAAAGGGAAGTAACTCTAAAATAGGTCACTTATGTTATAAAATGAAGCTGCATGTACATTTACATTTGTGGGATTCTTAATTTTTAGCTCGCCTGTACTTATGCAGCTTATGTCGTACCTTGAGCTTCGGCGTCAGCATCGGTGTCCATTGACAGGGAAAGCAATGTTAAGCAAAATGTTAGGGATGGTATCTTAAAAAGCACTGCATGCATTGAACTCAGGGTTTGCAAACATGTGGAGGACAATAACATGAGGGGGATATTCCATAATTGATTCTGTGTGCATATTAAATATCATAAATTACCTAATTCCTGACTTAAGTGTACTGTGTATTAGAATCTGTGTTGAACAAAATGTCAGGAGTGGTATCTTACTACCACTTAAGTATCTTAAGTACTGCATGTGTGGAACTCAGGGTTTGCACACTTGTAGAGCACAACAACTCAAGGGGGATATTTCACCGTTGATTCCGTGTGTGCATATTAAATATGCATAAATTAATGAATTCCTTAGTGCACCGTGTATTAGAATCTGTAAAACAAAATGTTAGGGGTGCTATCTTAAAAAGTACATCATGTATTGAGTTAAGGGTTTGCACACATGTAGGACACTATAACACGAGACGAATGTTCCATCATTGATTCGGTGTGTGCGTATTAAATACCATAAATTACCGAATTCCTGACTTGGTGTACTGCATATTCGAATCTATCCCCCACAGGCAAACTCTTTGGCCTTGCTACCACATCTAAGTTTCTAAACTAATTTGCTTGAGGGGTGTCTTTGTGTTTGCTGTATGAACACACACTTGTGTAATGTATACACATATTTAATTTATGTGAAATGGTGTAAAAGCAAGTCATAACTACGTACATGTATACCTTATGTAATGCATGCATGCCAATATGGCATCAGAACAAAACACGCAAGTCTCTGTATCTGATACACATATTACATGTGTCTGATTAATGTCATTAATACTTGTATGCATAATTACATGTGCAACTTGCCTAAATAGGTCCTGAAATTATTTCATTATTTTATTACATGTACATCATAAAATTGTAAGATATATTGAATGTAAGTGACTAATGGCATTTGTTACAAAGGTTTGTTACATATACCTTGTGAAATTTGTCAGTGTTCTTTATGAAGGACTGGGTTCCTGGTTCCCTCCGAGTACTGCGATCTCCTCCAGGTACTGTGTTTTCCTCCATGTACTCTGGTTTCCTCCAGGTACTGCAGTTTGCTCCGGTTACTGTTGTTTATTCCGGATACTGCAGTTTCGTCCTCCCTTAGGTGTGAAAAAGTCTTGAGCAGCCCTTAAATTCTAATCAGATAAAATAAAGAAACATGAAGGACTTGTCTACAAAGGAGTGAGTGAGTCAAACTGCTGTGTGTTTGTGTTTCATTGAGTCAATCTGTTGTTTGTGTTTCTGTGGGTCAGTCTGCCATGTGTATGTATTTCATTGAGTCAGTCTGCTGTATGTTTGTGTTACAGTGAGTCAGCCTGCTGTGTGTTTGTGTTTCAGTGAGTCAATCTGCTGTGTGTGTTTCAGTGAGTCAGTCTGCTGTGTGTGTTTCAGTGGGTCAATCTGCTGTGTGTTTGTGTTTCATTGAGTCAATCTTCTTTGTTTTAGTGAGTCAGTCTGCTGTGTGTTTGTGTTACAGTGAGTCAGCCTGCTGTGTGTTTGTGTTTCAGTGAGTCAATCTGCTCTGTGTTCAGGTTTCAATGAATCAGTCTACTGTGTGTTTGTATTTCAGTGAGTTATTCTGCTGTGTGTGTTTCAATGAGTCAGTCTGCTGTGTGTGTTTGAGTGGGTCAATCTGCTGTGTGTTTGTGTTTCATTGAGTCAATCGTCTTTGTTTTAGTGAGTCAATCTGCTGTGAGTTTGTGTTTCAGTGTGTCAATCTGCTCTGTGTTCGTGTTTCAGTGAGTCAGTCTGCTGTGTGTTTGTATTTCAATGATTCAGTCAGGTGTTCGTTTGTGTTTTCAGGCTGAGCGAAAGGACCAGAAGCTTTGCGCTGCCCTTAAGGAGGTGGAGATCAAGGGTGAGGAAGAACTAGAGGACTTCACTGTGGAGATTGACATTCTCTCGGCCTGCACGCATCCTAATGTCGTCGGACTGTACGAGGCCTTCTTCTTTGACAGTAAACTTTATGTGAGTTCCTTTCGTTTTAGCCGGGAACAGGTTGAAAGTCTGACACCATTTCAGATTGACATTTTTATGTGCCTGGGGACTGATTCATGAAGCGGGGACAAATTGTGCCTGGTGTAACTTTCATTACAGCATGTAATGAAGAAATTCGTCACCTTGGTAAATGCGTCTGTCATAGTGTTGGGACAGTTGTGTATATGAGCCTTTGGGCTCTGCTCTGATTTGATGACCCACAATTCTGAGCACATTCACTTTTGAGTTTGGCACAGGACATGAATAAATGGGATTAATTTCTCTCAGAGTCAATCATAAGTTTGATTTTCTCTAGAGGGATGTCTGCCATGGAATGCAGTGTGAAAATGGAAATTGCCTGCTATTCAGCCTTGGTTCAGTGTTGAATAATCGGAACTGACACTCATTGTTTAGTGTCATTAAAGAAACCGTCAGCATCAAGCTGTATATTCAGATATACATGTTTTACATACTTTCAAAGTTTAGTGCTTTGTCATTGTAAGGCAGTGGTGGGTAGGGGATTCCAATAAGCCAGTCTAACAAGGTATATACCCAGATGTGTCAGTGATGATGTCGTGCATTGATTTTATGAAGAGACCTGTGTGTTTTTCCTCCAGATGTTTATCGAATTCTGCGGAGGAGGCGCCCTGGACAGTATCATGGTGGACCTAGAGAAGCCGCTGACTGAAGAACAGATTCAATTTGTAACTCACGAAATGGTCAAGGGCCTGGACCACTTACACAAGCATAGAGTCATCCATAGGGATCTCAAGGCGGGCAATGTACTAGTCACCATGGAAGGAGATGTTAAGCTGGGTGAGATCATTAGTAACAAGCACCTTGGAGCGGGTTAGGGATGGGGGATCACCTCCTCAACCTCTCCTCTTTTGTGCTGCATGTACATTTCTTTCTCACTCATTTTCCCCAAGTTGGTTGCTTTTATTTGATTCATCAAGGTAGAATAAGCCAAAGGTTTTAATGACCTTGAGTTTGTATATTCCTGAAGGCCAGCTGTTGCTGCCTTTTGGCTGGAAAATCTACACTGAGAACTTGATATCCTGAACTGATAAAACCGACGATGGTCATACATGTACTTGTTAAGATGAAATAGTCAAGAGCACTCTGGGAAATACCAGTCTGAACATCACCCAGACTCCACCTTGGTTCAGACAACACAAGTGCTGTGTCATATAAATGCACAGGCAGGTGACTAGAGTTGAATACCTATCAGGTAAATAAATTCACTTCCACCATGGAAAGATACTGTACCAGTTTTGAATAAATGAAGAAGGTTTGAAGATAGGCACGATGAGATATTTGAGGTAATGATAGTTTTATTGCATGACCTTTGCCAGTGCCCTCTTCTAGTTAAAAGACATAGATTTGTCAGATGATAAGATCTTCTTGTTACTTGTATGTTACAGCTGACTTTGGAGTGTCTGCCAAAAATGTGAAGACAACACAGAGGCGTGATACCTTCATTGGGACACCTTACTGGTAAAACCAATTTGGGAGCTGCATGAAATAAAATCATATGTTTCCATGCACAGAAGTTTTTGAACTCCTCAAGCATGTTTTTTTTCACCAGTTTTTTAAGTGATCTTTATCATCCTTCCTAAAATACTACTTTGTCCAAGGTTTTATCACTGATAATATTACAATGCAGCCAGACGTCAGGATGTCGTGGCGAAATATGGTTTAAAGCCCCTCTCTTAGACTTATGAGGGCTGAAAGGAAGGCAGACGTGGGTTACAAGTATTGACCTAAACAATTCTGTAATGTCTTAACAAATGACAATAGCATGTATCTGAGAATTTATCAGTTTGTGAACAGTCAGGGCTTTGATGTGTTTCAGGATGGCTCCGGAGGTGATAATGTGTGAAACCTTGAAAGACGCTCCCTACGATTACAAAGCTGATATCTGGAGTTTAGGTGAGTGGTTAAGTAAGAAACAGTGAAGAGGCGAAAGTATTTTAGAGCTGATGTCATTTAGATCAGCAGAGTACACTACTGTCAGCCTGCATTGTTAACATTGCTCACCTACATTGTACTCGGTTTTACCTTGTTTGTGTGTGTTGGAGGGAGGGGACTGGAGGATTGATTCTCATCCCACTTTTGTCCTGTTCTGCACCCTGCTCCTCCCTACCCCTGATTGTCAAACGCTTCTGCAAGTGTTTTTACCCACACAAGTTTTGTCACTTAAAGACTTCAGCCATGTAATGGTGTTAGTGTGAATCTTCATCTCCTTTTAGCTCAGTGCCGTGTACACCTAGGAAAAGGCTAAATGACCAAGGAAATAGTTTCTGAATTTCAAATGATTACATTTATTTAATCATTCATTATCAGTTGCAAAACTGTTTTTCTTCAAGGTATAACGATGATAGAGTTTGCACAGATAGAGCCACCAAATCACGACATGCATCCCATGAGAGTGTTGATCAAGATACAGAAGTCTGAACCCCCAACTCTGGACCAGCCATCCAAATGGTAGGTGAAATATGAAGTCGTGCACCGTCCTGGTTTTCAGAAAAAAACACCTTTATTGATTTCAAAAACACTGTTAATCATAACAGTGTGTTTGCACCCTCTGCAATAAAACACGCATCAATTCTCTTCATCAAACTCTCTTTCACACTCCTGAGTGTTTCCTGGGTGATCTTTTGGCACTCAGTTGTTATTGCATCCTTCAAATCGTCAAGAGTGCATGGACGATTCTGGTACACAACAGATTTGAGATGTCCCCAAAGGAAATAGTCAAGTGGAGTAAGATCTGGTGTTATGATTATTATCAATAAAGATGTTTTTGAAATCAGTAAAGGTTTTTTTGAAAACCAGGATGGTGCGCGACTTCTGGGACACCCTGTACAGTGATGTTCACCTGTAGTGGTGTCAGGTGAAATAGAGTGATGTTCTCCTGCTAGTGGTGTCAGGTGACATAGGGCGATGTTCATTGGCTAGTGGTGTCTGGTGAAATAGGGTGATGTTCACATCCTAGTGGTGTCAGGTGAAATACAGTGATATTCACCTGCTATAAGTGTCAGATGAAATAGGGTGATGTTCACATGCTAGTGATGTCAGGTGAAATATGATGATATTCACATGCTGTTGGTGTCAGGTGAAATAGGGTGATGTTCCCATGCTAGTAGTGTCAGGTGAAATGGGGTGATATTGCTCTGAAAGTGAAAGAAACAATAACTGCAGCAAGCCATTATTAAAAATTATTTGGTTGGGGTATCATGAACTGTGCTCCGAACTAGGAAGTTGTTATTAGGCTTTGGGGAGAATTTCTTTTTTTCTTCTCTCCTTGTTAATTTCTTTAAAATTCCCGTTTCTTTCATTAGCTGAAATGGAAAAGAAAAAAGAAATTCCATACTGTCTCTTTCTTTTAGTGGTACATTTACCAACTGACTTCTGAGCTTTACCTGGCTGGGCATTGCTGGACTGAACACCCTTGTAAGATTTATCAGTCAGAATTGTTTGGCCTGGGGTAATATATAGGCTCTATCCACACTACCTGGCTTTTTGTTGGAGAAGTGAAATTTAGTGCAGGACAGATCAAATAAGGTATTAATTGCAGCATGTTTGCAGTGTAGAACTGAGGTGTCTTATCATTGTCATGATCAGGTTTTTACTGGTTTGACTCTGGAATGACATGACTGAAATTCTGTCGTGTGTGATTGATCATTGTTAACATTATGGGCGCGTGTTTCATCCAGCGCCATCTAACTCGGTAAACTGCATCTCTGTAGGTACATGAACTCATTTCTTGAAGGATACTGTCCCGAAGCATTTTCTATCCCTGTGTTACCATCCATGATGATGTAAATTTAATACCACAAAATCTCAGCCTTGCTAAAATGAGACTTTAGATGATTCTTGAAGGGTATTTCAGAAACTCCGGAATCAACAAATTTGGAAAAAAATCTCAAATCATACATTGCATAATCATTTGGATGAGATGAAATATCTCTGGAACTTAGTTGATGGAGATGTGTTCAAGAGAAAAAAAATATTTCTGCTTTGCAACTCATTGACAGATTATTTTAATGAAGTTGATGGTTCTTTCTATTTTGAAGGTCAAAATCCTTCAATGATTTCATAGCTACATGTCTAGTTAAGGACCCTGAGAGGCGACCCACAGCAGAAGAACTGGCGGAGGTTTGTAATACCACACCTGTCATTACCCTTTGGGAGTAAACTCTGCATGGATTGTGTTTAACCTAAAGTTTGGCCAGTAAAATACAAAATGCACTTTCAGAAGCATATAAAAGTATACGTTTATGCTAACTCTTACCTTTCAGATAAGAAATTAATCAAAAGTTCTGAAGAAACTCTTAGGTGGCCCTGTGAGGTGGATGAATAAGTCAGAATCCAGCAAAATGTGTCATGTAAATGAAAGTAAACTTTAGGTGAACTGGAGTATTTACTGTGAGTAGACATAATCTCTTTGCTTGAGTTTGTTGGTTGTAGAGAAGAAATTTCGGAGAATGATTTCAGTTTCTGGAAATGTCTTGTTTTTTGCAGCATCAGTTTATCAAAGGCTATGAGAACAGAAAGCCATTGCTAAACTTAATCTTGGAGGCAAAAGCAGAAGTGGTAGAGGATGTTCAGGATCTGTCCGAGGAAGAAGAACTACGCAAAATAAAGGTATCGGATAACGTATGTATACTGATTACTAGGTATCTACTCACAGGTATGACTTAGCTTATGATATCACTGAAAGTTTTGTCATCACTGCTTTTTGATATAATGGGCAAATTTAAAGCATTGGATTTTGTTGAGATTGTGCATGACACAGAGGTGAGTCTTTCGCTAATCTAAATATGTATACATGATTGTCAGCTTATGGTCAAAAACCTAAATACTGAAACCTTTACAAAATCATTTCTGCTTATTTGTTTTGTTCTCAGATTTCTTAGAAATGTGAAAATGAAATTCCTCTCAATTATATAAACAGCATGTATTCTAATTAATCTTCAATAGATCTGTATCAAGCTGACTTTAAATTATCTCAGGTAAGCTTCTTGCATTTTGCTGTTAAAACTTAAAAAACAAATTTGTTTTTATTGTTTAGAAACAATGTGACATTTTTCCTTGACTGTTAGATGATGGGTGTACCAAAGAACTAGTATAACTGGCCCACTTTGGCACATATGAAGTCATCCTTTCATTGAGGACAATGTTAACAGTGATATGGATGCTGTTTGTTTACTGACAGAAAATGAACGGAATTTTGTTGTTGTTTTATGGTTGTCTTGTCACATTACAGGCTCAAATAGATGACTCGCAGTCATTGGAGAGTCTCTCTGTGTCTGATTTATCCGAGACTGGAGTGGAAGAATCGGAAGGGGAAAATGATAAGCTTTTAGAGTTAGCTGCTAAGGTAAACTTTATTCTGTGTTACAACAAGGATTCTCATTGATCATACAGGTCTGATAAACCACTTTCTTTGGAGTGGATTGTTCTTGGTTTTGGACGTCAAATGCCTTTCGTGTAAATGTATAGCCTTTAAAGGCATGTTTCCAGAGAATTCCCATTGTCATATCCATATCATTGTTTAATGAATATTCCGTGTCGGTAAATGCTTTAAGACTGTTTTAGTTATCAACAAAGTTTGTGCAAAATTTTGTAAGCAAAGGCTGTAGTTTATGGTTGAGAATATCTTACTCATCCAACATAGAAGAAAGTACAGTTATGTTTCGTGAATTAGAATAACAGTGCTTTTATTTTTGCCAAAATGGGATTAAATGCAAAAGTCATATTTTTTTGTTCTTTTCCTTTTGTGGATAAAGAAACCAGAAGAGTTTGTAGAAGAGACAGTTGAAGAAAAGGTTGAAGAAAGGGAAGAAAAAGAGGAGAGGCCAGGCGCCAAAACTGAAGAAGTTGGGAAGAAAGAAGATCAAGAGAAATCACCTGACGAAGGTTTAGGTCCCAGTGGCAGCGAAAAATCTGAACTGTCTGATGTAAGACATAGCCAGGTAGTTTGTCACCGTCAAACTAACTCAAAATGCTATCCGATTTCTAGCTTGTCTAGTATTAACACCTCATAGGTAGGTTAAATTAAAATTTCAGATTTAATATAGCGACAAAATCCAGTGCCTACTGGAAGAAAATTTCCCCACAAGCTAAGGTTAAATGTTTCAAGAATCTTAGTGAACAGTTACAGCTTTGATTGCCCCCTGTCTGACACACCTTGGAAACACAGCGGCATCTGAAAGTGAGTTATCTCCCTTCCAAGGCTGTTTCGACATGAATTGCATGATGAAATCCACATGGCTATGATTAATGAAGCCTACAAGAAAAAGAATGACAGATGTGGAATGGAAGGAATGCTCAGTAAGAGAGGCTCAGTTGTGTTCGATCATAATTGCAAGGGTTAATGACACTAAACTGATGAAGATTTGGAAACAGGAACAACTAACAGCGTTCGAGATTAACTGTAAATAGATGCAGACTGGCAGATCATCCATTGTTAGACAGTCCTGCCATGTGTGTTGTGAAAGTTTTCAGCACTGCAACACAATTTTCTCACCATATAGCATATTTATAACATTTATAAGTGTTAAAGTGGATCTGTCATAACAGCCAGCTGTTCAAAACCATGCCTTCATCAAACAAGAGCGGTAGCAGTTCAGGGGGAAATAACTCATTTTATGGATTGGGTTGCATGTAGGGAGACCTTCCGATGTGTGCAATGTGGCTGCCTTATTCTATGGAAAATTTTGCCCTTTACCATTTCTCTAGATTTCTGTAAACTAGTAAATGTTTGTGTTAAATTGTTGCAATAATTTATTTACAGTGCAGAAATGTATTTAAATATAAAATGGAAAAAAAAATGCATGGCTTCATTTTGATAAAATTTGTTTACACTTTTTTGTTGGACCTTTACAGGGAGAGAGTCCGTCCAAGACAGTTGAAAAGCCTGGAGAAGAAAGTGAAGTGGTGACTACACCAGCTGAAGAGGAGCAGAGAGTAGAAACTGAAATCATTAATGATATTCTGGATGACGTAATACAGTCCACAACCGTGCAGCCATCAATACCAGGTGTGGTATTGGATACTGTGCAAGGGTTTGTGGAGGAGGGTCATCACAAGAATGAAGGGACGGGCAGTGGCGATCACAAGGACGTCCCCAGCCCCGTGTCAGTTGTGATAGACAATGACAGCCAGCCTACACCCGACCACACCAGACCAGTGCCAGACAATGAGGAAGCTGTGCCGGACGGAAAACCAGTTATAGAAGATGTTAGTCCTGTGACAAATATAGACGAGGTGATAATAGATCAGGATGATGTGACCGACATAGACGTCACCGATTTGGATGCGGTGACAAAGCGAGAAAAGAGCGAAGAAAAAAATACTCAGGAAGCTCGGACGGAACCGGCCAACAAATTCATCAATGGGAGTGCGGTGCACATGCGAGAGCATGAGGAGAACGAACCAGCGCCTCCTGTTCCACCACGAGTGTCCATGATAGACAAACATGATAGCGGAACAAACCACGTACCCTTAGATGTGTCGAATCCTGATGATGATCTGGATCGCAAATCTGATGATGGTAGCTCCACGACGGCCGAGGGTGCGGAGAAGGCCAAGATGCGCCCCCAGTCTTCCGCAGCGGGCAGCAGGTACACCCAGAAAACCAGAGGGGTGAGTGAGACAGGTTGATCCTCTGATATACCAGTCTGCTGTAGTAAGCTGAAGTTTTCACCAAGGTGGAAAGCTGGTGATGCTAGTCAAAGGTTGGAGAAGCCTGACAACCCCATGTTTGACAAGGCTAGCAAAGATGTGGGAAGACATGGCCAGTTTCATTTTTAGTATCAGCTGTTCCATTTCTTTGGCTTGAAGTGTAGTATTACATCTTACACCTGACATTGGCTGCATGCATAGGGTGCAAAGCGGGCAATATTGACATTAAGGTGTTACAGGTATAAATGTACTAATACATTTATTAGACCAGCTGTTAGATGTGATGAAGTTCAGAAGTTTGGCAGATCGGCAGAACACATTAACTCACATAATGATTTTGTACAATGCGACGGCCAGTGAGGGCAGTACGTAGAGCTTACATCTGCATATTTGCAGATTTACATGAAGGTCTTCAGGTGCCTACCTAGAAATCACACCCCTACCCCCCTTCCCCACCTACCTCTTCCCCCTCCCCCCCTTCCCCACCCACCTCCTCCAAATTAGGCAGGGTGCTCATTTTAGGGGCATGGTGGAGCAATGAGCACAATTCCAAAAAATCCTAGTCAGGGGTATGACTCTCTGTCGTTTTTTGTGGTAGCATCACTGCAGTGTGCCTTGAAGATTTGTGATCTGTTGGTAAGTTGTGATTGCTCAGTCATTTGTTATGTTTATGTACCACAGTGGCGTCACAGTATGCCTGCAATACAGCCAGGCAGCATTTAGCCATACTCATTCAGTGCTCAATAATTCATATTACATGTAGGAGGCCTTTGACATTGCATTACTCGGTGAATTTATATCTCATCCTCTCGCTCCATCATTTCTGTGAATAAATATTGGCTCACCAGTGTGCGGCCTTTGTTTAGCTGTTAAAAGCTGGTATCATGTCCAGCCGAACTATGTCGCCAATGCCAGATACGATTATATGATAAAGTAAACATGCTTGATAATGCCCTGTAAATGCAATATAAAGTTTAGCAGGACCATGTGGGCTTAACAAGAGTCTTAACTTTATGATTTTGCCCTAAGACAATATTTGCGAGTGCCCTCAGCCAAGGGTTGCTGTCAGCAATAGGATGGGTGAGAAAAACTTTAAAAGCTTTGAGTTGACACACCCAAAACAGTGTTCGCTGAAGTGATGGGTAGAAGTTGCTTGTCACCAAATTCAAAGTGGATATGAATTTTTTCCTCTGCCAATAAGGCAAGCAAGTCAAGTCAAATAAAACTTTGCCATCAAATTTCTCTGAACATTATAGTCTGTTTCCAAAGGTAAGTTGGCTTCAATGTTTTTCCAACTTTGAGTCATTCACTACAGTTTGGCTGTACAACATGTGATGTGCTGTGTTTCAGGACAACAAGAGTCAGTACAGGACAATTAAGAAGACTCGTCGCTTTGTGATTGATGGCGTTGTTGTAACGAGCACCACGTCCAAAGTTGTGGCTGCTGGAGAGGAAAACAGAGTGAAAGATGAGCATAATGTCAGGTAGGTGATAGCTACACATCAACTTTTTAACTTTGTAGAGAGCACTTTTCCAGTGTCTGTGGGAACACAATCCTTGAAATGGGATTCTGGTCAGTAATACTGAAGACGTGTGCTTGGACTCGTGGCATTCAGTGATTTGACTGCTTAGAGCTCAGCTGGCTTGGCAGCAGCTGAAAATATTTGCGGTTTTGGGTTTTGGGTTTTGGTCCGAACAAATAACAGACACTCAACACTTACACTAGGTATATGTGTACATCATGCATGAATAGGTCTCTGTTCTGTGTGAAAGAGATTTTTAGAGAACTTATGTCTCAGATGAAGGGTGTTCTTGGTAAGGGGAGATAATTTTTGCATACATGTATCTTTGGACAGTCAGGTTCTTCTTGTCTCCCCTGAAGAACATAAGTGTATGTGATTGTATTCTTCTCTGTGTTCTTGATATACAACCATTCCAAATGTTGAAATTCTGAATGATTCAAACTTTTTTTGATCAATTACTAACGCGCAGCACATCTGGTGTTTATAAAAGAATACCCTGTGTCTTGTTAAGGGGATTAAGTCTGGATTGGAATTAAAAATGTCTTAATTTGTTGTGTACAGGTGTTTTTCTCCAGTAGTATTGGGTTCTCCAGCTGTTAAACAATCAAATACATTGAATCCGCTATTTTGGAGTATGGAGTCTAATGGCTGTCATTTTACCAGTAAAATCTACTCAGCTATAGCTAATACATGTACATGTGTAGCTCTTTGTGATAGGCTGATTTGACCAACATACTGAAGGGTTTGGTAATTAGGTGTGACGAATATGTGGGGTTTTGTTTTAAGAGTAGTGTTGCTGGTGTTTATCAGATATGTCGCTCTTCACCTCCAATTTTTGTGTGTTAAATCCTTTTGAGGTGATGGAGTAGGTTTATCCGACATCAGGGCGTTTAACCCCGAACCATCGATCAATCCGCCTCCCTTGGGAATATCATTCTGATAAGGACACCAAAGGTGTTATTTGCTTCTGTGAAGCACACTTTTTCATTCTGTCTGTTATGCATGTATGTCAGGTCTGTGGCTGTAAGCTCCAATCAGGCGGTGAATAAGGTTCTTTAGGCAAGTCGAACCACAGCGTATCTTTCTTCATCAATCACACGTAATACCCTGGTGGCTCAGCACAGCCTTACATCCCAAGGTTATGGTATTGGCGTAACCTCTGTGCCAAGCTACTTGTGTTAGGCTGTGTACATGCTTACACACAACTCATGCAACATCCAGAAGAACATACATAGGTCATATTCAGGGTTTAGACTAAAACACAAATTCTGTTGTACGTGCTCTCGTAACATTGTATATACCCTACTTTGTAAAGTCAACAATAAATGTACTGCACATATTTTACTTCTTATAGTATTTTAGTGCAAATTACTATTTCAGGAAATGAGATGTCAGAGAGCAATGTGTATACGAATGTTTACAGTAGAACTAATGGAAAAAGTAGGCTGAGATATTTTTTCAAAATACATTAGTTAATATTTTAGACCTGACATGTGAAGACTCTATGGTTTTCTTATTTGACTCTCTAGTTTTTATTGCTGGATGGTGTATATATTAATATATTTTTCCATCATATTTTAATCATGACAATAAGTTTGCCATCAGTTTTCCAGTTAATATATTTGTGACTGAAATACTTGCATTATATTGTCTGTTTCAGTGTTATTGTTCATTACAAATGCACAAATTTTTATCCCTAGAGTAAATCATTTTATCAGAGGAACCTGAACTGCTCAGCTCTGTACCAGACACGACTTAGTCCATCGCGTGGGCTAGTTGATCGTTATCTATCGACCTATACTACGACACAAATCGCATCTTTCTTGGACACGACGAACTACGTAGCTAACCTAGCGTAGACTGGATACTGTGTACTGGTAGTGTTCTGACTGTCAGCGGTTATGGCCCTTGGTATGGTAGTTTTACTGGACATTGAGGTAGAACACACTTGAACTGACATCATTTGACCTGTTGTTTGTTTACATGTATACAGATCTTTACATTACAGTGTATAGCACAGCGAGGCTTTATTTCATTATCCTCTAGGAGGACTGACCTGATTGAGTTGTATAGGCCTGAACTTTCCTCAGCTTCAATTTCATGTACCAACGCTATCCTGCGTTCATTGATCGTCTTATTATCTGAGGTGACAAAATCAATGCTGTCCTGTGTTCATTGATCGTCTTATTATCTGAGGTGACAAAATCAATGCTGTCCTGCGTTCATTGATCGTCTTATTATCTGAGGTGACAAAGTCAACGCTGTCCTGCGTTCATTGAACGTCTTATTATCTGAGGTGATGAACTCAACACTGTCCTGTGTTCACTGATCTTCTTATTATCTGAGGTGACAAACTCAACGCTTTCCTGCGTTCATTGATCGTCTTATTATCTGAGGTGACAAAGTCAACGCTGTCCTGCGTTCATCGATCGTCTTATTATCTGAGGTGACAAACTCAAAGTCGGGTCAAATTTGGTATATACATTTGAATGAAAAGAAATAAGGAAAAAAAGGAAAAAATAAAAAGAGAAAGGCCTGTGACTGTGCTATTTGACTTGGAGAAGTAAACATCATAGTATATTTATCATATGTTACGTTCACATATACATAGCTATAAGTACAGAAGTGGATGGCGGATCGTATCCTCAATGCCTTCTTTTATGGAAGTGAATTTTGCAAATGTTATGGAATAACAGAGAAAAGATATTGTTTTGAGACAGGATCAGGTAGATCCCATCAAATATATTGTCAGCAGACATAAAATACACACAATACCAATAAAAACAACCAAATGGGAAATTAATAAGGTTAGTAAATAAATGTATCAGCAGGATTACTTCATAATTCCTTCGACCGAGACCAAGACGTAGGAATATGAGACCATCCAGGTTAGTTTTCTCAGTCTCAAGATAAAATTTTGATCTAGAAAGAAATGCCTTCGTTGATGAAAACTAAGTTGTATCATGGTGTAGTTGGTAACTTCAAATAACTTGGCTATGGTTGATTACACATTACATGGGTTCGATGGGATTTAAGTGAAGATAGGTAAGTGTGATTGTCAGACACCATATGATTTGTCTCAGTTGGCCATATTCCGTTGACATACAGTATATTAAAATTACTAATAGGCATGTATACATGTGAGTTCCTGCATTGAAAGTTAAATTACGTAAAAATATGCGTGCATTCAGCTAGTATGTTGAACAAGACCATATAGAGGGCTTCCGCAAGCAAAACTATCACCTGTTATAACACTACATTGAAGGCATATGTGGGCCTAGGTTATAGCCCTGCGAATACTGCGTCCGTCCGGAGCAAGATGTGACCTGACTAAGTTTGAAAGCAATCACCTCGTGATGCACTTAACTGTTGAGAAAGCGCCTCCGATATGAGGGATGTATTTGGCAGATAGTGCACCATGTGCATCACTTCCGTTTTAGAAATGAGTTAATTATTGGCTTGTATTAAAACTTACTTAAGTATGTGAGGGTGTTCTGTTTATGAAGGAGGATCTAGAAACAGCTGAAACCAAGTCAATAATGGTCGGTCTTGCCCTTTAAGTAAATGTACAAAGGTGTATTTTCATTTCCTAAATGTCAGTTGCTTGGGTTTATATAAATTGAGCTCAGCATTCACTCTATCCTATCTGATTTCTCTGAGCCTGGCGTGATGCGTGGGGAAGTAAGGCCATTAGCCTAAGTGTGATCCTGCTACTCAAGTGTCTCCCTTAACATGCCATGTACCTGGCGTGGTAGCTGTCTTGGCTGCATTGTCTGTGGTGATCTGCTGGGGTTTTCCTCAACCCCCCTCATTAACCCCGAGCTTGCACCCAGGCATAACTAACTGTCTCCAGAGGAGGGAGCCTGAAGCCCCAAACAGGTCAAGAGTGCTTCATCCTACATGTTATGCCCAGAAATTTGACTTAATAACCAGTTTGTAGAGGCTGTACGAGCCGGTGGATAGAGAAAATCAATGGTTGATTAGGTAGTGTGATCAGCTCACCGCGTTGCAGTCATTAAATGTGTCGTCTTGGGTGCACTTGAATTGATTACCAGTGGCAATGTACTAAAATGGAAGAAAATGGGATTAGCACAGCGTGGTTGTACGCCATTAGCTATCAGTCTGCTGAAGAGTTGGCCACTCTGCTACGCCTTTCTCTCTTATGCCCCTCCTGTCACTTTACCATGTGACCAGTTCTCGGGCTACCTGTGTGCTGCCTGTCACATGTTGCATGTTATGTTTAATTTGCACCCTCTCGTTCCCTGTCCTGTTTTGTTTCTGTAACTATCTCCCCCTCTATATACTCCAGTATCCCCCACCCATTTCCCCATGCCCCAGTCTTCTCAGCTACCACATTCCCACCCCCTGTCACCTGTTCCCCCTCACCCTCCACATATTCCTGTCTCTTTTCCCCTCCCCACTGTGTGCCATCTGCTGTCATGGTCTGGAAGCTGGGGCATCACCATGACCTCTGCTTTTAGCAGATAGCTGATGCAGGAAGTCTGAAGGCTTCGGGCAATTTGTCATCAATGACACAGTAATGACACAACAAAACAATAGAAATGTCAGTTGATTTAGCTTTAGTGTGCAAAAAAAGTGGGTATGAACTCTTTAGTTGCCTTTTCAACACGTGTTTCATGGTCCAGTCTTGTAAGATACTCTGTCTTAAACTGCTCTGAAGCCTTGCAGTGGTTTTGAAAATATAATTCAAAAAAATGCATGTATTTTTCTTTTTTACAGTCTGTAGCCTGAATGAGCAAAATGCATTGTTTGCTACCAGAGGCCTGATAAGTTACATGTACAATGTGCGTTCAACTGCCAATAAATTTCATGTAATACTACACCAAATTGGATTTACTTGCATGTATATTATCAATTCCCAGAACTTGTTGATCATCTAGATTTAACTGAAAGGAAGTGGCCACTGATTGGCCATGCATATGTAAGAAGCTTTCTATGTGTTATTGTGATTAACTCATACATATTTGTTGTTACTTGCAGGCTTTAGGATTGGTTTTCGTGTTTGCATGGGCTTGTGTGCTTTTTTCATGTCAGTGGTTCTTGCATGTATGCATGCAGCTGAAATTTATCCAGAAAACAAAGGGCCTCAAGTGGCCAGCTAGTCTTGTCAGTAGAAGGATTGAAATGAAAATGTGTGAGGAGTGTTCTGGTTGCTTGATTGCCTGGGTTGTAAAAGATTTCTGGGCAGAGCTTAGTGAAAGGCAGTTGTGTGTTGATTGCTTGTACAAGTTCCAGGATAATTGGCAGTTTTGTCATCAAATATGTGAGAGAGGACATTAGAGCGCTTGGCTTGAGACCCAAAGGGACCTGGTATAAGGGAGAACAGCCACCCCAGGGACAGGCTGCCTTATGCTCTTACTCATTTATGATCCAACCTTTGTGACTGTGGCAAGATTTTGTGGCTGGTTCAACACCATTTGCCAGACAGGATGTCACCCTATCAATTTCTGCCTTCTAGAAGGACACCTTTCACCCTTCTAGCTACCACTAAGGGGTACCAGTTAGAACTTCATCAAATCATGACCATGGTGTTGTATATGAAATTTCGCAGAATTCGAAGGTGATCAGAAATTGATTGGAATATTCATGATGATTTGGATTGTTTTTTGGGGGGTCTTTGACTTCACTAATTGTGATGACATTTTAAATCTGCTTATAAATTATGGGTGACTAAAGTGTTACTACCATAGTTCCTCAACCTTTCTGCATAGGAAAGAGCAACTTTCAATGCAATTTATGCACATTTTAACTTGATCTTGGAGACAAAACTACACTGGTTGTATTGGGCAGTTTCAGGGCCTCACTGGAGTATAATTGTGTCAGTCAACACAGAATAATGCCTTCAGAATATGCTTGAATAAACACCTTGCAAAGGTGCGAAAAGGTTGAAGAATTAACGTTGAAGTAACATTAACGTAGCATTTCGGTTGTAAATATAGTAATTAAACAGGCGTATATTTTAAACATTATTGCAAGCATTTGAGTAACTCCAAAATACACATGTGTGAATTGTTTTGTGGAAACCGTGGTGATTCTGATGCTATTTCGAGACCAGTAATAGTATTTAGTTTCCCAAGCTACCTGTTGTCATGGCTGAATTAAAATAGGAATCATCCCAATGGATTTCCTGTAATTTGGCATGTCTACAAATATCACAGATTTCCAGAATTGACCTTGTCGTAACCTAGAAATTCTCAGGAAGGATGTGCTTCTCTGGTCTGTAGTTGTACGAAAATTGAACCTAGTGGACCTGTATTATATCCTGTTTACCCTCCATCATAAAATCATGGCTGTCACGGTCTTCCAGCACTTGGTGGTCAGTGTACATGTATATCTATCTGCCGGATCATGCTGGGTAGACACATAGACGTACATGGCGTGAGAAATGCCCACGCTCGCCAGTGTTTCAATTAGATGTGAAGAGATGATTATAGGTATTGGTGGATTTGATCTAATTATGATACTGGACGGACATGATATTAAATTAGCTGCAAGTCCCCTTCATCATTTGCCCGAGGAAGCAGCAAAAGTGCTGTCAGCATGTAACTTGATGTGGCTGATGAAACTGCGGAAGAGAAAATTGAAAGAGGATTGGAAGCGTATTAAGTTAATTTGATTCAGAGAAAGGAAGAGCCCACCAGTTGAATTTGAGAGCCACAGCTGTTCAAGTGTGATGATTTGAATAGTGGAGCTTTTAGCTAATGTTATTCTAACAAAAGTCATAAATTAAGTTTCACTCTAACCAGTCTGTAATACTCACCTAAATCTAAATTGTGATTTTAATGTTGTCAAGTATTTCTGATGTTCTTAAGAGGCGCATTTGACGAAATTTTAGACTTAACAGTTTGAAGTTTGCTCTCTATGACAGCTCTGTGTGTTGACCAGTTTTGATGTTTTCACAGTCTCTTTGTATTCTTGCTGGCCATCTCTCTAAGCAAGACTCCAGCCTGCTGTCTCTGTCTCATACTTGGTGTCTCCAGACAGGGACACTCACAGAGCACTCGCAGAAATCAAAGATCAAAGGAAAAGGAGAATTATTAGAGCCCCTATTAAGCTATGATTGACAGGTTTCAAGTGTTTGAAATTTTAGATTTTAACAGGACCGGAAATTAATCAGATTTGGCTGCTACTGTGAAGCATGTGTTCCAGGAGAAAATCTTCTTTTTTTTATTTTTTTTATTTTTTTTATTTTTTTTTTTTTACTGTTATGCTTTTAATAAATGATGACAATTTTCCCTCTTTCTTGTAACCAGCTGATGAGCGGAATGGAAGTCTCAGAAATTAATTTTGAAATTCGCTGATGGCTAGTATTGGGCTGGGGTTGATCTTAGGATAGCTATCTTTGTAGCCTTTTTTCATGTCTTCTTTCCATTGTTTTGGCTTGCATGTTTTTGTTAGGTGACAACGGTCCGGAATAATCAGGACTTTGTCTGGGCTGAACTTGAGGTTATTTCCCTTGCGGTGGTGGTGGCTAACCTCTCAGATGATGCTCACCTTGGCTAAGGCCCATCATCTGGTCAGGGTGCGTGGGGTGTGTATACGTGACAGTTATATCATCGACACTACCCCATTACAGCTGGCCTAATAAGCCACCTGGGGGACTTTCCTGGTTTCGTAAGATCTTTGTGCGCCGTTGACAGATCATACAATTTATCTCCCTAAAAGTTCATCCTCTCAAGTCGCAGCGGCCAGTTATGAAAGGGTAATTTTATGCCTTGACTTATGATAAAGTTAATTAGCTCTCTGACGGGTCCCTTTTTCCAACTGCCATAATTTATATTGCACCTTTGCAAAGCAACAGGGACAGTGCTGCAATTAGGTGTCCGAAATTTGACCAGCCTCTGGTCACCTTTCCTATGTGGGTATTGGTTGACCTTCTGCTGACCCTTTGGGCTTGACTCTTGTGTCAGGAGGACCTCTGCTGAGTGTGTTAGCACCGGTTCGCTTTTGTTGAGTCTATGGCCACATTAACACTCTAATGAAAAGAGCACACTAATGCAGCCCTCAAGGGTTGAACAAAAATCTGTTGGATTACAGAAAGTCAAGCATGTTTTATGATGAAGTGTAAGAGGAGACTTTTCATCTATATTGACGGCTTCGTAACATAGACTGTGCAGATGCTTTCTAATCAACTTTGTGTTTCTATCTCTTCATAGCTATAATTTCATTGTAAGCAAATATCCTTGGTATTAGAGGTCAAAATAGACATTGCAGTCAGTGATTCAAGTAAAACTGGGTGTCATTTTTCGTAATTGAGAACTCCAGGGCTGCATTTTTCAAATACTGTATATGTCCCAGTGGTCTTACCGTTGCAACACCTTGAACAGTGTGTTTTGTCGTTGATGAGTTAGGTGTTAATCTGGCTTTATTTTGTTAAGGAAAGATGGATTCAAATGGCGGATGCAAATGAACAGGTGACAGTGTGGTCCAGTTACTGATGCTTGTCAAGTATTTATCATTCTCCATTAAACACATGCACTTTTGATGATTTTTCTGTGCAGAAAGGTTTTGATTTCTCTACTAGAACATGATCAGTTACCAAAGATGAGACCAGTGCTATGAAGGTTTTTAGCAGACGTGAGGTCCAGTAACCCAGTGACAGAACCCGTCTAGGTTCACAGAAGCCTGTGAGCAAATCATTTCACCCTCATGAAAATGCCACTGGTCAACCATTACAGTATAAAAGCATAGAAACTCCGAAAAAAGAAATGTAACGCATGGTTGACGTTCTCAATATTTCGACTAAGTTTTACTTGTCATCTTCTCCTGAAGATGACAAGTAAAACTTAATCATCTTCAGGAGTCATCTTCTCCTGAAGATGACAAGTAAAACTTAGTCGAAATATTGAGAACGTCAACCATGCGTTACATTTCTTTTTTCGGAGTTTCTATGCTTTTGTACTTTACTAAGCTAGTTGGTGGATCAACAAGACAACCATTACAGCTAACTGATATAAATGTAAGCTGGAGTATTCTCAAGCCTAACCTTTACCACTCCCCTCTCGTTAAAAACAGCTGCATAATGAGCTTAATAATGTACATCCTAGATTTTTTTGAATACCTCTGGTTCTAGTTGGAGTAGCAAGTTCAATTCCCGTCCAGGCAGATTTGACAACTATGTGCATTAGTTCCTGGGCCTGTCATCATAAAAAGTGAGCTAATCTTGATCATAGTGCAATGAAACAGTAGTGTCATGCTCTTGAAGACTTCATAACTACATTTACATCTACTCATAGTTTGGTTCCACATGAAAGTGACTACGTGTGCCACATTGCTGGGTCACTTATACAGGGCCTTCTTCTGAACCTACCTGATACTTCATGAATCCCCATGTCACAAAGGCCAGTCAGTTAAATTCTGGTCCCTGCTACAGTTGCTTGGCTGGGGAAGTTTACGGGGTCAAACCTATTGTGGCAGTCGCTATAAGTTTGTGAGTTAAAGGTGTCTGGTGAAGGGGAGTGGGTTACCTGGTTTCTTCATCTGTGATCCTGACCGCCTTCAGTAAAGAGAAAAGTGAAGTAAAGTGTTGCTGGCCCATAAACTGTATATCAAATGCATAAATAAATTTTGCCAAGGAAATGTATCAGATATGTATTTTTTAGATATTATCAAGTCTGTTATAGGTCATGTGACTTGCGATGTGCAAGGTGAGATGAAGACGCACAATACCTGCCAAACATCCATCAATCTGTTGTTACAGTTATGACAAAAGGGGCTCCGAGTTTGATATTTCCGATAATAGATGGCTCTGGGTTTTTATGTCTGTCACCCCAGGGTTTATCACATAAAGTCTTGCCTAAGGCTTCAGCAGCACTGGTCATAATGCTGTGATAAATGGTGTGTCTTGGACTGTTTGGTATATGGATTACACACTGTGATCAGCCTTGTGGTCTGAGCTGTGTTTGATGAGACAGGGGGCCAGGCCCAGATCTGATCATCATACAGCCAGACTCTACCAGGATGATTGAAGAGAGGCATTGGATCCTTCAACTTTATAGCAGTAAGACCTCGAATGATATTAAAGCCGTTGTCATACATCTACTGTAAATTTGGCTCTAGATCCAGGGTGTAAACGATCAGGCCCATCATTCAGATTTGCCCCCCATCGCATCCTATTATCAGGCTGTGCCAAGAAAGGGTTGTAATCAACAGATGACACACAGAACACTGTCTTCCGGTCGCTGTCTTGTACAAGTGCCAAGTCGCATGGAAATCTTAGGAATCTAATGCCAAAGATGGATGTGAAATTAAGAGGCCCCGTCATGCGGGGATAACGGGGACAAAAGAACTCCGACGAAATCAATGGATGCCTCGTTAGTCGTCAACTTAATGACCTGTCCCACACAAGATTGTGAAAGTAACGATAGGGCCAGGGACGTCCCATGGAGTATGTTTCTGATAAACACCAAATCTATTTGGAGAATCAGTGTGTATCGTTGGATGTCACTTAATCTAGTCTCATAGTAAACTAAGGCGCATCTTTATTCACAAACTAACATAATTTGTACACCTTCGTGAATAGGAAAAGACATACCATATAAAAAAATTCTGTATATTTACTTTATTAGTAGGACTTTCATTGTGTGTAATTTATGTATCAGTTCCTGTCTACTGAAAGTTTGGCTAATCATAGTTTGTCTCTTGGGAACACAGAAATCCAGATTTCAGTTCGTATTTTTTTCTCAGTGAACTTTGTTAAAACTTTGCTCAGCACTCATCTCATGGACCTCCTGATTTGTAGAAATCTCAGCAATTTACTGGCCTTGATGACTGAATAAGTGGCTGTCGGAGCTATTAATTTCTGGGCCAAAAGCTCGATATTGAGTAAACAGTTCTATGGAGGCCAGGAAAAAGACCTGGTGCCAGGAAATCTATTACATGAGTTGCTGAAATTGATGTCATCTGAATGGGAATAAAATAGGACATCTAGAGTATTTTTTTATTCGGACTGTTTTCTGATGCAAGTCTCCTTAAAAAGAGATAAACAGAAACTTTCCCAGAAGCCTCTTGGCTGCAATCAACAAATGCGGTTCAAAATGTCCATGAGTTTTTTTCTGAAACGCGATTTTCCAATTGCTTTCTATCTGGGCTGGCCATCATTACACTGTGGCCATGGCTGTGCGAACACCAGTGACTCATAACTGGGTTGTGGAAAGCCTCAGTCTGAAGAGTTCAGGATGGAGGTGTCAAACACATCAGCGGCTTTTTAGCTGCTCCGTAATGGCTCTTGGCACGATCTTCTACATCCACATCAGCCATTATGTACTAGGTAATTTCAATATACAAGTAGTAGTACCAAGCTACTCTTGAAAAGGTGAATTTGTTTTCTTGAAAAGACATGGACATCTTATACAAATTTGTGTGGCATTATGTAGCCTTGAAATAGAACCTCATTTTTCTTGTTTATTTAAACACTATTTGTAACTGATAGTTTTTTTCCATCTCCATCTACAAGATATCTTTCTTACTTGTATTTGACTTTGTTTTTTTTTCATCCAAAAGTGAACTTGGGACATAGTAGTAAGATCTATATACAAAATGAAGAATTTAAAATCACAATTTTTTCTGAACAATGTATACAAAGAAAACACGTATAAACTGCAAATCATGCTCTGTGATTTATGTGTGTAAAGGTTTCTTTTGTGCTTTTGGGCAAGGAGAAATTAAAAACTCAAGGAAGCCAACCTCATGCCAGCATCAGCTTATATAAAAGACTGAATTAAAAAGCAGATTTTTAAAGGTTTCTTAGTGTTTAAAGCTATTGGACATTTTTTAGCAATAGAACCTGTTAAAGCTTGTCATAAGAACGGTGTTGAAACAGAAACCTTTAATGTCTAGACCATCCAGGTAAGGAAGAATCCACTTAATGTCAACTGATGGCACAGATTCTTTCAGCCATCCAGTTCTTCTCATGCCTCCTGAACAGCGGACATTGAAGATCACGTCTTCCATGCAGTCTGAGATTGGCAGGCCACCGTGTTTGAGAAGTATTGACTTATTTGTCCGTCTGTCTGTTCACCCACTCTCAGGAAAAGTTCATGTTCTCTTGCGCAATCGATCTCTTAATTCAGAATCTGTAATTAGTTTTAGTGATTGCTGGATTGCCAATCCAGGCTGAATATCACCAACTACTGTGAGGAAGGAGATCCGTATGTAACCCCACAAGGATTCTAGTTGATAAAGTATTTGTAGCCTTTTTCTTTTCCTTTTTCCAATTCATTAAACAATACAACTTGACATTCTTAAAGAAATGTAGCCTGTATATGTGTATTTAAACCTTCCCCAAAGTTGCAGTATATTTAATATGTTTGTGTTGGCATGCTAATGGAGTTATTTCGTTTTATAAACTTATAATTAGAAGAAGTTGTTCAGAAAGACCTGAGAAGATAGGTATGGACCTCATGGGGAAAATGCTCAAGAGTAACATTCTTATTGCAAGTCACCTCTGTTTATGAACATAAACATAAATTGTATGTTTGAAACTAAGATCAAATGACTGAAGAATTAGAGTTCGATAATTGATGCCTAGAAATAATTTGATGGATTATGTGGCAGATTGGCTCAGGAAGGTGAAACAGTTCACGTAACCCAACTTGGCACTCAGATAATGAATAAGTTATAAAGCTGCTGGATGGTGACCACCATCAGACTCCTGGTGAGCTCCCCGAGACCTGCTGTACACAGCCCTGTCTGTCTGGGCAAGCACGAGCTGGACACAATCAGCAAAGCTATTCAGTGTTAGATAATCCCTAGTTGTATTCTTGGACATAGTCCAATAGATACACCAAGGGTAATCAAAGAGGAGAAGGGCTTATTGCTGCCAGAAAATGCCAAATGGAGACATTTTAAGAATCTCCCCATCGAGACAGGGTCCAATGTTGGATACTCCATGATGGAGGAGGTAATCACCGTTCTAGTGTATTGTTTCTGAACTGTTTGCCCTATTACATGTGCCAGGAAATTTTGCAAAGCCTCTCATCTTCTGTCTACATGGAAAAGGAACGCCACAATCAATTACGTGTTTTCTATTTTTATGTATTTCCTCAGTCCACAAGATGGTTTTTAGACTTCATTGGATAGTTTTGTCACCACATGGCCCTGTATAGCCATTCTCCAGGAACTTAGGAATCCTCTTGTTTAGTCATGTGGAACCACACAAATGTAGATCTTTGTATTGCCTGCCACTGCAAGGAATTAATTTTACCAAGATCGCACATTTTATGGCTTAGCATTTTATTGTTTGCTGAAGAACTGTCTAGTGTTGGTTTTGTGGATTACAGAACATTTAGAGATCTGGTGAATGCTGTTGCCAGCTGTTTGAAACCTCATTTCCAGGTATGGTTTGCGACACATGTACGGAATGTTTGTTTAGACATCTGGATTCTGATGTGGTTTTGACACATGAACAAAGCTACATATATAACTTTATGACAATTTTTACAATGTCATTGGTACCATCGTGCTTCAGTGAAGGTGACATTACTCCTAAAAGAACAGTCTGTTAACCCATATCTGGAATTTAGTCCCCAGGCCAGATCCATTTGAGGCAGATGTTGGAATGTTGTCATTATCCTTGTGGGCCTTTTGGCTCTGTTTTCAGACTATAGAGTGTCCTCCCTGGAGGCTGTAAAACTAGCATTAGCATCTTTGTCTGTGGACTTGCGCGAAATCTCAATTGATCAAAACCTTTGTACATGATTACTGTTCACTCAGGCTTACTGCCTACCTCCAGTCTACCAGAGAATTGGAAAGGATTTACATACATGGGTTAATTATGGATATATTGGTAGGAGGGGATTGTATTAGGTATGAAGGATAGATCTGTGTTCAAACTATGGTGTCTGTGTGTGTACATTTACTTCTACTTAGCACACTACAGTTACACCTCAGATGCCTACACCAATTCCGTGGATATCTTGAAATTGTGGAAGAGTTGGAAGAAGAGTGTTTTATTCTAAGTAAATTGTTAAACTGCAAAGTGTGCATATTTTGTTATCACATTTAGCTTGGCTTGAATCTGTAAGAATGAAGGGACTGGTGTTTTTGTTGAGTTCAACACATCATTAATTTGAAGTCCAGCTGTGTATTTTAGCTGAAAGGTAATCTTACAAATTTATACAGAACACAGAGAATAGAGAATAGAATTTTCCTAACCAAGTGGCTCTGACAAATAAATATGAGACCGTATGGAACATCACACAACTCGTTTATGTTGCAGTGCCATTGAGAATCCCTGGAGACATTAGCATTCATCAATATGCATATCTTACAAGCACCTTGCAGCATGTATTATGAAAACAGGTACATGTACACTGATACCCATACAGTTGCCCCTGACAAGATATCACCAGTCGGGAGCCTGTTTATAGGAATGAGTTCACCCAGATCCATATTTAGGGCCGTGGCCTTTTCCCTCTGTTCAGGCGTTATTGTTTCCATGTCACTGATTTGTATCAAGATCCTTGGGGAATTAATCCAGCAAACAAAGTTTTGCCTTGTCAATATGTTTCTGTTCCACAGAGACAAGAAACGCGACAAAACTTGTCCAGGTCATTGTTTCCTTCGAATGCGCAAGTGAAATCTGTTGTAACATCTTGTTGAAGAAGGTATAGTTAAGATGGTTGGCCTATATGACCAGTATATTACCCAGCTTATCAATACACATGTTAGTGATGAAGACTACAAATGTCTCCATTGTCACTTTAATAAAAAGGATAAGGGTCAACATTTACATTCATGACAAACCCCCAGAATATTTTCTTCTTGGACAAGTAATTCTTTTATCCATTTTTCTTTTCTAGCTAAAGAGGATATAACAAAGTGAACTGTTTGTTTGTATTGAATGAAGAAATGAAGATCTTTCTGTTTCGAGCATTTTGGTGCTGTTTAAGTCAAATGTTCTGATTTAACTGTATTTACACCTTATTTATGGTTCTGTTCAATTGAATTTGCCTGCATAAACTAAGCCAGCCCCAGTCTACAGCTGTCTTTTTTTATATTATGAACCAAAACATGCATGAAAGTAATGTTAATGGAAGAAAAATCATTATTGATTGAATTTTATGCATATTGCCTTCAAGCGTGATAGTGAAAAATAAATGTGAACAGTTGAGCCGAAGGATTGACCGTTCTGTGTTATTCTGCCACAGCTGTTATAACCATGGAACAATGTAGGCAAATGTGCACGCATCATATACCATTTGAACAACTACTTAAACCTTGGTGTGCTTTAGTTGTGTAGTGCTTGGCAATTTGGTATTGTCGAAGTCTTAAAAAAAAAATAAAAAAAAAATAACAAGGCCAAAGTAGGGTGGACTGTGGCTGATGATGGTTAAACTGTTACACCAGATTCGGCATCATTTTTCAGGCTCTTTTTTTCATGTTTACTTCAGGTCTGCCAGTAACCTGTGGATGACTTGGGTTTCCTTCAGGCTCAAGTGTAATAGTCTTGAGAATGGTATTGAAACACCAATAAATAAATAAACGTGCACTGCAGTATTTGTATCATTATCAGCAACAGGGGTTCATAGACATCAAAATGTTAACTACCCTAACAGAAATATAGAGTTTTTTCAAGGTCATTTTGAGGATTTTACAAATCTAAACCTAATACAGCTATAGTGAGTATTTAAATATTTACCCTATATAGAATTAATAAGATGCAAAGAAAATCCATGCAAAATGAACCAGTACAATGCATAAGCCCCAAAACTCTGATGAATTAATTGCTGACCTTGACATAAGGAAGTGCAAGGGTATTGACTAAGCATTGCCCTGTATTTTCAGCGAAGAGATCATAATTTTAGTTACTTGAAATTTCCATAGTTTTTCCGCTTGTTATGTGAGCCTTGTTTACTCCTATTTATTCTGGGTGACAGTTTCGAGCAAGATGTAAGGCAACTCCAAATCTCTATGTTAACATCACTGTCTGACTACAGAGAGGCATTATGCTGCAAGTGTTACTTTCATTTACATATTCACAATCCGTGTATAGGCAGAGGGACCTAACATTTCACAAACTAAATGCTTTCTTCATTTTGAAAATACCCCGTTCGAAAGAAGAAAAAACTTGTGCAGAGAATTGTCATATATATGTATTGTTTGTAATAATAATGTTTGAGTTTATGAATTAACTTTGAATTAGTGTTAATTAAAATATTGATCATTAAATTACATTTGATATGTGTATCTATGTATTACGTCACTCATTGAGTTGACTGCATCACATTAAGTGCAACACCCTTCACATTTCGACGACTGACTTCAACCAGTACAAGGTAGACAGGTGCATTGCGCATGTTTTGCATTGCAGTTTAGGTGTGTTATTGTCGCTGTCTGCTCAGAATGATAAACTTACCCTTCAGTGGCCATATATTAAAGTTTTATTGATAAACAGTTTTTGCCTTTGTTGAGGTCACTTTTGAAAATGCCGTTTTGATGAATGAAGTGAGGCCCTCCAGTACAGCTTTTAGAAGCAGGCATCTATCACCAAACCGGAAACCCTTCACCAGATAATCTTGTACCTTACTACCCCGTTTTAATTCTGTTGCTATGTGATACCTTTCAACCTATGCGCCGCCGAATGGAGAACAGTCATTCCCAGATAAATATGAGAAACAGAAAAATGTGAAAATATGTGATACTTTTAGGAAAGAATACACAAGTTCATAATCATGTGTGCACCCACCAGAATTGAGTTTTACTGAAATGTATTCAATTTTTCTTAGCTTGTAGCACACTTTTGAGTTATTTAAACTCTGTAGCCAGTATTTTAAATCTCTTAACTACCGTTTAACAGTAGTTAAGGTCGATGCATATGAACCTCTAAGGCACTTCAGTTGTGAAGTGCAAGAAGCTCTAGATTATTCAAGTCTTTGGGCATCGCAAGAATCCAGCGCATTGGATTGATATGACATGTCCGTACAGTGTAGGTTAAAAAATACCCTAGATGAGAATGCTAGGTATAGTCTCACCTATGTAGTGTCTGAGTAAATGTATGATTAATGTCCATTTTGGAAATTTTATGAAAATTAATATTTACGACATTTGTATGCATATATTCAGACTGTGTTTCCATTACTTCAGTTATCTGTAATGACCACTTGTCTGGATGGGCCTGTTTAGTGCTTAGTTAGCTACCCTGGTGATACTGTAAAACTGAACCAGTGCTCTGTAAACCAGACAGAGGAGACAGTTGGGTGACACATGGGGGGAGGAGAGTTTGTCTCTCTGAACCTCTAGACATTAACCAGAGGCTGAGTAAAGTGGTGAACACTAGGGGTAATTTGGATTGATGAAAGCCCTCTGTGCTCTGTGCAGGTGTAGCCTCATTACTGATAGCTTGTCAAATCAGTTGCCAGCCAAAAACATGAAGTTGGTCAATGTGGACGGACGGCCAGTTTTGATAAGGTCAGCGGGCCAAAGTTACGACTTCACATCTCCAGTTAAATTGAAGGCACAGGAAATAGGAGTTGAAGAGGTTGGCAAATGGGAAGCAATTTCCTCTGCTGGGGACGACCCTGTATCAAGCAACAAGTTCAGCAAATGGAGTCAATTTCATAGACCAGTGCATTGATCAGCCACCAGGTCAAGGCTGAAATTTGCATGTAGCTAAAAACAATGAAGAAGATTAATTGCACAAGCCATAGAAGCCAGGCCCATTGCCTGCTACTTTTATTCCACTTTTGATCTGTATTTTTTTTTCTTTGCAGATCCTTGTCATTTTAGAAATATTCTTTCCCTCTTCAGCATGTTTTACCAAAATGTAGTAATGTGTTCAGCTAATCTGTGGCGTTAATTTTTATCAAGCTCTAATTTTGTAGTATTCACTTATTTGAATGACATTTTTTCCCAACGTAAGCTAAATATGACTAAAATTAGCTCTAAAAGTGGATTGTTTACAGCATGCTGTGCTGTGGATTCTGATATATGCAGATTAATTGCCTGGAAATATTTAATCATTCCTCTTCAGACATTCCCCCAATTTAAATGGAATTATAAAACTACCAACTGCACATGGATATATTCACTTTATAATGTATTATTAATATTTCTTTTTCTTTTCTACCAATAACCTTATCCAGTGCATGTTCATGTGTATTTAACACTGACATACAAAAAGCATTGCTTTGTCATCATTATAATTTTTAACATCATCCGTTAACGGTAAACTGCTTGCATGACATGTAAATATCTACTGTGAAGATGGCCTGTAGTGTTTTGCTGGTTGTGACATGACATCTCTGCCAGCTGTTACCTGTCCTCTTTATAAGCACAATATACCTGCATGTATGTGTTGAAATTCAACACATAATTCAGAATTTTAAAGCTTAAAGTTTTTGTGAATTCTAGATGAAAACTGTTACACTTTTTTCTTAATTCTTGTTTTTCTATTTAATTTTATCTTTTTTTGGATGTCTATTAGAAATGTGTTTCATTCCAAAGCAGACAAGCCACATTCTGATATAAAATTTCTCAAGTTAGACTGGGTCTCAGGATGACATCTGGAGAAAAGTTTGGTTTTGTTTGAGGCAAAGCATTTCACCTTTGCACCAGGTCATTTCAGCATTAGAGATGTCATAAGTGAAAAATGGGCAACGCAAAGGTTTACACAGGTTTGCGATATATGGACAGTGGGCCCTGCCTGATTTCTCACATCTGTGGGTAAATTTCATTCTTTTGTGAAAAATATCTAGGTATAAAGGGATGAAGATATTTGGCATGTTTACTATATCAGATTTCAGCTGTCACACTCCAGCATGATAAAGCCATGGGATTTGCTGATAGACATCTGGCTAACAACAAACAAATGAAGCTTGTCTGCCAGAATGAGAGCTTGACATGAAATCCCCTGCTTGGGTGGTAACAATGGAAGCACGCTATTTTGTATATGTATATACCTGTATATTAACCAACAGACCTGTACCTATGTATATTGATCTCACAGGGAAATGCAGCTTATTTATTTTTATATCTCTGAGTCTAGTCAAATGTACATGCAGGGGTGAGTCAGAAGCAAATACTGCTTAATTTAACAAATTGTCTTTCCTGTTTAATTAAAAGCTATGTTGATAGTGTGACATTTTCTTATTAGCTTACGTCAGTAATTTTAGTACCTTCATTCACCTGACAAACTCGTGGTTTATTTGAGTTTCCTTGTACAGTAATTCGGATAGATTTGTAATGAAAGAGCCTGCCTGGCCTCGTTAAGCTATAAGAGGTGTGATGATTTCCTCTGTTAAACACTTCCAAGAAAGTGATAGGCCATAAATGACGGATGGGATGCAGAGCTATAGCCTTGAGCTAACACAATTTATATAACAGAGGGTTGAGGGTGATTTGATTAGGGAAGCACACCAGCCTCTCTGTCCAGTCCCGGTCTCTGTTTTAGCTGATCACTGCTGACTCATGTCTTAGAACTGGTGTTCGGTGTAGCAATGATCAGTTGCAGTGATGAACAGTAGGAAATCCTTCCCCCCCAGAGTGAGGGAGGCTGAGCGTATTAAAGGCTAAGATCCATTGTCACGGCTGACTGGAGAACTAGAGTTCTCAGTACAGTCTGTTCTGCCAGTATTACAGCAGCCAGACCTGTTAGCTCACACCTTTGTACCCTTAGCTCCTGGATGTCCACATCTTGATGGGTGTATGCGTAGGACCCTCAAACCTCCCCTTCCTTTTAATCATCAAGGCAGACTGGCCTTCAAAGAATGGTGTTGGTATTGACCAACATCACTGCTCCAGCGAACACGTCCCGATTTGCCGTCAGCGTGAACTCCGCTCCTGTCTTACAGCTGCTGTTTCCGGATCGATACACGAGCGCCTGTCAGCCAGGATCCTTTCTGACCAATCAGCTCTTCGTCGCCAAAGACCTGGCCTTGGTCCATGTGACTTGACGAACAGTGTTTAGGCCACAGAATTTGTCATCAGTAGTAGTCGGCGGCTGCAGAATCCAGGATGCCTTAGTTATTTTTCCCTCCTCTTCTGCTCTCCCTTCCCTGTTTGGCAGTTCTATAGTAGCTCATATGGAATCTCTACTGCAGGTGCTTGTATGGTATTGAAGCCTACTGTTGTTCTACTGGTCAGCTGTGGAGGCTGAATCACCTACAGTATTACTGGCGGCTTGTGTCACTGGATTGCAGGGTATATGAGAATGCTAAAGACACTGTTTGGGTACTCCATGTCCAGCTTGGATGGTTATGACCCCGGAGGGTTTGTATCGTCAGAGTGGCGGTATGTGGGGGTGGGGTGTAAAGGCCACAACTGCTCCTGTACGCTCACAGGGTCACTATCCACCTCAAGGTCCACTTCCACCTGCACATCCACCTCCACCTCAAACTCCAGCTTCTCTTCCATGTTGAAAAGACGCCGTTTCTCTGTTTCCTCGTCGCTTTCGTCTCAGAGTTCTCATCGTTCGGCAGACTCTGGGTTCTGGTTAAGACAGGTGGGTTGTGAGATGTGGACGGAGAACCCCGATCGTGACAGATACGGAACCTTTTCCATACCTGAGGAGGATCTCAGCATGGTCATACAGTACCTGGAGAAACAGCTGGACAATCAGAAATACCTCCACCCGGACATGGGCAAGGCTTCGGTCAGTTATATCATGGCGGAAAATGTGAAAAATCTCATGTCTTCCAAAGTGACCTTCATTTTGGAGATGTATTGTCATCTCTATATTTTCGGGTAAGAAGGTGGTTTTCTCTTTTTGTTAGTCTTTTTTTAATTTGATGTCAGCTCTCATTATTTTTCTTCAAAACAAGGAGGCTGTAAGTTTATAAAAGACAGGAATTATCATGTATTTGAACGGTATATTTTCACCTAACAGAGATATTTACATCAAGTGCAGGGTATTTCTCAATTATTTTATTATTATTTTAACAGCTTTTCAAGGGACTGATTTTCCCAGAGTTTTATCCTTTAAAAGAGTTTTTCAAATATCTGAACTAACATTTTCTTCATTGATCATATGTGTAAGTAGTAAAAGTAGAATATACCTTTAAAAGAAGATGAATTGTGTTTTTACTGCAGGCATCTGGACACTCTTGGCCTAAAACGTGATACATATGTGAATCCAGCACTCTCATGACATAAGACATAATTGTGATCTGGTTCTTAAATTCTTGAATGGATGTTACAATGTAGGTTGATATTAGATTTTTCAGTAGACTTTGTCATATGTTTAAGGATCTCTCATAGATATTTATATGTTCACATGCGTGTTAAGGCATGGATCATCCTGTTTTGGTTTTTGCCTTGGGGAATTTTGTTGCTTTTACTTCCTAAGTGTTCCAGATCTATTACTCTAGTTATGCTTCCGTTATTTGGTGGTTTACGTGACATTCTGTGCCGCTTTGCTGCCTGCTGAGTACAGTGAATTGTCCTGTATTGAAGGCCAGTAGTCCCTGAGCCAGTGGAAATTTGTTCTATCTGTAACAAAGCATCAGCCAGCATCTGTTTGAGGTTTTTGGATTTCCCATCAGACAAACTGAATATTTTATAAGTTGAGCAAAGTATGGCATTTGGCTGGCAATATCTCTTATAGTTTCCAGAGATTGATTCTAGAAATCCTTGTTTCCACAGAAGAGAATTATGTACTACTCTACACAAATCAGGTTGTGCTTAAGATACATGCATCCTTGAACTTCTAGTCTTTTAATCAAACAATATTTGAAAAATGAATGGCTGGGGTATAACGCCACACTAACTGTATATCAGTGAAGTGGTTCTACTGATTCAGTCATCAGTTGTCTTCATATTGTTCAGGGATACCATGTTCCTGTCAAGATCAACTCACACACACACAAAAACCCCACTCAGAAGGGTGGCATTTGTGTAGGCTCCATTAGTATCCTGTGGACGAAATTTTACAGCAGTTATTGAATGCGTAGAATTGCATATATCCATATCGTATGAAACCTTATGCAGGTATTTGTTACACAATATGTGTGCAGATAACAGTTGATGCTTGGAAAAGAAAAAGATTATAGGCTCTGATACATGTATGTTCTGAGTACTGAGGTTGCAGTATTGCTATTGGCATAGTGACTTTTGTTACCTGCACAGCCTGCAGTGAGCGCTCTCAAGCCTGAAAAATAGTTAGGCTTCCCACAAATTACTGTTAACAAAGTCTTTGACTGTTTGCTTGACCAGTGCTTACTTTTGGATGAACTGTCGGGTATTGTGTGGATCACTGGCTATAGCCAAAGTACCAATTAACTGAACTCTGTTGGGACTGGAGTTTGCAGAATCATATTTAATTGGAAGCTGTGCTATTGGGATAGAGAATAAGTATTGATGTTTCTTGTTGCTTCAGGACCGTTTCTACAAATAATATCCAAAGTATTGGGGATTGCATTAGTAGTACTCAAGGCAAATAGCATTGTTAAATTGTGTATGCATAAGAAAATGTTTCAAAGTGATTAAATGTTGTTGACTTCACAGCATGGCTCTGTGTGACAGCAAATTGCATTATGGCCATGAGGCTGCTGTATCTTACAATTCTGTTCTAATACTTGTGGCTGTAGCCTGGTTGTATTAAACTACATTAAAGCCTTCCACTTTTTACTCGTTCGCAGTCTTTTAGAGATAATATATCAGTAACGTATCCTGTTCAAAGAGACAGGTGTTTTATGAAAGAGACATGGACACATAAAAACAGCATGTTAGCAAAAGGAACAGAAAAAAATTTGTGTGAGGCTGTGAGCAAATGGCAGATGACTCCAGTTCTTTTGTTACTCTGATTTTTTTATATTTAGGTAACACGTTGAACTTTCAAAAATGATATTAGACATTGAAAATGTTTCCATTAGACACCTTAATTGGAAATCTGTTGACCACATTTGTGTCGATTCATTTGTGATACTGGAGAAAAACCAAGAATTCAACAATCTCTGTAGTGACTGCTGCAGTTTGCTGCAGTAACAGACAACACACATAACTTTGAGGATTTGAGCGCTCTGGTTTGTGCGATTTATGACTGATGGTATCGGTGGAGATGTGGTCCGTGATAAACTTTGTTATTTCTCATTGGCCCAGTGCGGATGTTACAAGTTGTCCATCTTTCTGAGGCTGACCCAATAGTTCTCCCCGGACACCCCCACCCCCCTGTCAAACTCAGCAGAGTCGGGTGTGATCTAATAACCACCGATAATTAGTGTAAATATTCTGCGTATTCCCAGAGGAGTGTATTTTCAGACAATCCGGCTTCCTGACCACACAAAGACTGTGGTAGTTAATGAGCTCCCTTTTAACAGTGATATTATACCAGTGTGCTGAAGTGCATCAAACCGTCAGATCTTCTGACTCCAATCTATTGATCGCCTTAACTTCAAAGTGGCTTCCAAAATGCTCCAGCTTCCCCTACCCAGACACACTTGTGTTGTATAATTCCCTTCATTAAACACACATTTAATATGGACACAAAACGGATTTCGCATATTTTTTGTTGTCTGAAAGACTTCAAAGGCGAGGTCAGATCCTTGTGACAATTATATTTTGCTTAAGGTCATGACACCAGATTGACGCCACTCATCAGCTTGTTCAGTAATATTTTACTCTTTTTCTGAAAAGTGGGCCTTGGGGCCATTAGAAGCTCCCTTTCCTGCCCCCTGACCCCACACATACCCAGTTTCACATATGGAGTGCGCATTTTGGCCATTTAGTTTTAACAGATTTCTAATTTTATTCCTCATACAAAGGAAGAGTAGAAAGTTTGTTTTTCCCAATAGTTCGTGCATAAATTAGGCCTTATTTGTCCAAATCTGAATTTTAATCTTCAAGCACTGACATGGAGGGAAATCTTTTAGATATGCTTTGGTTTTAGAAAATATAATTCTTGCAAGATTTGGATTTAAGTATAAATAAAGACCTTCTGTCATATATTTGTGTGTCTTCAAGTGTTAGCACAATAATGTTAGCTGCTCTTTGTTCACTGTTTAGAGATCATATTGATTAATATTTGCCTAGTGTCCAAAAATGTGCTCGGTATAAAAACTATTCCCATAAGGCCGACAAAGTTAGTTCTCCGATAGCCTTTAGAAATATTAATAGTTTGGTGAGTCATTGGCACTGATTGGAGTGTTTTCTGAAGTTTAAGGACTTGACATAAATTTTGTTTAGTTTGACACAGAATTAATGATCTTGTCTGGGAACTGGATGTCCTAATAGATGCACCGTCTCGCCTGTGGAAAAACCCTTCCAGTCCAAGTGCAAGCAAATAAAACCTTGACTCAAAGAAGCGTTACAAAAAAATGGCAAGAATGATGTGTTATTCATAAACCATTCAGGCAGAATGTCTATTTTTAGGCCCTCTTGTCTCTCTGGGGACTCATTACTCTGGTAGCACCCCTACCCCACCCTTCTTCGCAGCCCCCTCGTCCACCTTGCCAAATCTCTGTGTCATCCACCAGGTTTTGTTGTCAAATTTTCAGAAGTCTTTGAGCCATTATGAGATGTGACTCTGATGTTAATATTCATGGATCAAACAAATGTGACTCTGGGCTGAGAGGTCTCAGAAAATCAGATGACATGGATGCCTTATTCATGAAGTTTTGGGGACAGATGTCTATTTTTAGCTTGAGTTCTGCTGGAACATTAAAGTTTGCCAACCATATCCTTCTCTTTGTTATCTAGCCATTTCCCTAGGAAAGGCATACCTGCAATTAAGGCTTCCATCAACAAAATCTAACTGTAAAAACACTGCATTGAAATTGCTGACAAGAATATTACACTATTTGACCTAAAATTTTATCGAAAACTAAGTTAATCATTTGATCTGTTCTGGGAATATAATTTCTCTTAATAAAGGGTTTTTAGGGTTTTTTGGAAAGTAGGAGGATATCCTCCTGGCAAAAAAATTTTAAATTGTAACAAAATATTTTTGACTTATTTGCCTCTAAAGGTGATCTTTTTATGAGCAAATGCAGCAGTCTTGGCTGTCTTTGATAGAGATTTTATCATTATCTTTGCATGATCAGGGATATTAACCTATACTATTCCAGTTCCAATAATACATGTGTTGTATGGCACTTGTTTCCACCATTGGCAGTTTACATGTATGTAGTCAGAAGAGCACTCTGCACGCTCCAGTATCAGATAGAGTTAAATACGAGATATTGAGCGCATGTAATTACTATATACAAAGAACAATACAGGATCAAATATCCATCAACCATGAAGTCTTTTCCTGTGAAAAAGTGCTTGTGGGGGATTATATATTGTGTCCTTGTGGAAATGACCTAATTTTGTCCTTCACAAATGTCCTGCTACAAATGAACCATAGGCTGGTATGTGCACAGCATTCGTTACTGAAAGTGTAAAGGACAGTGTAAAAAGTAATAGGAAATTATGGAATTATGGTATCCTTCATGTAAAATTCGTGGCCTGCTGTGCGTGTTGATAGTGATTGTTTCCCGGCTTACCTCATCCACATTGATGCCTTGTAGTTGGTTAATAAGGGACCACAGCAAAACCAAAACAAAGTGGGAATGCTTATTTTGATAGCCTCTGCACGGTAATGAGGTTTTAATTAGGTCATGTTCCGCAAGGAAATGGATAGGTGGGTTGCATGTGGTTTTTAATTACCCCCATTTGGTGACCTCACTTTTATGCTTCCTGTGGTGGAATCCTGACCTGTGTTGTTGAGGATGAGCTATCAGTGATCAGATGCCATCTTAGTTTCCTTAGTTTGTCATTAAATTAGGCACAGCTGTTAAATATCCCAAGGAGGGAGAATATTATGTGTTATTACCACCTCAGGAAGTAATTTGCCAGCAAGAAGGTTTTTGGAATTTGATAGAATGTTGTTAAGAGTTTAATGTACAGTTTTAATCTCTTGCACCTCAATGCAGTTGCACTGGAAATTGTCAATTTCTTTTAGTGTAACTGAATTACATGAAATCTAAAAAGTGTCAGGATCTTTATTCTGAGAAATGGAAAGCAAGAAATGTTTTTTTTTTTCCTTTTTGCTCGATATTTCTTTGGCTTTAAAGCAACTGCAGATTGTTAGAAATGTTTTCCTGTTTTTGTATGGAGATCATGGAGGCCTGGGAAATGCTGTTTGTGCATGTTCATACAAATACATGTTTTAGGGACAGGAAGGTTTAGGTCAAATGGCACTCTTCAGGTTTCATTCTGATGTCCAAGCCACCCCTTTGTGATGTCATGGTGACATGAGTATAGCTGTGCACATCTTGAAGACTGATTTGGAGTCACAATGTGGATTTGAGGTCACAATGTTTTTTTGGCATCACAGTGTGGATTTGAGGTCACAATGTTTTTTTGGCATCACAGTGTGGATTTGAGGTCACAATGTTTTTTTTGGCATCACAGTGTGGATTTGAGGTCACAGTGTGGATTTGATGTCACAATATGGATTTTTCCATCACACTACTGAAGTGTTGCATCACAAAAGGCACATTTACAATAGGAATATAATCACAATATGTTGTGAGGAAAGTAATGTCATATTACACATGTGGAGTAAACCAAAGGCACAGATAAACTCCTAGGTTTAGTGAGTTGACGAGGTAATGTGGCTGAGATATCCATGACAGCAGATATGCGTGGCTGTTCACTTCTGCATTGTTTAAAATAGGAGCAGAGTCCACAAATTTGATGCTTATGTCAATTAGAAGTGTGAGGGGCTGACCCTATTGTGGCGTTTCCACCTAGGTATGCTGGATGTTCCAGAACAAACTGTCTGTAGAATGGCCTGACTCTGTTGGCATGACGTTTTGTTGTGTGCAGTATTACTCTGGAAACATTGAGCTATTGCAACAACAGCAACTTGTTCTATTTAGGTGGAGTCCTGCAGTGACGGAAAATAAGGGTAACCAACAGTTTCAGGAGAAGTGGAAAGTGCTTTGCAGGTGTGATTTAGGTCAAGAATTGCAGCTATCATCAAGGTCTTGCTGAGGATTTTTTTTTTTTTTGTGTGTATGCAATTTTTAGAACATACCAATACTGCTATTGAAAGTGCTTCGTTAGAAATTCCTAGATAATGCTGTGAATTTGGCATCATGGATTTATCTGGCTGACTTAATGGAAGGTTTTAGCTAATGGAGTGTGCTCTGGTAATATCGTAGATAATAGACCTTGAAATCCTCGAGACAAAGAGGAATTTGTCTGTCTAAGCGTCTGGTGGTTAAAATGAGGTGCCAATCTGAATTACTTCCTGCTCTTCAGGGTACGTTCCATTTGGGTATTGAAAATCGAGGGCAATTTCAGTGGGTTATTGGTTTTCTTGACACTTACTCCTTTCTGCCAATTCTCTCTGCCTTCAGCTACTTTTGCTTCCCCATCTCATCAGTTTTGACAGTTATTTCTTCTCCCAGGTTCCAGCTGGCAACCATCTTGTCACATGATCAGTCTGATTTTATACACTTGCCATAAATATAAACCCCCAATCAACCCCTGACTGTGAGAGTGGAATTCAAGTTGACACTGATGCAAGCTAAATCAATCCTTTTTATGCAACTCGATTTAAGTATTCAAATCTTTTTGAATTATTTTGATTATAAATTTATTAAACTGATAAACTTTCTGAAGTCAGAGTTGATTAATAAATATATGACCCTTATTACTTTACTGTGAATTTTTTTTTGTACAAATACCTTTATTTTGTTTGTCTTCTATTCATTAATGTCACTACTCAATTGAATGTACTCAAACCTTTTTAGTTAGAAAATTGATAAATTTATGAATTTTTGTTGTTCAGTTGATGTTATTATCGGAGTTCATTTTGGGACACCCTGATGAAAAGAAGTTGCTCCTGTAATGTTATCTCCTCTTTGGAGAGATGAAGGTTATGGGCAGTGCATGGAAATGCTCAGGCTTATTATAGATTGGCAGGAAAATTGCGATGTTTGTAAACTTGTTTATAAGCATTATTGGCTACTTGTAGGTCAAATTTATTATCTTGACTATCATCGTTCACTCTGAATTGCTTCTGTTAAGGAAATTATGTTGAACTTCCTTTAATAACATAAACTAATTGAGGAACTAGAACTTTGTAGAGAAGTGTTTGTGTTATGGCTTAATAACTGGCAGAATTTATGTCTTGCTTTCCTTGTGACATTTCAGCTGGCTTTATTAATACCATTGTTCAAAGTAATAGTCAGCTGGTATAGTATGGCATATGTTGACCAGGCCCTTGTTCCTGAAGAAAAGATTCAGGTCGATTATCATGGCATTAATCCATGTTAGGGTTAAGAGTGAGTGTAATCTGTTCTCCCCAAGTCGTCTGGCCTACTGTTTGACCAGCACCCTGTCTTATTAGACATTGGATGTGTGTGCCTGGGGTAACCATGTTTGCTGACAGTTTAACGTTATAAGCCTATTAGGAGATTAACTCCCAACCTGTGTAACAATCTGTCACAAACACAGGTAAATAAGCCCTTCTCCAGGGCGAACAACAGAAAAATACCTTTGCAGTTGACTATTGATGTATTGTTGTTTACAACACCAGGCCTGGTTAGTTAAGCCTGGCTCTCAAAAACAGAAAACCACACACCAAGTTTAGTGCACTTTTTTCCTTGCACAGTGTGAGTTGAGTGTCGGTAGGACATACAGATACAGAGACAAACAGCACAGTACTAAGTGTGGAGCCATGTTTTGTGTCCAGTGGTAGCTAGCCTGGACATTGTACAGGATATACTTAGTTGTACCCACAAGGGGTGCAGTTGTTGTTGGACTGCTTCCTTGTGGCTACAGTGGGGCTAAGTTCATGTAAAGACTGAAATGCCAGCGCGGTTGACTTGTGAAGAGAAACTGGTGGATGTACATGTCTAGATTATAAACACTTGGCTTGCTTGGCATAAGATCTCTGGCGGAAGTCCTCTTTGCAGGGTTAAGCCTCAACACTCCCACCTGGAGAAGATTATTGGCTGACATTGCTAGGCTTGCCCTTTAATACGTTATGTGTGGCAAGCCTGATATGATATTCATGTAGGACGTGGCCGTTTAACGCTGGCATTTTGAAGCCTCCATGGATGTGTGTATAGAGTCACACCGTGTGTGTATTTACATCAACAACTGAGCTCTAATACTGACGTCATCATGGTTCAGTCAGACTCCAGACCTATCCTAGCTGTTTTGCCTCTGCAGCGCTTCATCACCTGCCCGGACACTGGCAGCCTGGGCTTGCCTGAGCGTCCAGCGCGTTTTCAGCGCTCGGGCAGCCTCTTTCCTGACCAGCGCCGGAAACGGCCCCGCTCCGTTCCTCTGGTGCGCTCGGGCAGCCTGGTGGTGAGGACAGACCCTGACAAACTCAAATTCCTGTCAGAGGATGAAGTTGACAGTCACTCTGATAAGGTGGAGAAGGAACTGCTTGTACAAGCAGAAAACCTAGACTGGGCAGTCTGGGAGCAAGCGTTTGACAGGCTTAGTAGGTGAGACCTGGGCTCACACATTGAAAATCCTCAAATGATGTAATCTTTCACGGGTTTTTTGATATTAGAAGATGACTCTCACTCAGGCTTCAGCGTATTAAAAAAATGTCATAAATATGTAATGTTTCTTAAGGAAAAGTTATGATTACATAACATTGGTTCATTTCCATGATTAAGGCTAACATCTGTTTGATGTCTAGTAACAGTCATACAGTATTAACTGCTCTCCTTCTTTCTGTGTACATGTACTGTATTGGTTTGTGGCCATTGTACTGTATTGGTTTGTGGCCATGGTACTGTATTGGTTTGTGGCCATTGTTTTGTATTGGTTTGTGGCCATGGTATTGACAGTATTATAGATCATTCAGATGAGTAAATCTTTTGTGTGTGATTAAGTTTCAGAGTACCAACTGAAGCTAGGTGACCTGGTAGATCTTACCACCTTATGGCACATTGTGAAAGAGATGTGTCCAAATTACTAACAAGGGCTATTTATCCAAGCAACTCAAGGACAAACTAATTAAATATCAGAACATGTATTTTCTGTGACTATCTCACCGCAGTATGTCTGCATTATTACTGAACATGCTGAAGTGGTGGAACATGCCATAATCATTCAAACTTTCATTTTATTCCATATCATAAACACATACCTGTATACTGGGATAAGTGGTGTGTGTGATAGACATGGATGGGATGTTCTATGTGTAAACCCATTCCTGTAGGTACCCGTTTGTCACAGCGTTACATAATACAGCTTCCCATATATTACTCTCATGTGAAAGCCTGGAGGTTAGGCTGTATACCTGTAAGTGTCGTGTGCAGCTTGGTCTCTAATTGTATTGAATATTACACGCTATCTGAACATTTAAGATCCCAGGGGTTGAGCTGCAAGTGTCAAGGGCACATTATTTTTGACATCAAAACTGGAAAGTTATAACACGCTATAAAGTATGCATTCTAAATTAATGGCTTTATGCTTCTGTTTTCTGTAAAAATTGAATATCATTAAAGTTTTGGCTCGTCATGGTGATATTTCAGCAAATAAGCTGATGTCCATGTAGTATTTTGTCTTTCTTGATGCTATCCACTGCGTTGTTAGGCAAATATTGAAAATGACCTTAAATTGTGTACATTTTCCTGATTCTGAGAGTTGCTTTGGAAAAGTCACTTGAGGTTTATTTGAAAGGCAGAGTGAGGTTCTAACAGCAAAATTAATATTTGACTACATTCATTTATCTCTGAAAGAAAACGAAAAAAAAAAAAATTAAAATGTATGTAATAAGGTAAATGCACAAACTGTACACACATTGTAGTTTTGAAATATAGTGATTTTGCTGTTTGTTGGCTCGCAGTATAACTTTTCCATAAGACATACTTTGTTGAAGTGATCGAAGAGGAAACATGCATCAGGATATGTGTCACAGTAATCAGATGCATTAAGTATTTGTGCTCATCTGCTTGTGTGTGGATATGATCCATTTTGGGATCTGTTATCATTCTGTGGTGTTCTGGTTCATAACACTCTTGATGGATGTTGGTAGTAGTGAAGACGGCAGCGAAGCCAGTCTGAGGGTAGTCTGCTGTGATTACACCCCTATTGATTGTGCCTGGCCTCATATTGAGCCATGACCCAATGTAACAGTTGTTTCTGGATAGGCACACAGAACAAATAAAACATTTCAGGGCTTCTCCTAGCCGGGCTGTCAAACGCCGAAACAGCTTGTTTCCGAGAGCCATCGGGTGCCTTAATGCTGGTCCTGGGAAGGGGAGTAAATCCCCTGGTGTCCTGACCTGCCTGCTTTCTCCCATCAAACTGGCAGCGAGTGATATATACCCGTAATGGTGTAATTATTTCCCTTGTCCCCCAGGCGTCTGTGTTATACACTCACGCCCACCAGTGTTGCCCTTTGTCCTCTTCCCGCTACCCCCACTGCTTTACAGGAAGGAAGTAGAAAGATAAAAATGTGTTGGATTATTGATAAGAAGATGTTTGCCACGCGCCATTGTTCTGCATTATTCATTGAGTAGTTCTCTCCCCTTACCCCTTGCAACACTGTTTATGTCAATTACACGTAGTAATCGCAGACTCATGTATTCTGCAGTTCATTTTGGGCCAGTCTGTGAACAGTTTACATCTGGACGAGTTCCTGTGGAGACCCAATTATTACAAAAACTGTCGTCATTGGTCATGGCATGAAGACAAATTAGTTTATGTTCATCTGTCATTCAGTGCAGTCATCTCATTTCTTTGCTGTTACAGAGGCTTCTTACTTCTTTTTTCTCTCAGTATATTTTTTTCTGATAAAATTTGTGGTTTAAGCATTTGTAAGGCTACAGGAGTTTTTTATTATTTTTTTTTCATCTAGCCATGATCTTTTTTTCATCTTATACATGTGATTGTGTAAACACCCAACTGATTCATGGCCTTACTGAGCTCCACCCATGTACACTGTGAATTTTGATAACTGCTGCTTATGTTCTGGGAAAGAGATACATAGGACGCAGGCTAACTTGATGTAATCCCTGTGATGTATATACCAGAGCCAGAGTCCTATAGTATAGGGTGTGCCATTATGTCACCTTGACAACTGTCATAAGTCACAGCCAGTCTTTGTCACATGTCTCAGTGGGAAGAAAGTGATGTTGGCTTTTTTGTTTCACATGTGCATAATAAAATTGTCACTTCAACATATAGCAGTTGTTTATTGGGCATGTCATTTAGTCAGGCCTGTCATAATGTCTTGAATGTATTTCTTAATCAATACCTTCTCTTAAGTACAGCCCTTTTACAGCATATGCATATGCAGATGTACGTGTATCTTAAATGAAAAACACAAATTTTTTTTCATCTTCTCAATCCTTGAGAAAATTACTTCTGTCACACTCTGGCATACACACGAGTGCGCCATGTCTTAAGGCATAAACATGTATATTCTAGCCGTTCCAAGTCTCTGAGTTTGTGACTTGCGTGTACCTGTCAGCCGGAACAGTGATGTGAGTTGATATGAGAAAAGATGAGCATGTCATCTAGCTACCACCAGTACTAAATGTGTCCCTGGTACCTGTGTACTGGCTAACACATTAAGGACTTCATATATACACAGGTATATGTAAAATCTGTGTTGGTATTCATGTACTGTGCTTAAGGGGGAATGTGCATTGTCAACTCATTTGTAATTTTGTGACAGTAAAGGATGGTCATTTTACACAGGTTATGTTACAGTAGGATGTTTCACATGTTTATTAGCTGATGACACTAGAAAGATTTGCCTACAAAGTTCAGTCTGATTTAGGCTGTTGTTAGCCGTGGTAGCTGAGACATCATGTGAATGTATAGGTGTGCAATCTATGGAAAGTGTGTTCCCCTCAGGACTAATTAATCTTCTTACAATTTAGGCCTTTTGAAATGAAAATGAAGACATCTAATTGACATAAAATTCAGAAGTAGGCGAGCTGCATCTGTTAACCTGTGTGAACTATTTTGGGTTTTATAATAAGTTAATTATGAGAAAAATAAACTCCTTTTTGTGGGTAGTTGAATTAAGTAAAACAATAATATGAAGAAAAAGCTTTGAAGAGTCACTAAAACCGTGTGTGGTCATGCCCTTATCACCATGTGTGCTGTTAAAATGAGAAATGTTGTTTTTGTTTTCCTGGTTGTAAATAAGCAAATGTTTACAGGCCTCTTGCTAACATACATGGGAAGTTCACCATTTAGTCTAGTTTAAGGAAGGGGCTGGGATTTTGAGGTATGCCAAGGAATACATTTTCTCAAACAAAATATTAATATAATTGGTGCTACACATGTATATATGTGTGAATAAGGTACATGCATCTAGGTGTTTATATTGTCTGAACTCATTTTGCTCTAACTTGCATGCACCTGTGAGTAATTCAAAGAAAACAGATTCGTGCTCTTTGCAAAGTAATCAAGGAAAACAGTGATTGAGTTGAAGGTGCTGGCAGCTTCCATCATTGTAATATTAGAATTCAACCTCCAGAAGAGATTTACACTTTAGCAGTACATTTGTATAAATTACAGTGCAACAAAGTATTAGCTGTAGTTGTACACTTTGATGTGTCACTGTTCTTACCTGTAGTTGTACACTTTGATGTGTCACTGTTCTCACCTGTAGTTGTACACTTTGATGTGTCACTGTTCTCACCTGTAGTTGTACACTTTGATGTGTCACTGTTCTTACCTGTGGGCTCTGTATTACTTTGGCACCTCCAGATTTAGGAAAGGAAAAACAGCTTCGTGTGAACACTAAGCTGTGGTTGAGTGAACTAGACTGGTTGGTAGTCAGGTGTGTTGAGCTGATTGTTAGCCAGAAAAGCAGTTTAAGGTTTCCCTGTTCATCCTCAGTGGATTATTTCCTTGAAACATGCTCTTGCGGTGTTCCCCACTGTCTTCCTTTCCTCTGGGCAGGGCATTTTAGTTGGGACTTGTGAATAGGTTCAAGTGAAAACATGATTTAATGCAGAAATACTTCACAAATATGATACAAAAGGTTTAACTTATTTTACACGCCAATCTGTTATAATAGCTTTTTAGTTAATAAGTGCAATGATCACGCCCTGTACATTCAGCTCAGCTCAGTGGGCCATTCATGTGAATGACAATGTAACTGAAGTTAAGAGGGTAGGACTGCTACCAAACCCCTGATGTTTCTCGGAAGATTTTATGTGTTAGACAGTGACAGAATGAGATAGACTATGTATATAGACATACCGATTGGCCTAATACTCTTGCAACTAGATACATGTCACAGCTACAAGATTTACCCCTGTAATGGGAAAACATGGCATATTGAAGTCAGACAACTTTGGTGTATTGTGGTGAGTGTACTGGTGACTATGAGCTGTAATGCATTCTTTTCCATGAAAGAGTGACTGTACAGGGTAAAGTGTATGGACTAGCTTCGGTGTTCCTGGATACCTTGTCTGTGCACGTTGAATTGTCGTTCAGTCAGTTAAGACTCATGGCCCACAAGGATACAACCATGTTGTTGGAAAGTCAGGATTTGAAGTCTGATCTGTGTGTAGCATCTGTACTGGACTCACTTGTGAAATACCTGTGATGTGAAATTCACATGCTGGGTTTACTTGTTTTGATTGGACGGGGAGTTGTCCATGTGAATGGCCATGATGATCAGCCAGGATTCACAGCATGTTGATGTTGACTTCAGGTTGGAAAGTGATTAGTTATGTGCCTCTATATCCTGAATGCTTAGTAACTTCTCTGCTCAGCATCTTAATATGTGGTTGGTGTTTAACAGTGGTTGATTTGGTGTTCCACAGTACCCAGAGTAACCATTCAAACTACTAAAGTGAAAATTTTTTATTTGTTATTACTTTAAGTTAAGTTTTTATATACATGGACATACATATACATACCCCTGTTCTCAAGAAACAAGAAACTTGTTCAGTTCTAAAATGTTGCATAAAGAGGATGAAGTGATTCTCGTGTCTTGGTTAATCATATAGATTTGTTTAGAGGTTTGCATATTGTTAGTTATTATTAATTATTAGTAAGAAAACATAATTATTAAAATCAAAGTAATACTAACAGACCTTTTTCTTAGTGTTAAACGTGTTTACGTGCTGAAATATTGAATTCGTGTGGTTCAGTTGGTTTTTCCATCTCTTTTTAGGGGAGGGGGAGATTTTAAAATGCGACATTAAGCAACAGTTGAAGAAATATAATCTTCTTAAATGGTTACAATTTAAATGTTCCCTAAAGAGACCCCTAAATCATGATATCCATATAATTATAATACTAATTCTAGTATTTTAAAACAGGACAACACTATCTGGATCTATCAGATTGGTGATTTTGGAACACCTAAAATCTTGTCTTAACACCTAATACATTGGTGTGATTGGGTATTGGAATGACCTTTCCACACCAACTGGTAGAGTCAGGGGCTCATTAAGTCTCCTGGTTGCTCTCATTTCCCCCCCACTTATGTTGTTTAGGGTGTCTTGTGTGCTGACTGGAGCAATTCATCCTGTGCGTACACACGTCTTTACATTTCACAGAGAGCATGATATCTACTGATGGTTTGTGTTTAACTTGGATTAGGTCAACACCCAAAAGCGTGGCCGGCCAAACAGATGTTATGAGGAGAGGATATAAGAGCCCATTGATTTCTGTCTGCTCCAGTTGTCTGATCCCGTTCACATTGTGTAACATGAGCTAATATGTACAACTGCCAAAATATCCACTGGCATTCATCAGGGGATGGGATGAGGATATTCTCTTTAATACCTTGTGGAAGTCTGGCTTGAACTCTGCTGTCTCTTTCAGAGTTTAAGCACTTGCACTAATCAGTCATTTCTGTTCATATCATATTATGTTAGTGTAGTATGTTTGACAAAGTAATAAGAAAGTGGCTGTAAAGGATACATCGAATTGAACTTCTCAGTAATCAATACCTACTGCCCATTACTGCATGTCAGGTGTTTTTTTTTTACTAGTCCAGTATTACTGCATGTCAGGTGTTTTGGGTAGTCCAGTTTTACTGCATGTCAGGTGTTGTTTTGGGTAGTCCAGTATTACTGCATGTCAGGTGTTGTTTTGGGTAGTCCAGTATTACTGCTTTGTCAGATGTTGTTTTGGCTAGTCCAGTATAACTGCTGTCAGATGTTGTTTTGGGTAGTCCAGTATTACTGCATGTCAGGTGTTGTTTTGGGTTGTCCAGTATTACTGCTTGTCAGGTCTTGTTTTGGCTAGTCCAGTATTACTGCTTGTCAGATGTTGTTTTGGCTAGTCCAGTATAACTGCTGTCAGATGTTGTTTTGGGTAGTCCAGTATTACTGCATGTCAGGTGTTGTTTTGGGTTGTCCAGTATTACTGCTTGTCAGGTCTTGTTTTGGCTAGTCCAGTATTACTGCTTGTCAGATGTTGTTTTGGCTAGTCCAGTATAACTGCTTGTCAGGTGTTGTTTTGGCTAGTCCAGTATTACTGCTTGTCAGGTGTTGTTTTGGCTAGTCCAGTATTACCTCCATGATTTGCACTTCTTCACATTGCATTGTGACAGGTACCTGAGGCGTTCGTGTACTAACGAGTTTGTGTTTGTGTTGACAGGAAGCAGGACCTCCGAGAACTGAAGATGTTACAGAAACTGGAGAACAAACAGTACCAGGATCTCGTGTATAAGGCCCAGATGGCCCGCGAGGCCCAGGAGAAGAAGTTTGAGCAGGAAATGACAGTAAATATCATAAGATTGAGCCAGAAATGGCAGCAAGTAAAATAACGTAGAGGAGGAAATGCACTAAGTAACGTAGGTTTGAGCAGGAAATGGTGGCAAGTACCATATAGTTGAGCCGGAAATGGCAGCAAGTACAGTAAGGGAGCAAGAAATGGCTGTAGGTATCATAACTTGAGCAGGAAATGGCAGTAAGTACTATAAGTTTGAGCGGGAAATGGCACTTACTATAAGTTTGAACAGGAAATGGCACTTAGTACTATAATTTTGAGCAGGAAATGGCACTAAGTCCTATGACTTTGAGCAGGAAATGGCACTAAATACTATAAGTTTGAACAGGAAATGGCACTAAGTACTATAAGTCTGAGCAGGAAATGGCACTAAGTACTATAAGTTTGAGCAGGAAATGGCACTAAGTACTAGAATTTTGAGTAGAAAATGACTGCAAGTACCATGCTGTAATTCTTCAACATTTTTTACGGTGTCTAGTAAAACATATTCTGGTAGCATTATTCTGTGTTGATTGATGAAATTATACTTTTTGTGAAGCCCTGAACCTGGCCAACCCATCCAATGTAGTTTTGTCTTCAAAATCCGAAAACATGCATAAATTGCACTGAAAGTTGCTCTTTCATATGCGAAAAGGTTGAAGAATTAGGGCATATCCGAGCAGGAAATGGCAGCAAGTACTGTAAGTTTGAGCAGGAAATGGCAGCAAGTACTGTAAGTTTAAGCAGGAAATAGTATTAAGCACCATATGTTTGTGCAAGAAATGGTGTACCAAAGTACCATATAATTCTGAGCAGATGGTGTTTATGTGTATGATTTATTTAGGCAAATGGTCAGTTTTTAATAACATATGAAGTGTACCACATTAAATCAACAGCAGTTGGTGGTAAAGGGAATCTGTTGAACTGCCCAGTTCCTCTTATCACAATGGTGGCCGCCATCTTACAAGTGAAATATTCTTTGTTGCAATGTAAAACACCACCCAAATAAATCAATAAATATTATGTCAAGGCCTGAACAGGACATCAAAAAAGACATGGTTATTGGTGTATGTGTTCTCCTTTAGTAACATAGTAATACATGTACAAATCAACATAGTAATACATGTACAAGCACCTTTAACATTAGATGAGATGAAAAGGTCATAATTACTTCAGTGATCATAAATCAAATACTTTCATTTTCATAAAGATTAATTAATATGTAGCAGTTCTTTCAGAGGAGACTTCATTGATACTTTAATACATCTTTGAGTGTAATGTGTGCCTTTTGCACACTTTCCATATCAGCAGATTCAAGCTTTTCTCTTTGCCCTGGTTTCCAGGTGTTAGTAAAGACCTTTGAAAGTGACATGGAAACGCTTACGAGAACCCAAAAACTTCAGGTAGAAAAAGCAGAAACAACTCAGGCCAATGATATGAGGAATGCAGCCCGGCGGATCAAAGCCGATCAGGTAAGGTGGAGATGTGCCATTTATTGTGTGGCCACTGACGACACGCCAACCTTTCTCTGGCACTGAAACGAGTATTTAATGTCACATTCACTTTGCGCAAGCATAGAAAATCTGTATGAAGGTCAGAAGAGTTTTAATCAGATCAAAGCATGAAAGGTGCAAAAAAAGTTGGGTGCGTCATTGGGGACATACATTGCTCATATAGCCTGTAAAGGCCAGCTTACAATCCAAACATTTGACTGCAATCAGGGCTTTACTTGCAGCTCTCATAAACCAAAACTACAGGGAACTGTTTGGATTCCTGTAAAAAAGTAACATGCAAACTCATATATTTTGTTTTAGAAGAAAATATATACGTTATTATGACCGTGGATCAGGAATATCTGCGTACGTGTATTGTCATGTCTGTGTACGTGTACTGTCGTATCTGTGTACATGTACCGTCGTGTCTGAGTACATGTACCGTCGTGTCTGAGTACATGTACCGTCGTGTCTGTGTACATGTACCGTCGTGTCTGAGTACATGTACCGTCGTGTCTGAGTACATGTACCGTCGTGTCTGAGTACATGTACCGTCGTGTCTACATGTACCGTCGTGTCTGAGTACATGTACCGTCGTGTCTGAGTACATGTACCGTCGTGTCTACATGTACCGTCGTGTCTGAGTACATGTACCGTCGTGTCTGAGTACATGTACCGTCGTGTCTGAGTACATGTACCGTCGTGTCTGAGTACATGTACCGTCGTGTCTGAGTACATGTACCGTCGTATCTGTGTACATGTACCGTCGTGTCTGAGTACATGTACTGTCATGTCTTTGTACATGTACCGTCGTATCTGTGTACATGTACCGTCGTATCTGTGTACATGTACCGTCGTGTCTGTGTACATGTACCGCCGTGTCTGTGTACATGTACCGTCGTATCTGTGTACATGTACCGTCGTGTCTGAGTACATGTACCGTCGTGTCTGAGTACATGTACCGTCGTATCTGTGTACATGTACCGTCGTGTCTGAGTACATGTACTGTCATGTCTTTGTACATGTACCGTCGTATCTGTGTACATGTACCGTCGTATCTGTGTACATGTACCGTCGTATCTGTGTACATGTACCGTCGTGTCTGTGTACATGTACCGTCGTGTCTGAGTACATGTACCGTCGTGTCTGAGTACATGTACTGTCATGTCTGTCATGTGCATTAAACAACTGCTTTATGGTTCCAGATTTGGGCCTACATGTAGACTCTGGTGGATTTCTTCAAAGCAAATCCAAAACAGTCCATTAAAATTCTAGTTAAAATGATGATAAAAAAATCTAAAAAAAAAAAAATAAATAAATGAAAATAATAGGTATATTCAGATAGATTTGAATGGTCATTCTACTGAATGTTTACGTCAGTGTTGTAATGAACACTCATAGCAGACAGATGTCATGGAACAAAATTTATCATACATTGGAATCACACTGTGGGCCTGTAGTTATACATAGATGAATATAAATAATCAGTGATGTAAATGTGTGGTAACAAAAGCGAGGTGGAGGGGCAGTATTGTGGATAAAACTTCAATCAATACATTAATCTTCTTGTGTGACAGGAGAGGGAGCTGCGAATGTTTAAAGAATCCCAGAAACAGGAAATGAAATTGTTGCGACAAGAGCTGGATTTACTGCCCAAGGATCACCGCAAAGAGATGTTCAGGAAAAAGAAAGAGGAAAAGGAAATTTCTTTGGCAGAAAAGGTAGAGTACATCTGTACATGTCTGTGAGGCATTGTGATCTGTTAAAAGGTAGAGTACATCTGTACACGTCTGTGAGGGATTGTGATGTGTTAAAAGGTAGAGTACATCTGTACACGTCTGTGAGGTATTGTGATGTGTTAAAAGCTAGAGTACATCTGTACACCTCTGTGAGACGTGATGTGTTAAAAGCTAGAGTACATCTGTACACATCTGTGAGGCATTGTGATGTGTTAAAAGCTAGAGTACATCTGTACACATCTGTGAGGCATTGTGATGTGTTAAAAGGTAGAGTACATCTGTACACGTCTGTGAGGCATTGTGATATGTTAAAAGGTAGAGTACATCTGTACATGTCTGTGAGGCATTGTGATGTGTTGAAAGGAGATAACTATATGTATTTAATTGGACAGCAAATGTAACAACATATTACTGGTTTCCACCCATGTTTTATGATGTTAGCGTTCGGACAACCATATACTTCTAGATGCAACTGTTTGTGACCATTGATGTAGTCAGTATGAAAATGGTTGATGTTTGTTATTTATTAAGAGTATAAAAATTTATTAAATATCTTTTCAGGAACGAATGTTTTTGGAATCCCAGAAGGACATGATGGACAGACATATGAAGCAGTTGTCAGATTCACATAGACAGAAAATCGCCTTTTTAGAAGGGCAGTTTTTGCAACAGAAGCAACAACTTCTCAGGAGTGAGTAGCAACATTGGATCATGCAAGTTTTAGATGGGAATATCTGGTACAATACACAGCAGCATTGGTTTAGTCGTTCAGAAACAACAATAATCCCCATCCAAATTTGTGCCCTTTTCGTGACTCAGGTAGCAAGGTAACTTTATAATGTTTGGCATGATGTCATATTACAGAGAGGTACAGTTAGTAATATACCATACGTATACCGCTACTAGCTTTACAGTTTAACCACCAGGTGTAAACTATTAACAAGAATATTCGTTCATCTGTTTGCACAGTTTTGAGTCCTCTACATGTAATTGTGAAACAGTGCCACATTTTAAAGGCTATCACCATTCAATGGAACATAACTTTAATCATAATTTTACCTGAAACAAAGGTGACCAAACTATGTGTAATCCTCTGTTCTCAGGTAGAGAAGCTGCCATTTGGGAGCTAGAAAAGCAACAACTCCATGAAAAACATCAGCAAGCCAAAGGACAGCTGAAGGACTTGTTCTTCCTGAAGAGACACCAGATGTTGAATAGACACCAGAAGGTGAGCTTCCCAGATGGGCTATCCCCTGTGTATTGTGAGTTACAGGAGAGATGTGTAGGAATCACAGGTCAATAGATATTGGCTGCATGCCTCAATGTCAAAATTGGCAAAGATGGATATCAGAGAAGCCTAAATCTGTAAGAAGTAAATTCTGCAGAGAAATCTTCTGGAAAGCTTCCAAGAACTTTCCTTGTGATATCTTGGTCTTCTGACGCATTTAGCGAAGGCCTCGTTCTCACCACACCCGATCAGCCTGAGGTCATCTGCTTGATTCCAGCTATTTATGCTGGTTCGTGGTAGCGCTGAATCAGGAGATTTGTCAGGTACATAGTGAAGGCTGCTGGTTTACTCAGGCACCGATGAAATAAATGAGAGAAATATGTAACTTAACATTTTATAACCAACTGGGCAAAGGGGAACAACTCTTCAGGGAATGAGACTTAAAAGGGTCTCCTACATATTACAGTATTGGCCCACTTGTACTTTTCCTCCACCTCTTGGTGAATCAACAGGCAGTGTGAGATGATGTTAATTTACCAAGGTCTTTTTGTTAACTAAGCTTGTATTAGGTGAACAAATGTCCGTAACTATGTATAGCTGTAAGTTTGGATGTTATTGGCATGGGCTTCCCAATACGTAAAAAAATATACACATGCAAACATCTGAAAAGTTAGGAAGTTAACGTTAGAGTGTTTGTATTTTGTAAATGTCCTGAGAAATGGTTAACATGGGGGGAAGTGCACACCAGGTAATGTTCTCTTGTTTTTACAGGAAATGGCTCACATGAAACGTATCAATGCCACAAAGGAAGACGAGTTACTGCGGCGACACACGGAGGAGAAGCGACGCCTGCCCAAGATTCTGAAGGCTGAGGCAAAGACAAGACATCAGATGTTCAAACAGAGTCTACGCCTCAGCACTTTAGGGTCACCAGATGAAGACAAGAATAAGATTAAACAGGTGAGATGTTGCAGGTATCTTGGAAAACTACACCTGGACAAAGAAAATGCTTCTTTTTCAAGTGGATATTTTAAATAAAAAGTATTAAACTAACATTATTTTAATGGAGCAACATGTATACAACACATACAAACTGACTTTTTCATTAGAAGATTGATACAAAGGAAATTTTTTAAGAGTGAAATGCAATGTGAATTCTGGAAGTGGATATTTTCACGATAATGACTGATGTCTTGTTCTAAGTTTGGGATGCATTTACTACACATGTGTAGTAAAAATTGTGAGATGTATTACATTTTCTTTGTGTTATTTTTAAAAATGCAGCAGAGTGGAGAAGATTTATGGTTTTTCAGTTTGTTTTCAGCTTGATAATGAGAAGAACCATGGAAAGCCTGAGCACCTTAGAATGTGAACTTTACATTTCCTATATGTCCACGATAATGAAGCTAAGTTGTTTAAAGGATTTCATGTTGTATTTTCAGTTTGAGGACAATGAGAAGAAGCGCATGAAGGCTGAGCAGGTGCGTCAGGACATGAAGCACAAACGCCAGCTGGAGGAGCTGAACCTGAAGAGCAACACCAGCGTCAAGGAGCTGGAACAGCTTCAGGTGAGGCATTACCACAGCCTGGAACATGGGCAAGTGGCGAGGAGTGGGAGGGGAGTGGTGTGGGGCAATGAACATTTTTTTATTCTCCTAGTTTTATCTGTCAACTTTTGATTGATCTGCAAAAGAAATGTCAGCCTTATCAGGAAAGGATCTTGTAATTGTGACATTTAAATGTGTGTAGTTAGCTTTGAGAAAATGTTTAATTACTACACATATGTATGGATGTGTGTGACACAATCCTTCAGTCTTCTTATGTGTGACATGGTCTGGCAGTGTAGCATGATCTTTCGATGTGACATGATCCTTCATTGTGGGTGTACGTATATGTGACATGATCCTTCATTGTGGGTGTACGTATATGTGACATGATCCTTCATTCTGACATGATCTTTCATTCTTGCTGCGTGTGCGTGACAACAGGCAGAGAAAAGGAAGATGTTGATGGAGCAGGAGACCCAGAAGATCAGGGAGCTGGATGAGCAGTACCAGAATGAGCTACAAGACTGGAAGGCTCAGCTCCAGCCCAGGAAACAGGTGAGTCAGGGGCACAATGACCTCTCAGTCCAGCAGGTTGCTAGAGGTCAGGATATCCTGAATTGATCCTGAGTCAGGTTGGGTCATTCCAAAGACTTTAAAAATTGTACTTGTTGCTGCCTCTCTTGGTGCTCGGCATTGTGAGGTAAGAGTAAGGAGACTGTTCGGCCTGTTGTCAGTATGATGTGACTGGGTGGGGTGTCTTGTCTGATATCTTTGGCATGATGTTCCAATGGCGGCAGCATTCGATGGTGTGGACTGGCCGTGCCACAAGGTGACACAGCATATAAAATATTCCAAGGACTCCTCATGGCCGTCTATGAAGTAGTGGCAAATAGAGCATGGGATCCCCTAAAAGTGCTGTTGTACACGTGGGTCCAAAATGCTGAGCTGTTTTGTTCTAACTTGACATTAAGAGTAACTAGTTTTGGTCCATGCTAAGTTGCAAACTACTGTACTTCACCTAAAATGTAGCGTTTTTCTGGTGACATGTTTTGTTGATCTGGTTGATTTCATCCACTCTTTCAAATCAATTAAAAGTATTTTACAAAGTCTGATTATTTTCTTATGAGAAATGAATATGACAAAAAATTGAGTGATGTCATCAAAAGTGTCATTTTAAGGTCTTCATGGGCTTCTAGAAGTGCATTTTGATATGCTTAACGTTTAGAAAAAAATACAGCATCCACTATTCTAAGGTGGTAAATGCTTTGAAGTGAACAGTGTATCTGTCCTAACAAGCTTCTTGTTTTTTGTGATGCACAGAAGCTGGAGGATGAGTTTGCCAGACAGAGGGAGGAACAGGAAAGATTTTACGGCCATATCCCGGGTAATGGTGAAAAGGGACTGATTGCAAACAGAACGCCAACAAATACCCGAAAGGACTCGACCCATTCACGCCACTCTACCGTGATTTAGCTCAGCCAGACGAGCCTAGAAAACCTTTCTGCCCTATTTGTGATGTACATGATCTTTTTATATGTATATATAGAGGACTATATTTTGCCCCATGCTACAGAGTGAGAGCTGCAGAGGTTGTGCTGCAGTAGAGTTTGATGAGCCTGCTGTGGAGCATGGTACAACCTTTACATTGGCATAACTGTGACTGATATATAACTTCCCCAGGATGATATGCTGATCCACCTTTACCTTTTCATCAGGAAAATTTTGTTCAAGAATGAGAGGTGAATTTTTGGTGGAAAACCTGGTTTCGTGAATGGAACATTTGTGAATGTGAAAAAAAAAAAAAAAATAAAATGGTGAATCCTGTGATTTTGCTGAATTTAGTTTCAAACCCCAGTGTTCTTTTGAACAAGATAAAATTCTTGAGCTGATTTGATCTCAGCATTGAAATCTTTGCGTAAATGTTCCTTACCTTTTCTCTCTTCTTTTGTATGTGATTTTGTACAACTACAATGCAACGTTTATTTGCTTGAACATAGTTTATGATGTTCACCAACAGTTGCTTGAAAACAGTTTTTGTGTAAAATCCAGCACAGTTAGTAGAAGAACTGTTACGTGCAAATGAACTGTTATGAATTTGATTAGCATAAACAATGGTGCTTAGTGTCCAGCTGATAAGTTTTTTAAAGTTTTGTTTTCTTCTTTAATTTGCCAAGACAACTAAAACAAAAAGTAAAAAATAAAAAAAAAAACAAAAAAGGCAGATGAATTTTACCAAATTTTCCTCTTTATCCAAAAATTTCTACCTCTACTCTGCTATGGGTAATTTATTTATTTACTGATCAATTAACTCCGCTTAAGTTAATGTTTGTTAATGTTTGTTGATCTGTTTTGTGTTCTTTGTGTTGTTTTGCTGATGACAGTTCACTAGCACTCCATGGCTTTATGACTTGACATCTAAACAATCTTTGTCCCGCAGTTTTTGTGCTAAGGTGTCTCTTTTAATGGGTTGTTCTTTTCAGCTGGTTCCTTCAGGATGCATGTAACAATATTGTTCAGCGAAATTGTTATTACTGGTTTTTGTTGTGCTCATTTAGATATGCAGCTGACAGCCATAAAGCTCAATTCCCTGGTTGCTTTGACAATGTCAGTCTTGCATTCTGTAGCTCAGTGCCTAAACATGTTGGCAGGTACAGTTTTTGCACTACATAGTGCAAATATTAGTTTTGACATTCTTGATGAACACAGAACAGAATCTTTGGCCACAAAAAACAATTCAGTATTTTGTGGCTAATAGGCTGATAAACTTTCAGATTATCCCTATTTCACTTAAATGACAGAAATCTGTCTCCTGAAATTTTTTCTACATGTATTTCAGTTGATGATGGGTTTGTTTCTTGTGTTATTATCATTTCTAGGGGGCACATTTTCCATTCTGAGTGTGCGAACATTGTTGCATATGGAGGAAGATGTTAAGTGAATCATGTTATACTTGTTTTTGCATCAACCATATTTAATATGTACTAGTATTAAGTTGTTACAGGTCATGAAGCAATGATACGCACTTCAGCTGCAATATTATGGGAAACCTTTTATACACAATAGTAGCACATGGACACTGGTTATAGAAATACACATTTAACATATTGGACAAACCTTGATACTGAACATAATCCGTGTAGAGTTTGACCATCCCTGTATGGACAGATGTGAAGTCCTGATCAATCCTAAACTAGGCACATTACCTACAGTAACAGCTTTGTGTACATTTTTCCATTTCTTGATTACTGTTCAGATCTCAGTTTTTCTTGTGTGTGGACACATCCTGTGATTTAGGTTATTCTGAAATTTGGTCGTATCTCATATTTTAGGGCAGTCACAGGACCACAATACTATAAAGGTTTACAGATTGCTGTGTTTTGTCCCCCCTCCCCCCTCCCCCCAACACAGGCTGAATGTTTCAACCAATATTCCCATTTAATGCCACAAACTTTCTTATCACTACAGATTTCAGCTGGGCAGTTCCAGGCTATACAACATGAACATGTAAATAAACTTTGAGATCAAATTAAACAAGACTTAAGTAGGATGTATTTTTTTTTACTTGGCATCCTTCACTAGGTGTGTTTCATTTGTATAAATCTGGGTTGTGCAGCATTTGCTTACAGGGAAGTCTGTTGTAAGTCTGAGTTTGATGTCTTTTGAGTTTAATATAAAACTTAAGTTAAAAATATCAAATTGTCAAGAAAATCTAATATTGATGTTGATGTTCTACTGAATTTGTTAAAGAATGTTTGGGATTTTTTTTTCTTTTTCCCAAAAGTAATAATATAATGAAAAAAAAAAGGCCTTCTGAGTTGATGACTGGAACGGTGAGTTTGCCTGACCGCAAGATAACATTAAGGCATCTTGTGTAGGTTGTGCTAATATTGCTTTCTGTGAATAATATAAATATTAAAAAATGTAAACACTGAAAGCCTAATGAATTCACAAATGTGGAGATATTTTTGTTCAGCTTAATATATGTTCTGTATGATTTGTATATGTGCGCTGTTCAATAAGGGTGGGGTTTCCAGTAGAACTGATCAACTGGCCACCTCAGTTGCCTAACTATTTACAGGCTGTTTTAGGTCAATAAACGGATAAGCTTTCATACAATCCATGCTCTGCCCTTTGTGTTTTGACTTTGAATCTGACAGGAGGCCGGTGGGGGGGGGGGGGGGCATGGCCGAGTGGTTAAGGTGCTTTCCTTGTGATTGCTGTGACAAAAGAGGTCAGGCTTCAAGTCCACCCCAGGATAAGTAATGTGCACATTTCCCCAGTCTCACTGTTCGTAGGTCACTGCTGAATCTGACATGAGGTCGGGGCCATGGTCGAGTGGTTAAGGTGCTTACCTTACGATCGCTGTGACAAAAGAGGTCAGGCTTCAAGTCCACCCCTTGAAGAAGATCATGAGGTCGTTTTAGGGCCCATAAGGTTCTGAAGATTGCTTTGTCTTCCAGCAGCTACACATTCCAAGTCGGAAGGTCACATAAGGGAGAGTTCATCAGTAACTTGCGGAAGGCCCGTGGTAACTATACTTGAACGGCTCAGCATTATTTATTGAAGCACTTGATCAGAAGTGGTTTATCCTTGCACCGTTTTTGCGTACCTGTCGCCAGTCAGGATGTTTCCATGGATATCAAAATGTGCTTTACCATACTACTGAAGGTCACATTGCTGATCATGACATGAATTGTCTGAAAAGCTTTGTCTTTGACATATTTTTTTTTTTTTTTTTTTTTTTTTTTTTTTGTTTGTTTTCAGACCAACTGACGATAGCAGAATACTACAGTGACGTTTAAAGACAATTGTGATATGAAATGAAACGATCGTTATTAGTCACAGCACTAAAACTTATCCAAAATACATCACACAGTTTATGGGAACAGCTACTTCTGATTTGTTACACCGGAATGTTCACAACATTTCACAACATGTTTTCACAACATTGTCGTCAATCGAATGAAGATGCAACCGAAATGTTTAACTTATATACTGAGGTAGGTATTGAGATAACAACATTATGACAGCAACATATGTATTTGCACGAATGTCGAGACATCCAATCAAAACAGTCTAATAAGTCAGAAATTGTCTATATTATAAACTGTGTGATGTTACTCTGTCAACTTCCGGATGCCGCTCAAAGAGTTTATCCAAGATCACTTCCGAGTTACGGGTGTTTTTCATGGCCTGTGTTGACATAGCGGGCGCAGACTACGCCACAGGTTTTTCCTTTTGTGTTCTCTAGAGCATTTACCGATGATAAAATAACTTTTTAATGCATATTAACGTACCGTTTTATAATCCATTTTATTAAAGTTTCGTCATTATCCGATTGACTTCGAAGACGAATTACAAGAATGTGGCCGACAACCATAGAATTCAATTTTACCATTTTATTGAAGTTTCGTAATTATCCGATTGACTTCGAAGACGAATTACAAGAATGTGGCCAACAACCATAGAATTCAAGTGGTGCAGAAGTTTTGAAATGTGTTGACTTGGGTATCTTCTCGTTAGCACAGCAGATAACTAATCTATATGGAAGAATTGTGCCTTTGATGAAAGAGCACGACATTTGGCACACTGATAGATTATGGTAGAATTCAAAGCAAATGTGTTCTTCGATTTCAATTGGCCATCATAACCATGTGGGCGGGACTGTGGCTCTAACTTATAACTCTGATGCTTTGTGACGACTGATACATGTATTTGGACGAATTTCAACCAGAAAGATACATGTATTTTTGGGCGCAGGGTGGTTTTTTTGACTCAGGACTTCTATGGGTCATCGGTTGTCACCATTAACAGAAAAAAACATTTCAGACGCATGGAGGACACTGTTTCCATGAAAGCAGCAGCGATCTTATACTGGACAGTAAAACAGTACAGGTGCCAACACTGTGTGTCGGAGCCGACATAGTCGTATCTTGGACCTTACGTCTTAACAATTTGGAGCGAAGTGCTGGCCCACGCCTTCACTGTATTGTGTGTTTTGGGACTGTTTTTGACACTGGAACAGTTGGTGGGGTTTTTTTTTTGGGGGGGGGGGGGCTGAACTGTACCAACAGCGTGCCCTCATACATCAAACGAAGAGGATTCATCATTAGGCTGGTCACTAGTGGACCCAAATAGAAATCTTGCTTTGGGCTTTCCACCGACTGACAAAACGATAGTAAGAACTTGTGTGATAGGAATGACAATAAAAATGCTATATATGATATCTTTTATACGACGACAACCAGTATTATATGATGAGAAGAAACCGGGCAAAACCAAGGCCATCCGCAGGTTGCTGGCAGACATTCCTACGTTTCACTGGAAAGGAAAACTGGATTAAACACACTGTAACTGCTTCGCTGAGAATTACAGGCGAATTACAGGATGGCCATACGTCCAAAAATGTAAACTCAGGTATTTTCCAACTGTGTCACAAGTTACATACTGCTATCATCAAAGGCACAATTTACTTACATTCTGCTGAATTATGTGTATGGATTGGGTGAAATTCTACAACACACAGATTTAACTGTATTGATAAGACGTTTGTTGACATAGAATCACACCGGCTGCGGTGAGCTGTTGCTTAGAGCGTCTGCCTCATACATGTAAACGGTTAATTACATATATATATAGATCGAGGATTTAATGCTGAATCAAGTCATATCCAAGACTAACATAGGCAATCTCGGCTTAAGAGGAACAGGCCAAAATACTGCTAAACCTGGCATATATTGTACAATGTGACTGTGTAGGGCTGCGTGTCCTATGACTTTGTCTTGGCATTCCGGTAAGGCCGCTCTGTATACATTGTAAATTCTTCATGCGTCCTTTGTGTTAAATAAATCATTGGCGAAGACGTTTCCAGAGAACATATACGTACCTTCCTGATTTTCTTGCCAGCTCAGGATTCCCATGCAAACAAATGCTGAATCAGTGAAATATATACTTATTCTGTATACAGACAAATCTTATTCAAATTTAATCAAAGCGTCGATAGCGTCTCACTAAGTCATCAGCATTTAATCATATCCCACGATTGTGAAACAATCACTGCTCCATTAAGGAAGATAGAAAGCACAACGCAGACTAAACAAGATGTCATGTATGCAAGATAGAAACAGTCGTTATTGTCACCAATTATGCTTGCAAGAAATAAGTTTCATTTTCTAGGAACGACATGTACCCATATAAACTTTTTAAAGGTACACTGAAGTGAGAGATTTCTGATATACAACATGCATGGCAACATCCATGTTTGCAAATTCATTTATTTACATGTGATTAGTATCGTGCGTTTTCCCGAGTTTCAACTGCCGGACATTAGCCGTCCATTGTCTTCATGGAAAAGTGACATCTAGCATGTCTTTTTATGGAATTGATGAAGTTCTTGCATGAGGTTACAAATTTGGCGTTATCTCTGCTTTACATCAGTTTATGAGAATATCGCGTGTAAAATTTTTCTACGTCTAAACTCAGGGAACCAAAGTGTCCTGAAGCGACATAGGCCATATACATGTCATAAGGACAAAAGCATTCGGAGGCGTTGCTCTTGTAAGACTTTTCCCCTACGCGTTTGTGCAATCAGAGTTGCCTTACTAGCTAAGTCTAAGTCCACAACAGAACAAAACGAAAATATCTCCCAGCCAATGTGTTAACTGAAATATTATCTATAAAGTATAATATATAAATAAATATCTAGAAAGCCTTTTATAATATGGGGTGGCGGGTGGGTTACTAAGGTGCTTGCCTTTCAGTATTGGTATATCCATGCATGCAGGCATCTTAAGTCACACGAAATTTGGGTTCAACTACGTTCTATTTTCGGAGTGGAAATTTTCTAGATTTCCCTGCTTCATCGGCACCAATAAGTGGTCGACAGTGTTCTCTTGTATGGTCAGACATGAAGCTCTCACCTTTCACCACTGTACGTCTGTCAGATGTAGGGAAGTTCTCCGCTGTCTTGCCACAGAGGACACCCGATCCGCGCTTCCCACAGATAAAACTGCATGAACGCATAGGACACGGGATCTGATATCATCAAGTAGATCCTCACAGTCATAAAATGTCATGATTTTTTAAAATTGAAGAATTCGTCAAGAATTTTTATTTATGGGTGTCGACATGTACGATTGTGAGTTCTGTTTAAGATTAGTATGACATGCATAAATGATATCATTCTATACCCACCTATTTATAGCTCGGCACAGAGCTTATGTCATAGGCCATCCCGGAGCGTTGGCGTCAACGTCCAATAACGGGGAAAGCAATGTTAAGGTACCCTAAATATTAGGGGTTTACCTTAAAACTGAGCTCAGCATTTACATATACATATTAAGCACAATATAACACGAGGGAGCTGTTCCCTCAACGTAGACGCGCTGTTCCATCAAGGTAGACGCGCTGTTTACATATATACTTACCTCAAATGTATAACGAACTTCATGACTCTTATGTATTAGAATCAATTTTAATATCAGTGTTAGTTTTAAAGGTAAATGTTTTGGCATTTTCCCTGTTTAGCTGAAGTACATGTGGCGCATCAAAGCAATCGAACTCTTTAGTATCCATGTCAAGGTTTCAGTGTTAAGAAGAACCATCATCCCTACACCGGTGGCATTTTTGGCTTCAAGTTATCACATTTTAATTCATTTACGGAATGTTCGATTTGAATTTCTTTGCCACAAAGTTGTATATCAATAATGAAACATCAAAAAATCGCTTTGCAGCTCAAAACTGGTTTTCAGGTTTCATCGTCTTGTGCGACATTAGGCAAAGTAATGAATTTTGTCTGGTTTGGTCATGAAAAGTTCAGTCATGAAATTTTGTTCTGGCAATGGTTCTAGATCTGCGGCAATGATGTTTTCAGCTGCTTAAGTCATTATAATATGAACACGTTAGGGCTTAAATACACTTGTACTAACTTCTCGTCGGACTAGTTTACTGTCAGCAGTGAGGGGCGGTAATTTGGATCTGTCAGGACATGTGCAGAACATAGCCTACTTACAGGCTTCATAGTGGATTTATTCTACATGTGATATCAGTTTATTGTACCTTTTCTACATCTTGCCGATGTTCATCACCACCTCTGCGGGAGTCAGGGAATATGACCAAAGAGAAAGGTAAATTACTGACAACAGCGCTATGAAATGTACACCAATGGAAGGCTATTTTCAGCAGGGTTTATTTTGCGGACGGTCCCGGAAATGCACGATGATATGGAGTAGGGTCGGGGAAGAGGTCAAGGCCGTCTCGGCATCACATGCTAAACCCACGAGTTGTTGTGGTGTAATTTGGGCCGGCCAGCGTGCGGAAGAAGACAGGTTAATGCAGTAGGTGCTTGCAAGAAGTAGCGATGGCTTCGGATAAACTCAAAACCCTATTCAGGTAACAAGACATTGACAGACATACATGTATCACATGTCGAACAAATAAATGCAGCTGTATCATGTATGATGTAATCGACTGTTAGTGAGTGCCGGCTTCGCCAAGTTAGTGGCAAAGCTGTCATGTACTCACGTACTGCTCAATCTTAGGTGCATGTTCATTTTTTGTGATCTAAAGAGGATTTATCAACACTTAGACAGAGCATTATTTGACGATTCCGCCGTCTTATTTGTTTGACATGGCTTCTTTTATCTTGAACAGTGCCATAGATAAAAACGCTGATAGGTACATCAAACGTTTGGCGGAGACGGTGGCCATCCAGAGTGTGTCGGCGCTGCCAGAGAAAAGGCCCGAGGTGGTTCGCATGGTCAACTGGACTAAGACGGTAACTTTCCTAGCACATACACATGGTCATAGGTTTTGTTTTAGGAAAACCCGTTCAAGACATTGCCAGTGTATGAATATGACATACCGGTATACAGTTATCTTTATTATTTCTCATTGGGAGTCTCGCTGGCCAACTGTGTGTTATTGCAGTACAGTGATCCAGAAGTCTTTCAATGGTTTCTGCAAGGCTCTGCCAGTTCCCTCTCACCATAATGCTGGCCACTGTCGTATAAGTGAAAATTACTGAGATTTGGCATAAAACATGAACCTCATAAATGAGTCAAGTTGATTATTATTGACAGATGAATATATTTTGTGCACTGAAGAAAATATCTGAGCTGCTTAAGGGTTCAAACCATTTAGGCAGTCAGGTGAAAATCAGCAGTCAAATGGAATGAATATTGAAGAATGAGTACCTTAGCAAATACATGTAGGCCCTGTACGTACTAGTTATTTCATGTATTCAACTGTCTGAGATATTTTAGAACAATGTTATCTTGCAATAAATAACTCCAAGTTGTCAACATAGCCAGTAGATGAGATTTATATGCCAGCTTCTTTACACTTGCATTAGGAAATTTACTGTCCTGAATTATAGGGCTATTGTGCTTCCATTCTGGCTTCTGCTTAGCATTCTATACACTGATATTAACTCCTTGACTAAATAAACTGGAAAATATTATTTTATTAGACTATTATATTGAGGGACTGCCATGTCCTTGAACCTACACCTGGCAGGTTGTCTTCAACCACACACCTAACAGGTTTTCTCTACCCATCTTGATTTTCTGACTGGTTTTCTTCATCCACACAGCTGTCAGGGTTCCACCACCCATACACTTGTCATGTTTTCTCCACTCATACACGTGCCAGGTTTTTCCATCCATACACCTGACAGATTCCTCTCACCCATACACCTGACAGGTTTTCTCACCCATACACCTGGCTTGTTTTCCCTACCCTTACACTAGCACCTGACTGCTTTCCTACCCTACACCTCTCAGGTTTTCCCACCCATACACCTGGGTTGATTTCCCCACCCATAAACCAGATAAGTTTCCCCACCCATGCACCTGGCAGGTTTTCCCTACCCTACACTTGACAGGTTTTCCCTACCCTACACCTGACAGGTTTTCTCCAATTTTCTCTGCCCATACACCTGTTAGGTTTTCCCCACCCATACACCTGACTGATCCTCCCCACCCATACACCTGACAGGTTTTCCCCAACCATAAACCGAACAGGCTTTCCTCCAACCATACAGCAGTGAGGTTTTCCCCACCCGTACACTGCCAGGTTTTCCTCCACCCATAAACCAGTCAGGTTTTTCTCACCCAATACATCTGTCAGGTTTTCCCGACCCATACACCTGCCAGGTTTTCCTCACCCATAAACCAGTCAGGTTTTCCCCACCCATGAACCTGACAGGCTTTCCTCCATCCATACACCAGACCAAGGTTTTTCCCACCCATACACCTGTCAGTTTTCTCCACCCTTACAACTTGTGTGTTTTCTTCACCCATACACCTGACAGGTTTTTCTCACCCATACACCTATCAGGTTCCTCCTCCTTCCCTGACATACACCTGACAGATCCCCCCCCCCATACATCTGGCTGATTTTCTGTGCCCATACACCTGGCTAGTGTTCTGGCTGTACACCTGGGTGGGATTTAAACAGTTTCCTAAACTTGTAATCCAGATCATTGTGATAATCGCAGGATGAAATAATAAACAAACAAATGACCCACCCAATGTTTGTATGTCTGCGTTATAGGAATTAGAGAAGCTTGGTGTAAAGTGTGAGCTAGCGGACATTGGCACCCAGACACTCCCAGACGGGACAAAGCTGCCGCTACCCCCTGTCTTACTGGGCACCCTGGGAAATGACCCCAAGAAGAAGACCATTCTGATTTATGGCCACCTGGATGTACAACCCGCAGCTAAGGTAGGGACCAAGCTCAAGTGAGGATTGTTCATGTGAGAATTAGGGCTTCAGTGGACCTGTGTCTAAACATGTTCACATATCCAGGTTAGGGACATACATATATATGCTGTGGTGGGTAAACTGGGCTATTCGTATCTCTTTGGCTAAAACGTAACTCTGGAAAGGTAGCCAAGTACGTTTACCTGACAGAGAATGACGTGGTAGCTTTAATGTCATCAGTATCTATATTAAATAATTTCATGATGAGTTTTTTAGACGTGAGTTTTTACCTTCTGTCTTTCATATCTGCGACTTTCTCTTTCTTTGTATGTGTAGTGTATCTAGCAGTATGCAGGTTCATAGGCCCACATTTACGTCTTTTTGATTTCACTATTAAAATATTGACTACCAGCTCTCTGATGTGCTGTATCAAGTAGCACTGAAGTGCTTAGTCTCAAGGTCTTGCAGCTACAAGCATGTATGTGTAACTTTCATACCTGTAATCTTGTACTTTGTCCACTTGTAAATCTAGACTCTTACAGATCACGATGGTTCAGCAATTACTGTAATTCACCAGAGGTTTGGCCATTTACAAGTGACACTTTTTTCTTGATGCTGATTTATTTGTTCACTGTTAATATAGGGCCACTTAAGAAGCTTTTTGTGAAATTTGATTAACTTCCAGAAAACCCAAAGTTTTAAGGTTTTTATATGCTTCCGAAGGACCAAACATGTGTAATTCAGTATGTCCTTTGTTTTTTCACCAAGTGTAATTCAGTATGTCCTTTGTTTTTTCACCAAGTGTAATTCAGTATGTCCTTTGTTTTTTCACCAAGTGTAATTCAGTATGTCCTTTGTTTTTTCACCAAGTGTAATTCAGTATGTCCTTTGTTTTTTCACCAAGTGTAATGTGTTTCTTTACGTGGACACGTGATTTAAAATTTACCTGGATCCTATATTTCATTTGTCAGACACACATGATATAAATGCTTCTGTTCCTCCTTAGACATTTGGGGAAGTTTTGAGATTTGCCTGTTTCCTGTAACCTTCACATTTCAGCCCTTGAGCAGTTGGCAGCACTCATGATGTCTCTTATAGGGAGCTTGTTGGAGATCACTTGTGACCCAGCAATATGACATATTCCTGGAGCTTTTAGGTCTGTCGCTAGTTGAAAAGTTTTTCAGTTACATACCAGAGGTCGGTGGTTTATTCCAAGCAGTCTGGTGACATCTACTCATGATACTAAGCATCGTTAGTGAAATATTCTTGAGCATAGCATTGGGCATAAATCAGTCATTCGGTATTCCAACTCAGAACCTGGCTGACGTGTCATTAATGCTCGCATACTGCCTTCAGTATCCTTCTAGACATCACTATTTAATAATTATGCATTTTTCTCCTACTGTAGGAAGATGGCTGGGATACTGAACCTTTTGTTCTGACGGACGTGGAGGGGAAATTGTACGGGAGAGGCTCTACAGATGACAAGGTATAAGATATAAATATGTGACACTTGTACACAGCAATACAAGCTGTCTAGAGGATGGAGTGTACTTTCACTTTCAGTTTTTATCATATGTGTATTGAATTGTGTGTGGCTAATAGTGGGAACACTGCTGACAACTGAGCAGGATGTGAAGTAAGAGCAGCCTTGGTACACAAATACATGTACATGTACTCAGCACACAAGCATGTGGTTGAGGGAGATAACTCCTCGTAGTTCTTGAACTCAAAAGCACGCATTCACGTACAAGCATGTCCTGCTGCTGTTGCCCCTGGCAGGAGAATTTTTGAAGCATAAAGTTAGCCTGTACAATGTAGTATATTAATTTAACTTTCTGCTGTGTCTCTGCCTTGCTTCATGTGTCAGGGCCCAGTGCTTGGATGGATCAATTGTCTGGAAGCCATGAAGGAGTTGGGACAGGAGGTACCAGTCAATGTTAAGGTACACTGACAGTAGATTTAATTATTTCTCAGTCATTTCTACCATCTAGAACATGTTACAAAACAAGCTCTAAGAGATTCTCTATTATTACTTCATACAGCACATAAGAACAAGTGTAAACAAGATGAAGTCCTGAAGCTTCTCCAGGATAGGTGAAATAAAAGTTTTCTTGAATGATGTCCTGTGTGTGAATGGACTGGGTTACCTGAGTATACATGGGTACCGTATTTCACTCGACAGTTTGTGTTTGAAGGCATGGAGGAGTCGGGATCTGAAGGCCTGGATGATTTGATTTTCTCCAAGAAGGACACCTTTCTCAAGGTAAGTGGCAAATCAAGATGGTTGAGCTTAAACGGATCATGTCCCGGGCAGGTTCCCTCCATACTGGGTTGGTGTTCTGACTCTCTGGAACATCCAGAACTGTGACATTCAGTTGGGGTAATGGTATAAGGACAGATTGTTGTCAATTTGTCTGATTCTGAAGAAAGTCATGGTGTTGTAATCTAGGTATACATTAAAGTTTTCCCTTTGTATTTCAAGTCTTCTAGTGTGTGCTCCTCCTTGTGCATATCCAGTTTTCCTTGGTTTTAGATCCAGTTTCCCTTGTGCACACTAGCTTTCTCTTGTATATGTGAGGCTTCCCATTTGTAGCCCAGACTTCTCTTGTGTATGTTGGGTTGGCCTCTTCTGTATATCATGGTTCCCTTGTGTGTCCCTCCTCCAACTTTACACCTAACCACACTGCTATTATCTGAAGGAGGACAGTGAAGGTTAATTAAAACATTTCCTGAAATGAAGCGGAACTTGTTCAGGCCAGGGTTCCTCCATCTTGGGTTGGTGTTCTGACTCTCCAGACATTCAGTTGGGGTAATGATATAAGAACAGATCATTGTCAATTTGTCTCATCCTGAAGGAAGTCCTGCCATTCTAATCTAGGTTTACTTAAAAGTTTTGCCATTGTTTTGAACTATAGACCATTAGATGGTATGCATTATTGGTATTGCAGACATTTTACAGTGTGTGCATGCCATATATGAAATACAGTTAGACATATATGTAAGAGACATTTTACAGTGTGTGCATGCAATATATGAATAACAGTTAGACATACATGTAACAGACATTTGCATCAAGTAATATCTGAAGCTGGCTCATCTCTGGAAGTATATTCTTCAAAGATGAATCAGAGAATATTTTGATTGATGTAATCCTATCGTTCTAACATCTATGATTATGATATTTGCACATTTTGATAAGTAAGGTTTGCTCACATATACTTTCAGGACGTAGACTATGTGTGTATTTCTGACAACTACTGGCTGGGGAAAAACAAACCCTGCATTACATATGGCTTGAGGTAAGATTTGTTTTGTTGCTACATGTATACCACATAAGCAGTTGAACATGTGTGCAGATGTCTCTCTGAGTGTTTTACAAATTTGACATAGAATTAATCTTTGTCATTTCAGAGGTATCAGCTACTTCTTCATTGAGGTGGAATGTTCAACCAAAGATTTACACTCAGGAGTGTTTGGAGGAACTGTGTAAGTGTTTGTTCAGTCTTTATAAAAATAAGTTTTCACCAGTTGGTAAATTTTTTGCTCACTGATTGAATAAATGCACTTTCCCTCTAGCTCACTTTTATTTCCATTTCATTACATTCAGATAAGCTGGAAGTCATGGTTTCCCTTGTGCTGTATTTTGTAGGTTTTTCCAGTGTGTATCTCATATTTTACGTAGATGTGTTAGGTTTTCCATGTGTCAGGTTTCTGTTGTTTGTGTTTTGTTTTCCTTGTGTGTGTCAGGTTGCCCTTGTGTTTATGAGATTTCCATTGTGTTTTTCAGGTTTCCCATGTGTTTGTCAGGTTTGCTTTGTGTTTGTAAGGTTTCCCATGTGTTTGTCACGTTTCTTTCTGTGTTTGTCAGGTTTCCCATGTGTTTTTCAGGTTGCCTTGTGTTTGTAGGCTTTCATATTTAAGGTTTCTCTTGTGCATGTGAACCCTTCAACCATAATCCTGACCACAGTGTAATATTGGTATATAAAGGTTAGTGATTAAAACATATACTGTAAATGGCTTTTTATTTGCGGACATAAACTTTTGCGGATTTGGTAAGAAAACACATTCTCGGGAATCTGCTTTCGCGGATCATAACAAAATTTTGGACAACTGATAAACTAAAATCAAACTTCAATACAGAAACATCAAGTAATAAAACAACTCAAGCATTCAAGTAACAGTGTTATCATTTAAACATGTACCTGTAAGATGTGACAAAAATTCTGTATATTAAAGTAACTTGATGAGACAAAGGAAGTTAATCCTCCTGAGTTTTTAATCTTTTGAAGGCTATTAATCTTTATAAGATGAAGCCCTTACCTGCTGTGTGAACAAATATTCGTGTCACACACTCTGAGAGACAACGAAGGATTAAATGTGATATAAATAAATCCCACTGTTTAATTCTCATGCATCAGCAGTGTGAGTGAAACTTTGAGTGAACTGTGACAGATTTAAGTAAATTTCTCAGAAATATAAGGCACTGCAGATTTCAACAGCAATCATTCTTCTTTCACCCGATAAGACAGCCAGTTAGTACCGTAAGGAAATGTCTTTGTGGAAATGGATAACCCTTATAAACCTTGCCAAAACTCCTGGTCTACCAAATCCACAGACCAGTCAGTCTTCAGAAGAGGCCAAGACCATTCAGGCTGCCAGTGACGCTGTAGATATGTTGGCAGAAAATCCCAGAAAACGAAAGCTTGGTGACTATAACAGCTATGATGAGCTAAGATTGCCCGAACTGTCGTGGAAATTGGCATAGCACTTGCTGCCCGAAACTTTTCTTCTCAGCTAGGTCACTCAATTAGCGAAAGTATGGTCTGAAGTATGAAATCTGCTTACTTAAAAAAGATGAAGGAAACCCTCAGCAGTATTATTCGATCCCTTCCTAAGTCTACGACTGGGCATCCCTTACTAATCGGTAAGAAACTTAATGACCTGGTGAGGGACTGGGTAAAGAAAGTCCGTTTGAGTGGCGGAGTGATCAAGCGCAGAATTTTAATGGCAGCAGCGGAAGGCATTGTAAATCAGGGCAAAACCAAACTCCCACAGTTTGGCGGCACAGTTGACATCACTGAGGCGTGGGCCCGATCTTTGCTGAGACGAATGGGATATGTGAAGACAAAGGGAACAAAAGATGTAAAGAAGTTGCCAGAAGACTTTGAACAGATGAAGGAAACTTTCCTTAAGCGTGTGCCTGACATCATCAGTCAAAACAACATCCTTGATGAACTTTTCAAAAACTGGGACCAGACCAGCCTTAGCATGGTTCCCACAACACTGAAGCCAATTCATGCTCGGTGGATTATAAAGTATCGCAATATAATCAGCCAGAGATGGGATTTGATCCAAGCTGGATATGTGAAAGTCAGAATACATTCAGTTAGGTATTTCTAATTAACTTGTTTGAAAAAATATTAGAACTGTAGTGCTTGTTAACGAATTTATAACTGTAACGCATGTCACATTAATAAATTACTTACTAGTATTTAACTAAAATACATACCTTGTCCTTCATTTGTTTAACAAGTACACACACTGCACTGCAAAATACAAGTATGTATGAAACACATGGGTTTTATATTGGCTGGCACTTATTTTTGAGAAAATGTGTTGCTGTGAAATCAGCGAATGTTAGTACCACACAAATAAAAAGGCATTTACAGTATTCTACAAATTGTCTCCTACATTTTTGTCTGGGACATGAAAAACCAATACTTTAATTGAAAAACAGTATTTACCTCTGTGTAATTTTTAGGGCCCAGGAAAATCTCTGATTGAGATTTCACACATCATCACATTCCTTAGTCAGATTCCCAGGCTTGTGTTCTGGTTTTCAGTCATGAGGCCATGTGGGGTCTGATGTTGTGCTCTGGATTTCAGTCATGAGGTCATGTGGGGTCTGATGTTGTGTTCTGGTTTTCAGTCATGAGGCCATGTGGGATCTGATGTAGTGTTCTGGTTTTCAGTTTTGAGGCCATGTGGAATCTGATGTTGTGTTCTGGTTTTCAGTCATGAGGCGATGTGGGATCTGATGTTGTGTTGTAGTTTTCAGTCATGAGGCCATGTGGGATCTGATGTTGTGTTCTGGTTTTCAGTCATGAGGCCATGTGGGATCTGATGTTGTGTTCTAGTTTTCAGTCATGAGGCCATGAGGGATCTGATGTTGTGTTCTGGTTTTCAGTCATGAGGCCATGAGGGGTCTGATGTTGTGTTCTGGTTTTCAGTCATGAGGCCATGTGGGATCTGATGTACTTGATGAATAACCTGGTGGATGTCAATGGGAAGATCTTGATCCCAGGAATCCAGGACACTGTTGCAAAGTTGACGGACAAAGAGAGATCTCTGTATGAGGCAATTGACTTTGACCTGGTATGTGACGAGTTGCAATGCTATGTATTCACAGGGACAGATACAACAACTGTATTCATGGTGGGTGGGGAAAAAACTGAAGTAACATAGTTTTGAGTAAGGTGCAAGGCATCTATAAAGTTGACGGAACTTTGCAAAAATGTTGAAATCGATTAATGTGACAAAGATTTTAACCTAAATCTTATTTTTTTTTTGTTGGCCCTGGACACTGTAATGTGTTGCATGCAGCCTACAGGCAAATTTATCTCCCTTTGTCCTGGTCTGCTCAAGGAACACGGTTTTTCAATTGACTGTTAACATTTCACAGCCTTACAATATCATGATGATTGTTTCATACAGGATGACTATAAGAATGATGTTGGAGTAAACAAGTTGATTCATTCAAAGAAGGAGGAGGCGCTGATGAGCAGATGGCGTTATCCATCTCTTTCCATACACGGTACAAATGAAATAAGAACCTATCACTGAGATTTTGAAATGCATATGTTGTGTTATTATATTTGTTTTTTCAAGTACTTTCAAACGGCTTATACTGTTTGTAAATAATTATTTCTGGCTAATTTTACATAAAATTTTAGGAGATAAATGATAAATGTGACAGTTATTCAAGGGTCTGACCTGAAGGTTTAAAGGGCACTTGATGTGCCAGCCCCCCGCCCAAGGAGAGTTTGTTTTCCCACTGCCACTACTGAATAAACTGTGGCTTTACATGTGGAAGTACTGAGGATAAAGGTGTTTGAGGGAAATATTCTCATCTACAGTAGAAAGCGTCAATCAGATAAATACAAAAAAATAAAACCCATAATATCAGGCAGGTGAAAATAAAACTGAAACTCTTTGTGTCTCAGGTATTGAGGGAGCTTTTAGCGGTACAGGTGCCAAGACTGTGATCCCACGTAAAGTCATTGGGAAATTCTCCATCCGTCTGGTGCCCAATCAGGAGCCTGCAGAGATCGAGAGGCTGGTAAAGGCGTACCTGGAGAAACTGCATACCCAGCGGGGAAGCCCGAACAAGGCCAAGTGAGTCAAGGGCTAACATGGGGGATTATTGTTGATAGGCCTGCAGCAGGTTTGGTCATTTGTTACATTCTTAATGGTTTTTGATGATGGGATAACATGGTAATACAGATTATGACTACTTGGCTAAGACCCTTTGTCTAGATAGGTTGTAACAAGTCCAAATTTGGCGTAATGAATTTCTTTTTTATCAGTTTGTATGGCAGGCAGTACATTTAGAATTATCTGGAGATTACTGATCTCACTCGTATTTTGGTTTCCAGCCATCAAAAGATGGTGGAACTGATAGTATACAAAGTTCAAGCATATGTGGTAATGAAGCTATTTCATAGACAACTATAATTATAGGGTAGGCTAATTACAGACCAGGTTGACAAGTTTTGTTTTTTGTGAGATACCAAATGTGAATAAGCTGGCAAGTGCATAATTCTACCATGTAAATATATGGGGAGTCACATCAGTCTGTTTTCATTGAATAATGTATTTATAACTCACCAAGCATCCATCCCAACTTGGGAGGAAAAGTCAGTCGCCGAAAATGAAAAGTTCACACAAAATTTGAAGGTAGTAAAACTCTAGGGTAAATCTTTGTGAGTTGCGTAAGGATATAAACAGAGAGAAAAGGCGCTGTGTCACTGAACGACGGCACAGTAACGTCACATGTCTGATGCTGACATTGCCAGTTAATGGAGCATGATTGCCTCAATGTTAAAGAGTTAGGCAAACACGGAAGGTGTGGAGTAAGTCGTGATTTGTTGTTGTTGCAGCATATTCATGTTTCATGGAGGTAAACCCTGGCACAGTGACTTCAACCATCCTCACTTCGAGGCAGGCAGACGGGCGACCAAGCTCGGTAAGTTGAAGGAGTTTCATGGAACACCATAATTCCTCAACATTTCGCATATGAAAGAGCAACTTTCAGTGTGATTTTTGCATTTTTTTAAATTTGATTTTGGAGGCAAAACTATATGTGTGTTGGTAGGGTTGGACAATTTCTGAGATTCACAAAAAGTATAATTTTATTCGTCCACAGAGAATAATGCTGGAATAAACATCTTCCATACGTATGAAAAAGTTGAAGAATTACAGTGGGCCTTGCTGGCTTAGATGATCAAAGCACTGACTTGTTGTGGCCATCACGCCCTTAACCAATGAGGCCATGTCCTCAAATTCAACACTCATTGCTCTGGCTGCAACGTTTAGTTGGTGGATTGACCGGTACATGTAGCTGTCACAGGTCAATGTTTTACATGTTTTTTTGTCCACCCATTGACATGACCATCGTCACATGAGTGAAAAATTCTGGAGTGGCGCATCAAACATTAATGAGATAAATAAACATGATGCTAATCTGCTGTGGACTGTGATCGTATGTAATTCAGGCTTTATTTACTTCAGCATATTACTTTAGCAGTGATTGAGCAAATTTTTTTAAGATAGGAACAGAATTTTTTTAATGATAAAATAATATTTTTATAATACTAGTTATTATGGACAAATGTTTGTCATGGCTTTACAATACTTCCTTTTATTTTAGCTTAAATGTGGGTTGCTTGTAGTTCTTTCTTTATTCCTCCGTTTACACTATAGTTACACATGAAGAGTTTGTGGAATTTTTAAAACGCAGGTATGACCCAGAAGACCATGGAAATGAATAAAATAAAAAGTCAGAATGTTTGTTAAAATCCTCACAGTGTACGGGACTGAACCAGACATGACCAGAGAAGGAGGCAGCATCCCTGTGACCTTGACCTTCCAGGAGGCTACAGGCAAGAACGTCATGCTGCTCCCAATCGGTGCCTGTGATGACGGAGCGCACAGCCAGAATGAGAAAATCAACAGGACAAACTACATCAATGGGGTAAGGGTGTGATACATGACTTCAAGACTGATAAAACAGATGAGAAAATCAACAGGACAAACTACATCAATGGGGTAAGGGTGTGATGCATGACTTCAAAACTGATAAAGCAGATAAGATAATCAACAGGACAAACTACATCAATGGGGTAAGGGTGTGATACATGACTTCAAGACTGATAAAGCAGATGAGAAAATCAACAGGACAAACTACATCAATGGGGTAAGGGTGTGATACATGACTTCAAGACTGATAAAACAGATGAGAAAATCAACAGGACAAACTACATCAATGGGGTAAGGGTGTGATACATGACTTCAAGACTGATAAAACAGATGAGAAAATCAACAGGACAAACTACATCAATGGGGTAAGGGTGTGATGGATGACTTCAAGACTGATAAAACAGATGAGAAAATCAACAGGACAAACTACATCAATGGGGTAAGGGTGTGATGGATGACTTCAAGACTGATAAAACAGATGAGAAAATCAACAGGACAAACTACATCAATGGGGTAAGGGTGTGATACATGACTTCAAGACTGATAAAACAGATGAGAAAATCAACAGGACAAACTACATCAATGGGGTAAGGTTGTGATGCATGACTTCAAGACTGATAAAACAGATGAGAAAATGAAGAGGACAAACTACATCAATGGGGTAAGGGTGTGATACATGACTTCAAGACTGATAAAGCAGATGAGAAAATCAACAGGACAAACTACATCAATGGGGTAAGGGTGTGATACATGACTTCAAGACTGATAAAACAGATGAGAAAATCAACAGGACAAACTACATCAAGGGATAAGGGTGTGATGCATGACTTCAAGACTGATAAAACAGATGAGAAAATCAACAGGACAAACTACATCAGTGGGGTAAGGGTGTGATACATGACTTCAAGACTGATAAAACAGATGAGAAAATCAACAGGACAAAGTACATCAATGGGGTAAGGGTGTGATACATGTAAATGACTAAAGACTGATAAGACAGATGAGAAAACCAACAGGACAAACTACATCAATGGGGTAAGGGTGTGATACATGACTTCAAGACTGATAAAACAGATGAGAAAATCAACAGGACAAACTACATCAATGGGGTAAGGGTGCGATACATGACTTCAAGACTGATAAAACAGATGAGAAAATCAACAGGACAAACTACATCAATGGGGTAAGGTTGCGATGCATGACTTCAAGACTGATAAAACAGATGAGAAAATCAACAGGACAAACTACATCAATGGGGTAAGGGTGTGATACATGACTTCAAGACTGATAAAACAGATGAGAAAATCAACAGGACAAACTACATCAATGGGGTAAGGGTGTGATGGATGACTTCAAGACTGATAAAACAGATGAGAAAATCAACAGGACAAACTACATCAATGGGGTAAGGGTGTGATACATGACTTCAAGACTGATAAAACAGATGAGAAAATCAACAGGACAAACTACATCAATGGGGTAAGGGTGTGATACATGTAAATGACTAAAGACTGATAAGACAGATGAGAAAATCAACAGGACAAACTACATCAATGGGGTAAGGGTGTGATACATGACTTCAAGACTGATAAAACAGATGAGAAAATCAACAAATACAAACTACATCAATGGGGTAAGGGTGTGATACATGTAAATGACTAAAGACTGATGAAACAAGCAAAACAAACTCAACATGGGATGCGTAAGAGTGTAATAAACAACTGAAGGTTGATGACACTGTAATCTAAGCCAATAGATGGCCTCTGATTGGTCAGACTGTCTGATTCACAGAATTTACCCGTCAGAACTGTGTGGCCGGACAGGTTGCTGTGACGTGCGCGTGCATTATGTAAGGACAGATACACATTTCCAATGAACCGGCAGGTGGTCGTGGGTTTCCCCCGGGCTCTGCTTGGTTTCCTCCCAGCATAACACTGGTCGCCGTTCTATAAGTAAAATATTCTACAGTGTACAGTGTTAAACACCAATAAAATAGATAGATAAATAAACATTTCCAATGTTGATGGTTTCTGTGTGTGAGGATTAAGGCAGTAGTCACTGAACAATGTCATCTGATATGTGAAAGTGAGGAGGCGAGTTCTTTATGTGTTGTGTATGACTTTTCTGTAGAAACGCTGCTGGTATGGTGACTTCTGACAATTTGATCTTTGTGACGTTCTGGCATGAGGAGTCAAATAGGCACTCTCCATTTCCTCGAATTGTAGTGATGGATCTTCGACATTATTACTGTTATGCTGTTGCTAAATTTTGGCAGGAATGTAAGAGACAATCTGATTGAACAGTCGAGGGCATCATCATCTTTGATAAAAACTATTTGTCGGCCCAATTTCTGACTCATCCTAAAGTTTCATTCTTTGTTTTCAGACCAAATTGTTGGGAGCGTATTTGGACGAAATGGCAAAGCTCTGACAAGGGAGATAACTCTTGGCATTATATGTACATATACTGTTCAGCATGAATGGGTGCCAAATGTATTTTAGCACGTGTCTGTGTATTTGTACTTATATCAGTGAGGGAACGAGTTGGGGCAACCAAATATACATGAATTTAATTTTATAAATATCTTCATGTGATCAGAATTTGCATGTTCTGTTTGTTCCGCATGATGCAAAACCCAAGAGAAAAAGTGCTCAATGAATCATTCCAGGTGAGGTTGGATTGATTGATGACTAATTCAGTGGGGCTACAGTGTACTGGTGTGTGGATTCAATACTCTATGTATCAGCTCATGTAGTGCTAGTCCCTAAAGACGCTGTGATAAAATAAACTCCATATACATGTACATAATGAGGGCTAATGGTTGATGAATGTGAAGGCAGCTGGAAGGGAGCTGGCAGAAGGCTTGTGGTCAGGAGTGCTTGCCTTTCAGTATCTGGGACAAAACAGGTGTGGGTTCAAATCCAGCCTTGGATGAGGAATTTGTAGATTCCGCTCCTCTCACTGGTTGTGGTGCAGTGGTGACAGTAAGCTGTAGGTGATGCTCATGTGGCAGTTATCATAGTCCAATGCTCATTGAAAACCAGTAGTCTTCCACCTGCATATCTACATCACCTAAGGAAATTTTCTCTGATGGGGTGAAACATAAAACTGACTGCCATCATACGTGTATAACTACAAATTCCTGATCAAATAAATAAATCGATCAAAATCTGCTGTCTTGTTGAAAAGGCTTCCCTGGTTAGGCGCACAACACAAGATGAGAATGTATCTGTCTGCCCTGGTGTCCACTTAGCGTGATTGTGTGTAAGCCACGTCTGTTGTAAGAGGAATGATTTCACAAATTCATGTCTGTAAATCTGCACAATATATAGATTTCGGGATGTTAAAATCAGGACATTTTAATTCTCTGCAATATGATATGGTAGCTGTATGAGTGAGGAGTCATTGCTGGCTGAAGGGTCTCTGTAGGACAAATTTGTGTGCTTAGTACACTTGTCATGAAGGCAGCCCTTATTACTGCAGAAGGGTGAATGTGTACACTTGTCATGAAGGCAGCCCTTAATACTGCAGAAGGGTGAATGTGCACACTTGTCATAAAGGCAGCGCTTAATACTGTAGAAGGGTGAATGTGTACACTTGTCATGAAGGCAACGCTTAATACTGCAGAGGGTGAATGTGTACACTTGTCAAGAAGGCAGCGCTTAATACTGCAGAAGGGTGAATGTGTACACTTGTCATGAAGGCAGCCCTTAATACTGTAGAAGGGTGAATATGTACACTTGTCATGAAGGCAATGCTTAATACTGCAGAGGGTGAATGTGTACACTTGTCATGAAGGCAACGCTTAATACTGCAGAGGGTGAATGTGTACACTTGTCAAGAAGGCAGCGCTTAATACTACAGAAGGGTGAATGTGTACACTTGTCATAAAGGCAGTGCTTAATACTGCAGAAGGGTGAATGTGTACACTTGTCATGAAGGCAGCCCTTAATACTGCAGAAGAGTGAATGTGTACACTTGTCATGAAGGCAGTGCTTAATATTGCAGAAGAGTGAATGTGTACACTTGTCATGAAGGCAGTGCTTAATACTGCAGAAGGGTGAATGTGTACACTTGTCACGAAGGCAATGCTTAATACTGCAGAAGGGTGAATGTGTACACTTGTCATGGAGACAGCCCTTAATACTGCAGAAGGGTGAATGTGTACACTTGTCATGAAGGCAGCCCTTAATACTGCAGAAGGGTGAATGTGTACACTTGTCATAAAGGCAGCTCTTAATACTGCAGAAGGGTGAATGTGTACACTTGTCATGAAGGCAGCCCTTAATACTGCAGAAGGGTGAATGTGTACACTTGTCATGGAGGCAGCGCTAAATACTGCAGAAGGGTGAATGTGTACACTTGTCATGGAGGCAGCCCTTAATACTGCAGAAGGGTGAATGTGTACACTTGTCATGGAGGCAGCGCTAAATACTGCAGAAGGGTGAATGTGTACACTTGTCATGAAGGCAGCCCTTAATACTGCAGAAGGGTGAATGTGTACACTTGTCATGGAGGCAGCGCTAAATACTGCAGAAGGGTGAATGTGTACACTTGTCATGGAGGCAGCGCTAAATACTGCAGAAGGGTGAATGTGTACACTTGTCATGAAGGCAGCCCTTAATACTGCAGAAGGGTGAATGTGTACACTTGTCATGAAGGCAGCCCTTAATACTGCAGAAGGGTGAATGTGTACACTTGTCATGAAGACAGCCCTTAATACTGCAGAAGGGTGAATGTGTACACTTGTCATGGAGGCAGCTCTTAATACTGCAGAAGGGTGAATGTGTACACTTGTCATGAAGGCAGCCCTTAATACTGCAGAAGGGTGAATGTGTACACTTGTCATGAAGGCAGCCCTTAATACTGCAGAAGGGTGAATGTGTACAAAGTACAGCAATGCCATCTGGAAGGCCACTGGAATAAACACAACACAGTACATGCCAAGCTGTAGTAGTTTTTCCTCCACCCATCCTGAAGGTTCGTCACCTGGATGCCTCAGTGCAGACCTCTAAAGCTGGACCAGAGAGGCACATCACAAACCCTAGGCTGCTTGTGCATCCGCAGCCATAGGCCTGGAAGTTTATCGGGAATGTCGGCCTACTGACATGCATGGGTTTCCTCCACCCATCCAGAAGGTTCGTCACCTGGATGCCTCAGTGCAGGCCTCTAAAGCTGGGCCAGAGGGGCACATCACAAACCCTAGCCTGCTTGTGCATCCGCAGCCATAGGCCTGGAAGTTTATCGGGAATGTCGGCCTACTGACATGCATGGGTTTCCTCCACCCATCCAGAAGGTTCGTCACCTGGATGTCTCAGTGCAGACCTCTAAAGCTGGACCAGAGAGGCACATCACAAACCCTAGGCTGCTAGCTCATCCGCAGCCTTAGGCCTGGAAGTGTATCAGGAATGTCGGCCTACTGACATGCATGGGTTTCCACCACTTATCGGGTTTTCTCGCAGGTACACACATATACCTGCCAGTTGTGATGAAGGGCGTTTGTTTCCTGCCACGTAAAACATGACTACAACCATATGACACAATGCCATGTTGCTTTCACATTTATCTTTATTTATACACATGATTTAAATCCTAAATAAGTTAGTTAAAATACCTGAAAATCAATAACCAGTTGTCTATATTTCTCACAAAATACAAATGCAAGAATATTCATAATCTTCCACCCATCCATAATTAGAATCAGTTGTGTAAGTTAAGGCAAAGAGGATCTTTTTTCAGTATGATAAAATGAGTTCTTCACAGACATTAAAGGCAACATACTGCTCTAGCCTTGCCCAGTGACATCCAGGAAATACAGCCAATTGGGATACATGACATACCCTTCCCAACAACTGATTACCAGAATGCAAATGGACATGCATTATACACCCAAGAACATTTGTGAAAAAAAAAAAAAAAAAACGAACCAGAAGTAGTCTTTCTGTCTTCCTGGAAACATACATGTACAGGAACACTGTGTATCATTTCCCTTCCTTAAGCTCAGCTCTATTAAGTCCTGTGAATTCATGAGCATCAACCTATTGACAGGTTAGGATATTAGTTGGCATTACACAATAATCCTGAATGGATGCCAGTAAGCTAGAGACAAACTGACCAGGGTCTCACCAGAATTACTGTAGTTTTAAGGCATCGCCCAGCGGACAGTCTTCGCTGGAATCACCCAGCGTCTAGGGTACAGCAATACATTTTGCGTTGTCTATAGCCAACAATATGGAGGTACTCCTTTGTACTAATGAATGGCAATTTAAGAATGACTGTATTATAGTGGGTGGGGCAGTTCCTTGGGGTGAAGGTCGGGTGTGTGACAGGGATTTCAAGTGGCCCAAGGGGAACTAAATGAAAAACAAAACACAAGATCCAAATGCATGTGCATTGTGTATGTACTTGTGGTTATGCCAACTGACAGGCTGACAGCTTGCAGCACAAACCTGGTTACTCCTGCTTCCACAGTATAACCAGAATGTCTGTATTAGTTCCCTGGTTTAGATTTCAATTCTTCACTCTTCACTGACTGGAAGCACAGATGGAAAGTGTTAACATAGCTGGAATATAATACTTCACAGTATAGCCCAACTTTGACAGTACTGGCACAGCAGTTATGGCACAAAATATTTCAGGAACAAGTAACAGTACTGATCTCATTGTGAAACCAGTCCTATCTGACAGGTCTGAAGAATCAATATTACAGCTTTTTCGCAGTGATAAAAAACATCCTGGAGAAAACACTTGGTACGTAAAGGCAAGGTAATAGCAAAACATTTTACAGGTAATCCATACTTCACCCAAATTGACAAAATGACTTGTACTGGAAAGTGTATTGCATGTTAACTGGTTTAAAAATGCTTAGCATGTTTATACAGACATGCCTTATCAGTTCAAACAGACCTACACATGCATTATAACCTGCAAATCCCCTACAGCTGATCTCAATACACAGACTACTGACTACAGGCTTGTACACAAGTATAAATGTTTGAGCTGCATATTTATACTATGGGTTTAAAAATCACACGTGTGCATTCAGCAAGTGTGCAAACATTAGAATGGACAATTGTTTGAAGACATATGCTAAAATACACAAGAAAATAAAACACCTATCATAGACATGAACAATTTCACCTGCCAATCAACAACAGAACAAGTGCCATTCTAATTCAACATGCAATGAGGGAGCTGACAAATGTAATTCACACATATCAACAAACAAATTTTAAAATAATACAACACATGAATAAAATGCAATTCTGCTTTCCCTGATTACCGAGATAATAAAGAACTAAAAACAAATTATTGCCAGTTGAAAGTTGCGTTGTGACATAAACAGACGTGCACTTGTATCATTATTTCATATTCAACCAGTATAAATGAGGAATTTTTTTGTTCAAGTTGAAGTTTGGGATAATGGCATACAGGTACATGTACTGCCTAAAGTTCAATAATGACATCTATGAAGTCCAGCACATACAAATTTGGTCTTTGAATTTCTCCAGACTTAAGCTAAGGTTACATTTCTCATGTTAGGTGTTGGTTTCATTTGCATACAGTAAATTTTAAACATTTTTTCTGCAAATGGTAAAGACACAAAAACATATCACCTTTCAAAATTAAGAAATGCCAGGATGTAAAAATTCACCTGTATACAAGACGGGGGTCAACACAATGTCATGCTCTGATACAGCTTGGGTCATATCAAAGTATGTCACCTGAGCTGAATACTAATTACAGGAGTGGACTCCAAACAAAACATTAGCACATATCCAGGCATTTGTCTGACACAATTTTCTCAGTTACGAAACAGGACAAACAAAAGCCAAAAAAAAAAAAAATAAAATAAAAGACAACAAATGTCAACAAACTAAATCTACATTTCATGTATACTGACAAAACATTTACCAACAAGGGAGGTCACTGAGTTGGAATGCTATAAATGGCAATGTTTTTTGAAACACTGGGTTTGTTTTTTAATGTTTAATGTTTCACATTTATGACCTGTTGCGCTCTGTACACTGTCACTAATGCATGATGTCACAAAAATGCTGAATTTCAAAGCCAATAATTATTTATCCTCTTTCCGCCTGAGGGTTATCATCCCTCGATTTTGGTGTTTACTTCTTCTTCATGTGAAAATTGATTTCAGGCAGAGTGTTCCTATGGGTCAACACTGTTAACAGTATGGTCAAAGCAAAGCATAAGACGTTCCCAATAGGCTGCTTTCAGGCAGACTGTTCCTATGGGTCAACACTGCTAACAGTATGGTCAAAGCAAAGCATAAGACGTTCCCAATAGGCTGCTTTCAGGCAGACTGTTCCTATGGGTCAACACTGTTAACAGTATGGTCAAAGCAAAGCATAAGACGTTCCCAATAGGCTGCTTTCAGGCAGACTGTTCCTATGGGTCAACACTGTTAACAGTATGGTCAAAGCAAAGCATAAGGAGTTCCTAACAGGTTTACTCTTCTATACATTTTCCACTAATATGCTTCTGTCAGAACACCATGCAGGTACCTTAAAATGACACATACTTCTGCGTGTAAATGACCAGGTACATATTACATGTGCACGACTTACCTGTTGCGATGTTTAATAATGCTGTCAATTCATGAAGCCGAAACATATCCATACAGAGAGAGAGATAACATATCATATTTGTACAGGTTGTACAGAAAGCCTTCCCCTACACTCATACGTAGGCCTGGGTCAAAATGCTGTAGGTTTATGTATAAGCTACATACTTCTGATACCAGGTCTTGGACTGTTTAGGGTACAACTACAAAGTCTTCAGTTGATACATCTGACAGTTTAACGTGAACTGATGTTAATCATAAAGCTGGCAAGTTGATCTGGCAACTGCCTTTCTTACATGCTATAAACTGATTGAGGAGTTTCATGACCTACAAAACAAATGATATTTTCAATTACATGTACCCATAATATGTAACCTCAAGTTTCTCAAGAAGCCACATGTAGAGTGACTGCAAAGTAACTTCAAGTAATAAGGTGTTTATGTCAAATAATAATATAATTATGCAACATGCATGATGTGGATGTAGGATAAAAATGAACATTGTCAGGTGAAGCTTAGTGAATAGGAATAAATATACCAAGTGCATGATACATGTGCAAGTGAGTAAGCTACAAGATTGGGTGAACTTGTGATATGGTGATTAAATTTGCTTATGTTAAAAGCCACAGATTCCTGGCTCTCTCCTCCGCTGCCCTGGCCCTCTCCTCTGCTCCCCCCAGCCCTCTCCTCTCCTCCCCTGGTTCTCTCCACTGCTCGTCCTCTGCGACTACGTCTGCGGTCAAAACTGTTTTCCATTCCGTGTCTTCCGAACATTTTCTGCTTCTTTGCTTGGTATAGAAAAACAGCTGATGTTGAGGTAATCACAGATCTCCTTACAGACCCTGCTGGAATAGTGGACCAAATCATACGTGCAATAGACCTGAAACAGACAACAGCAACAATGATCACTAGGGCATTTCAGTCTTACTGTTAGCTCTGAAAGGCTAGCACATGTAATCTAAAAATTGGCTAGTGAAGAGTGGCTTGTGTAGAGTGGCTTGGGTAGAGTGGCTAGTGAAGAGTGGCTTGTGTAGAGTGACTTGTGTAGAGTGACTTGTGTAGAGTGGCTTGGGTAGAGTGGCTAGTGAAGAGTGGCTTGTGTAGAGTGGCTTGGGTAGAGTGGCTTGGGTAGAGTGACTTGTGTAGAGTGGCTTGGGTAGAGTGGCTAGTGAAGAGTGGCTTGGGTAGAGTGGCTTGGGTAGAGTGACTTGTGTAGAGTGGCTTGGGTAGAGTGGCAACACAGTCCAATTAAAGATGGTTCCACAAGCAGGATGTGAAGATCATATGTACTATGTGATCTCTAAAGATCTTGCACCATCCTGCAAGGATACATATGGTCTGTGGTGACTACACATGTACTATGTGATCTCTAAAGATCTTGCACCATCCTGCAAGGATACATATGGTCTGTGGTGACTACACATGCACATCACCCCTAAGGAGTATACATGTGACCTCTAAATAGTACGTATATGTATCATTTCAGTACAGATGATATCTGAGAAGTATGTACCATTTCTGAACAGTATTTATGTGATCTCTAAAGAGTATACATATCATCTGTAAAGAAATATCTAAAGTACATGTGCCCTCTGATGATCTCTGTTCTTTAAAGTGAAAGACTAATTTTGTTCAAGGTTAATTTTGTCCGAAAGGCTGGACAATATTATGTTCATTTCGGTAAAGTATTTTTTCTAACAGATACTACGACAGTGGAAACTGATATTTGACCATTCTCCATCGGCTAGCATGCAACGCCGCCATTCTGTCTGGACTGTGACGTAACTGTTCCAAGCACGGAACACTCTTGTCACCCAAGACAGTAGTAAGCTGCTGGGTTGTGTTAGTAACATGAAATGATCTAGAAACTTACTCCTGTCAGAATACAATAGTCTGGAAATTCTTTGCAGTGTTGTTCACACCTATACATGTTATAATTAAAACATAACATTAAAACAGTGTTCTTTCCCTATGTTATTACATGTTACATCCACAGTCAAGTCAGAACCTTTACATCACAGCTTATAAACAGCTGATATCTCATAGCTCTCCGACAGCTCCATCTCTCATAAGCTTAAAAGCCAGGGCGACTTCAGATCGCAAGTCGGCAGCATGATACACCTCACTTCAAACGAAGATAATTCAGCAACGAAGTCATACAAGCATATAAATTCAAACTGTCTTTCACATTCAACAGAGAATTTCATAAGCTTTTTAATGAACAGAACCTCAGTCATGAGTTGTTTTTCATTTTAAAGAGTACATACATGTTTATACGATCCCTGAAGAATATTTATGATTTCTGGAGATTCTAGGTGATCTTTAAAGAGAATATGCGATTTCAACACTGCATATGCATGTATCCTTTTAAAGTGCATACATGTAGATACTTTCTGAAAAGTGTTAAAGCTCTCCAGACTGTGTGTACACTGTATGATCTCTGAAGAGTATATCACTTCTAAAAAGTATGTAGATCTGTAATTAGGAGAATACATGACAACTGAATGGTATATATGATGTAACGAGTATAAATGATCCTTGAAGAGTACATACGAACTATAAACAGAAAACATGTACGATCCCAAAAGAGTACAGTATTTCACCACTGGAAAGCATACACCCACTGTACTCTGAATGTGTGTGCTGTAAATAGTGTTGTTTGATCAGTGAAGAGAATTTACAGATCCACAATGTCGATATAAATGTACACTGTGTGTAAACAATGACATCAAATAGAAGAGACTATGAAGGTGCATACTTACAAAGCAGACCCATAAGACAATATATTCATTGCAGAAGGAGTTAAAGTATTGGTTGAGGAAGAGCATGGCGGGTCCTACGAACACAGAATCCCAAAGGTCCATCTCGCTCTTTGTCATATGGGCCACCTGAAATTCAAGATGCTCACAGTGGATTGGTCAATACAGTGTAGGAGCCCCAAGTTCTGTCAGCTGGACAAACTGCTCCGGTTTAACTGGTATATTTGCATCCTGATATTTTCACATGATATGTGATGGGAGGTTAACTGGGGTTCAGATGATGATATTTAAATCTTTGTACCACATAAACAAGTAGACAGGGAAACACAAAACTGGGGTGGTGTGGATTCCCTGTTTTTGAACAGTTTTAAGATGGGAGTGATAATAAAACTGAAGTCTGGACAGCCTGCTAATACCAAATGGCCTCCAAAAGAAAAGAGAATGGGAATTCTGGCAATATTTCGCCGCATCTGATTGGACAGTGGTTAGGGAAGTTGGGTTTGACTCTCGCTACATAAGTCGCCAAGCTTCTAAGGTGTAAATAGCATGGTATGTGGACAGTCTATACTTGTATACTTACAACCAGTCTGTTGGTGACTTTGGCAGAGACCATCCCAAAACTGAGCACATATAAACAAGGATGCTGCTCAAAGAGACCTATAGGGGACTTCTTGTATATGACAACAGCCAGAATGATGACAGCCGCTATGGGAAACAGCGGGAATATTGTACTTGTTCCCTACAAAAAACACACAAATCGAAATACTTTTATTCACTCTCACATTTTTCATTTGCACAGCTTTTTTAGTGTTCTGGAAAAGACATACTGAAAATACAAGTAGATATACTTTCACGAATGAGAAACCATTTCTTGTCATAGCATTTTACGGCACATGTACATCCTTCCGTTTCCAGGCAGACTGACACCATTTTTCATTATTGAGGAAACATCCGATGTAAGGAAATGTTGAATGAAACTAATGCAATGAGAAATACTGCATCCTCTACCTCAGGAGCAAACAGGTGACACAGGCTATGTTCACACAGCCAGGACAATATCTGACAGGTCACTCAAACAGGTCTGGAGTTCTGACTTGGCCCAAGGGTTAGATTGGATTTGTAGTTTTTTAATGAAGTTAGTTTATAACGAGCCACACTGGGCGTGAAGTTATGGAGTATGTAGGCATGTAAATACATGTATTCACTACGAGGAAGCATTGTGACAGTTGAACTCACCGCGACAGTGGAACCATTTTTACCGCTGCCACCTTGCATAAAAATCACACTAAAGTTTGAGTGCAGTTGCAGGATGGCACCAAATACACCAAAATACACAACGAACATTTTCAGAGGAAATCCTAAAACTGGAACCTGAAACAGATATGAAAGTAGGTCTAGAGTGTCAGAATATATACGTATTACTAAACTAAACTGATTAACTGATGACTTGGTGCTTCACTCTGCACTCTAGAATATTTCACTCAAATGATGCTTCTGAGATTTAAGGTTGAACTATACAACAGTTACATGAGTATTTCAACTACATATGTGTATGACGGAGCACAAAATGGCTTGAATTAAATTCTTTTGTGCTGCATTGGTATGATTTTGAACTGCAACTGCAACACAGCCCATCCCATCAACTTCACTAGGTCACAGGGGCTTAGTTGTCTAACTATAGGCAGCATTCTACATGTACACAAAGTTTCTGTCAAGGAATTTGTGTTGACAGAATTCTTAGAATTTCATTTCAGCATCTCATATTGAAGAACTTCCTTTCAGGAATTTTGCACTGCAGAATTCCCTTTGAGGAACTTGTATTGAAGAATACCTCGTCATGGATTTGTATTAAAGAAATATATTTTCAGGGATTTGTCATATAGAAATTCTCAGTCACGAATGTGCATTGTAGAATTTGCACTCAGAACTTCTACTGCAAAACTTCACTGGAAGTTTTCTGTTGGATTATGGTACTCCTATAGTCTGTCTATTACACCCACATTAGGAATACAGTAAACACCTGCTATATGTACAGATAGTTATGTAGAGAGTAACACTCACAGTTAAGCTCCAGAGGGATGGGGATATAAAACAACAGGCCCAATAAATAGCTATAATAGAAAACTGGCCCTCAGTGACATCCAACCTGCAAGAGAAACGAGGAAACTAGATGCGCAAGAGAAACGAGGAAACTTGATCTCATTCGCTGACACAATTTGAATACGGAAATTTATTTATTTGCTGTGGTACTTGATAGGTCCGAAAGATGACGTTTTTGTGCTGGTGCCTCACCACGTGAATGTCAGGTTGAAGACACCACACTAATCGAGGTTGAAGACACCACCCTTATCAACACTAATCAAGGTTGAAGACACCACACTAATCAACACTAATCAAGGTTGAAAACACCACACTAATCAAGGTTGAAGACACCACACTAATCAAGAACTGATACTTTCGTTTATTTTAATATTTCAATTCTACAGTATCGATGTATCTTGGTTTCACAAAATGGAAATCAAGTTATTTACAATCTTGAAAAAATATTGTTTTTTCAACTGTTAGTATGAAGTTACTCCACTTACTTGCCAAAACGAAGTGTGCCTGACACATATGTTTGCCAGTGAGCAATGTAAAACAGGGTGACAGCAGAAAAACACTCAAAAAACAGGAGACCTGGATTAGAGCCAAGCTGCAGAGCTATACAGGTGCCCAGAATGACAAACACTGCAACGATAGAGCCATCATACAGCCACGGATTAGTGAATACATCATCGCAACAATAGAGCCATCACACAGCCACTGAACAGTGAATACATCATCGCAACAACAAATCTACTTTTTACTTCATGTACATGATGGTTCAGTCTCCAAATTCTTCAGTCTGCTATTTTCCTAAATTTCAATTCACATGTATGTACTTGGAATAATTCATGCCTGCTGACATGAATTTTAAAGATGAGGTCAATTCCATATAAGGTCACCCTCTTCCATGCCAAATCTGTAAGACTGTAATCATTATTTCTGCACAGTTTATAGTAGTTGTGGATCGAAGCCATGTACAGCATATTTTTGTTTACAATTTATACTCTTTTCAGATCTACATCTGCACATATATACAACACTTTCGTTTATCTGGGTCATGATACATTCTGCTTGAATGCTTTATACAGTAATGTGTTATGTATAGTGTGCCGATCATATGTATTGTACTCTTATACATTTACTGTAGATTCAGAGGGTAAAACTCCATCAGTTGTGTCTACCTCAGGTAGGTAGAGGAGAGGCGCCAGTTCTCACCTGTTGACAGAGAATCACATCCATGATCAAAGAGTTCCCCGAGGGGTGAGTTGGTGCCTGTCCGTCTGGCCTGCTTACCGTCGATGGCATCTAGTGACTGGTACACAAACACCCCCAGTCCACAGAGGAAGTAAGCCCACCGAGGAGGCTGTGGACAAGAAAACAGAGCCTTACTAATGGATAACAGGTCATCATAAAAATCATCATTACACTCAATCAGGCTTTCAATTAAAAAATACAGTGCAATGCACTTAAAACCCCTCGTCTTTAAGCACATGTACAGTGTAATGAATAGATACAACTTCCAAGAGATATTTGGTATAATACCAGCTGTTCATAAAATTGTGCAGGAGTGCTATAAATTTGGTGAACTTGGGACAAACTGTTCCAGACACAGAGTGCTTACAAGACTTTTATAAAATCAAACATAAATGGCCCCAATGATCTTGAACGAAAAGGTCAAGGTCACTGAAAATCAATAGAGTTCTTCCTTATGCCAAAGTGTAAGTACGGTGTAAGTTTGGTGAATTTTTAGCCAAAACTGTTCTAGAGCTAGAGTGCTTACACGAGTTTAACTCAAATGACCCCAACGACCTTGAAGAAAAAGGTCAAGGTTGCTGAAAATCAATAGGGTTCATCCTCATACCAATATGTAAGTGTGGTGTAGGTTTGATGAACTCGGGCTAATCAGTTCTAGTGATATCATGTTTACAAGCCTTTCATAAAATTTAACTCAAATGACCTCAATGACTTTGAGGAAAAAGGTCAAGGTCGCTGAAAATCGACAGGGTTCGTCCTCATGCCAATGTGTAAATGTGGTGTAAGTTTGGTGAACATAGGATAAACCCTTCTAGAGACAGAGCTTTAACGAGGAATATGGACTGACAGATGGATGGACAGATGGGCAGATGCCACTCACTATGACAATACCCTTGGCCAAATTTGGGGTAAAACCTAACTTTCGTAATTTAAGGTGAACTCATCTGTACTTAACAGAGGTCACAATAACAGGGTATCCACTTGTCCTTGATGCTCTAACGGGGAACTTTTCTGAGTAACAGGTCAAAACAAAAGTTATCACACTCAGTTTGAAGAAATTTGTGAAATACTTCTGGAAATATGTCAGCTTATCCAAACCAGTCTTGGAACACTTTAGTATACTCTGATGGATTTGTATTTATTTGAAAGAAGCAGGATCCCTGGGACTGACTGGTTTACAGGTGAACAAATGTTTGGACAGGTAGACGACAGGGTTTACTTATTTATGTGATTTGCGTTTTATGCCCTTCTGGTAAACAAGAATATTTCACTTAAATGATGACAACCGACATTATGATGGTGGGAAATCAAACAGAGCCCAGGGGAAACAAAACTGGAAGAAAAGTATATAACAAAACATATTCCATCTCTGCATGTGAAATATTTACTACATGTAAGGACTGCCAATATGTTGTCGGTTTTTACTAACATACAATAGTAACCTTCAATGCAGGAAGCTTTATCAGTAAACTGCTCATTACTAGCGTTAACTGCACTGATCCTCTAAACTCTTCATTTACACGTCAAGGTTAAGACAGTCTTTTCTATACCTGGCATTTAGTCTTACAGCAACAGATGGCTAGAAATCAATACACCATTCAATACAAGTATAACAAAGACAGAGATCAACTTCAGCTGAGAAAATACCAGACAGGCTTGCAGCTACAATATGCACATTTAATTTCCTGCTCAGTTTCAAACCATTCGGCCACCAATCTGCGGATGGTCATGGGTTTCCCCTGCCTCTGCCCAGGATTCCTAATAACAAAATGCTGGCTGCTGTCGGACAAGTGAAATATTCTTGAGTACAGCCGAAAACTTTAATTAAAGAGATAAACAAATATTTATTTATTTATTTATTTGATTGGTGTTTTACGCCGTACTCCAGAATATTTCACTTATACAATGGCGGTGAGCATTATGGTGGGAGGAAACCGGGCAGAGCCCGGGGGAAACCCACCACCATCCGCAGGTTGCTGGCAGACCTTCCCGCTTACGAGCAGAGAGGAAGCCAGCATGAAACTTCGGCTTTGGGTCATTGTGCCGCGATAGTGCGCCAAGCGACTGAGCCACAGAGGCCACCGATAAACAACAAACAAGCCATTAGGATGAATAATTTCTAATGTTATGAATTATGTCAATATATATTTTTGAAAGAAGATTAAAACTCCTTTAATATTGCAATCACACTGAAAATCTCCAGACTCGTCATCTGTGAAGGTTAAATCATTGAAGGAAGGCAGCAAATAATGAACATTGCTGTTACAATCATAAAAACTGCTCTATTTTCGTTATACAAGTGCAAAACTCACATCATTGCTGTTTTGTGGAAAACATTAAATAATTTGTGTGTCGAGGTGATTCTGCAAAAGCAGCCATATTCAGGTCTGTATTCAATGAGTATGATGTACCCAGGGAACCACTGCTCTCTTCAAACTCCTCACAGCACTATTTTGCGAATGTGCCAAAAAAAAACAAAAAACTAAAAAACGAACGGGCTGACTGTTTGAGGATGAGGTTGCAGGCTGAGTTCTCAAACAGTTGGCCTAGCCGTTTTTCTTGCATATGTCTATGGCATTTTCATAAAAATCTCGAACTTTTTTGTTTCCTTACTAACACATCAGAAATTTAGGGGGAAACGTTAATGTATAGATATATTTACCTGCTTATTTGGTAAAATAATGGACCTATAACGCGCTAAATTTTGTCATGTACCTGTCCAGCGTTTTCCTAATGTGCCATACCATCGTAAGCACAAGAGGGGCCACAGGCGATCACAAAAATGGTCTGATTTATGAAGCCCTACCTGAAAGCATGAAACTTTACCCCATTTCTCTCAACCTTGTACACTGGATACATCTGAAGAGGTCACATAATGTTGATTTTTTTGTGTATGAACTTTGGCATTAAACTTGATATGTTGTGACACAGGATGTGTTTGACAACAACCAGTTCAACCTTTATTTGGACGAGTCTAAGTGTCACACAGAACATTGTCGGTTATTACCTGAAGGAGAAACTTGCACACTTCGTTCGTTTTGGGCTACACGCTGGTCTATGCTTCCTGGGTTAAACATTTTACCAATGTGATAGTATCTTATTTTAAGGATGACAAAAATTGAAAAACCTAAAAATTTACTATTAAGCAAATAAAGTATGTTTAATGTCATATGTCTACTCCTGAATAATAATTTGAGTGCCTGTCATTAGAAATCACAAAAAATCCACTGTGGTATTAACATTTATTCACACTGATAAAAAAGGCTATGGTGCATACTTTATGTCACCAACTTTTCCCTATTTAAAAAGTGTCTTGATTGGCTAATGGTGAAATAGCCTCAAAAAATGGCTGCGTTGAAATGGAAGGTGTGTTTTCTATATAATGTATCAGTTTAAACATGTTTTCCTAGCAAGAGAAATAACAAAAAAAGTGACAAAGTGATTAATAAGCAAAAGTCTTGGGGTTTCTTTTCGAACTGCATATTACTGATCAGCTGCCTCTTCCTTTAACATCCTGAAGCTGTGTATTGTTTATCAGCAAAGGTACTGTTTTTTCACAAGATAATGTTTGCCAAAGTTAGTGCGTGGGTGAACAATAACAATGGTGAAGGAATGACACACCTTAACCAAACAGGAGAGGAATGCTGAAGAGATAACTGGAGTGATATAACCTCACCTTGGGCATCTCAACCTCCCCAATGTGTGGAGAGACTCCTGCCATACAGATCAACCAGCTAAGGCAGATACATCCCTCAGGAAGGTTTGAAGATAATTCCCCTCAAATATGGGTTGAGCTATGTTACACATCTGCCATGCACATGTTTTACACCCTTGCTGATAACAGCTATTGAGAGCGTGACAGATATAAGCTCAAATATTTGATGGAAAAAAGCCAAAGTAGTCAGGGAAACCAAAATTCTACACTTCATGCAAAAGTCATTTCCACATGTACCTGTGATGTAAGATGAAAAGTAGTTAAGGATACTAGAGCCCCTCAGAGGTGAAATTTGGTCATATTTTTTTTATTTCACATTCTCATTCTCTATTCTCCTATCTTTTGTCTTACTTACAGATGAAAACCACAAATTTTACCATAAGTAGGTGGATATATTCATATTTTACCTAGAGGAAGGACAATTCTTGATTAAAATTAATTGGCAAATGATCTACCTCTACTGCGCATAAACATGTGCATGTGCATGAAAGATCCATCTCTACTGCGCATAAACATGTGCAGGAGGACGTAAGATCTATCTCTACTGTGCATAAACATGTGCAGGAGGACGTAAGATCTACCTCTACTGCGCATAAACATGTGCATGTGCATGAAAGATCCATCTCTACTGTGCATAAACATGTGCAGGAGGACGTAAGATCTACCTCTACTGCGCATAAACATGTGCAGGAGGACGTAAGATCTACCTCTACTGCGCATAAACGTGTGCATGTGCATGAAAGATCCATCTCTACTGTGCATAAACATGTGCAGGAGGACGTAAGATCTACCTCTACTGCGCATAAACATGTGCATGTGCATGAAAGATCCATCTCTACTGCGCATAAACATGTGCAGGAGGACGTAAGATCCATCTCTACTGTGCATAAACATGTGCAGGAGGACGTAAGATCTACCTCTACTGTGCATAAACATGTGCAGGAGGACGTAAGATCTACCTCTACTGCGCATAAACATGTGCATGTGCATGAAAGATCCATCTCTACTGCGCATAAACATGTGCAGGAGGACGTAAGATCCATCTCTACTGCGCATAAACATGTGCAGGAGGACGTAAGATCTACCTCTACTGCGCATAAACATGTGCAGGAGGACGTAAGATCTACCTCTACTGTGCATAAACATGTGCAGGAGGACGTAAGATCTATCTCTACTGTGCATAAACATGTGCAGGTGCACATAAAATCTAACTCTACTGTGCATAAACATGTGCAGGCACACGTAACATCTATCTCTGCTGCACATAAACATGTGGGCCATGCATGTGAGTCATACAAGTTCACCAAAGCAGTGCGCACACATTACTTGCATTGGTAACATTCGGCACCCTCTAGCAGCATTATTACATCCTGACTAAACAATACATCTATTCATCTGGCGGTCTTTACTGTTGCATTTTAAAATGGATTTGTGAGTTTTTTTAATAAAATTCAGCGTGTTTTTTTTAAATGCTTTGTCTATATATTTTTGAAAACTTGAAATCCTTTCAAAAATGTTTTGTACTATACATATATCTCTATCAGGTATGAAAAGTGACATAGTCTACATCTCGTCTGTTAAACTGTATGAAGATTGCTCATCTGGACATCATTTCCAAAGCAAGCAGTGGCTATTGCTGACAGGGCAAGCATTCTAGAAGTCTAATGTGTTTCATTAGACAGGACTTACTGGTCCAAGCTGTCAGGATAACAGTAGACTGTACATATTCATACAATTGTACATGTGGGTTTAAACTAATGCGCTGTCAATCTACAGCATTGTTCTTGACACAGATGTCCACAGCAACACAAAAAAAACAGTCATGAAATGGTCAAAAATGGACAGAACAGCACGAACTCTACTCGGACCTAGCTGTAACTTGTAATTCTGAATGCATACGTGTGGAAAGTTTCATTTCAGTACTATGACCCATTACAGAAACAAGTCAGGAAAACTGTTTTGTGAATCGACAGACTGATTTAACAGACAGATGGACTAATGACGGGGGGGGGGGGGTATGTTTATCTGTCTGCTCAGTGCTACTAGTTTTAACATGTACTATAATTCCTCAGTGTTTCCAAAATATTTTTTTTGTTATTAAAATCATCTCCTGAGTTAACATTATTCTTTAGACTAAAGACTCATAAAATTAAACTTTCTGTGAAGTCCTAAAATTGACCAATTCCACCACTGTAGATTTGTCTCCAAAATCAAATTACAGACAGGTACTGTTTGTTTTTGAGCACGTTTGTGATAGCAAGCCTCCAACACAAACGCTCTGTATAAAGATGCAGAAACTGCAGGGACACTTTCTCTTTCATATGTGAAGTGGTTGAGGAATTAGGGTCTAGGTGGCTGCATTGTACAAACTAGGTGACTTGATTTTGTTCCAGAATCAGGGGGTTAAGATAAATAATGACATACAAATGTTTACTAGCCATGTTGGTGCAGCTGTACTTTGGCCTAGCTCACACACACATACACACAGATAGAATCTCTGTACCCTATGAACAGATTAGATTTAACCTGGGTCACATTCAACACTCACAGAAACTACTGTTCTCCACACAATAATGCAGCCTTTTTACAGTATATGCACTGGTAGATTCTTACAGACAGACCTACATATGTACACAGAAGCCAAGGCCAGACAACATACAGCTCCAACTCCGAATATTTCTTTTCTTTTCTTTTCTTTTTTGTTTTCAAAATCACACTGAGTGGAATAAACTCTTCTGTTTTCGGTCTGACATGAAGTGAAATCATGCAACTTAAGAGTCATCAAATAATTTATGAAGGAGAAGACCTGGCTTTTTTGCCACTTTCTCACTGAGGTAACCACAACAAAAAGTTGCAGAAAACTGGGGTCTGAACAAATTTTCAAGAAATAAATTTGATAAAGCGGTGACTGAGTTTCTAAAAAGTTCAAATTTAGAACTGCTAGAAAAACCCTGGGCTTGTGATGGCAGAGTAGATGACACACTATACACATGTGTTGATAATCAAAGCATACAGGCTCGGGCCTCATGTATTTCTAAATCTTCAGTTAAACAGTTCTTAAATTGACACAACAATACATCTCAAAAAGTGAGGCATAACTGAAAACACCTCAAGATCACAAGCTCTACTTGACCTGGCTCTAGTGTTCACACCAAAAGTTAACGAACAGATGGCATGACAGGCTGTTGGAAAAACACCACACCATATAAATGTGTCAACCATCCAACTACCTGTCCAAAAAAATCAAACAAACCCTATCCATTTTCTTCTCCAATGAAATTCCTATCGAAGTGGTATTACAAGCATGGATATCATAGATGTATAGTATAGATTTTTGAATTTTCACGCACAACGACCCTGAGTTATCAAAGCATTACAGCAATGAAGTTGTACAATGTACATCGCCACATAGTTCATCATGCAGGACAACGTTTCACATGTACACCAAGGAACAGCCTACTGACAAGACTCCATTAATATCTGTCACATGTGGTGAGTAGCCTACTGACAAGACTCCATTAATATCTGTCACATGTGGTGAGTAGCCTACTGACAAGACTCCATTAATATCTGTCACATGTGGTGAGTAGCCTACTGACAAGGCTCCATTAATATCTGTCACATGTGGTCAGACTCTTTGTTTCCCAACATGACCTTGGTCAGTGTGTAAGCCTACCTCTATTACTGGTACATGTGTGTCACATAATTTTTTTTCCAGTAAAAAGTAAGACATTTTTATGCCATGTCTGATGCTGATTGTCTCCAAATCAAAAATAAATGTAGGGCATCTCTGAAATTTTCTGCAAGTGTGACCTGTCGTATGTGAAGTAAACTTTAACCTTACACATCGTGAGGTGTTATTCTTATATCAAAGGCTAACTTTCAAACACTTGACGGGTGCAATTAAACAGAAATTACATTTCCTGCAGGCTACTATATTTAAGTTTGATTAGGGGTTAACAATATACTCAAGGGTATTTCACCTATAAACACATCAGTCAGTTTAATGAGACAAAAATAGGATTGCCTGGAATAATAAGCCACACACCTTTAACAACTGTCTAATGACAAACCTATATTTGTGAGGAACAATTTTCACCCCCACAGTGGACTCAAAAGGGTACGCTACATGTATGTTACACAGTTTGGAAGACATGTCAGCTGTATAACCTGACATGACCTCAAATCCACATCACTGTTTCGCTTGTATGACCTGAAATCCTTATCAGTGTCAGTTGTATGACCATCCTCAACAGTGTGTCAAATGTATGACCTAAACCCTGTATCACTGTGTCAGTTGTATGATCTGCAACCCTTATCGGAGCCTCCATGGCTCAGTCGGTTGCCACGCTAGTGCAGTGCAATGACCTACACCCCTCCCACCAATGTGGTCGCTGTGAGTTCAAGTCCAGCTCATGCTAGCCTCTTGTAATGGGAAGGTCAGCCAGCAACTTGCAGATGGGTTGTGGGTTTCTCCCGGGCTCTGCCTGTTTTTCTGCCACCATAATGCTGGCTGCTGTCATATAAGAGAATTATTCTTGAGTACAGTGTAAAACACCAATCAAATAAATAAATAAATAAATAAATACAACCCTTATCAATGTGTCAGTTGTATGGCCTAAGATCATTATCACTATGTCAGTTATATGACCTACAACCCGTTTCCCTGCCAATTGAATAACCTAAAATCCTTATCAGTGAGTCAGTGGTGTGACCAAAAGACCCTTACAAATCTCAGTTGTATGACCTAAAACTCTTATCACTATGACAGCTGTGTGGTCTATCACCATGGAAGTTGTATGACCTAAAATCCTGATCACTGTGTTGGTTGTATGACCTAAAACCTGTATCACTCTCAGCATTAACTTAAAACCTGTATCACTGTGTTAGTTGTATGATCTAAAATCTGTATCACTGTGTCTGTTGTGTGACCTAAAACCTGTATCACTGTGTCTGTTGAATGACCTGAAATCCTTATTGGTGTGTCATTTGTTGGACCTGAAACCCATATCACTGAAGAAAACAGGTTGAATCCAGCCCAAGTACAAATTTATTCCCTTTCTACTACAAGACTGGTACCGCATGGCTGCAATGCTGCTGAGGGGGTACTTAAAGCCACAATCATTCATTCATTCATTCTTCTACAGAACTGCATATATAGTTTACATTCATACATACATATATACACACATACATACATATATGTGTATACATAATTGTAATGTTGTAAATGACAATTCATGTCTAATGTATTTATTTCTTTCAACTGTTTTCAATGTTGTATTCAAAGTTTTTTACCAATACAAAGGCAAAGACAGCAAGGGTTAGTGGTGGAGGAAACCTTAGTGCCAGATTAAACCACTGACCTCTGCTAGACACCTGACAAACCTTCTGACTTACATGTATGTGCAATGTGCCATATGTCTCACTCATACTCACTTATGCAGTTACAATACGAGATACACTTCACTTGAGAGCAAACTCTTTATGCATAAAATGATAAGAATTTTAAGAGGATATGGAAAGTAAAAGCTTCCTTAACATGGGCATTGTTTAAGCAAGTTGTGAATGATATCCAAGATGACACATAAATGTTTTCTTTTTGGCTTTTTTGTACTTTTCCCAAGATAAAAGCCTGTGATACGGTATACATGTAAATTTGTGTAAAACTGCTGGTAGCAAAATCTATCTGAATAACAGCTAATATGAAATCACTTCAGGGTGACAGGTCATTCAATCCAGAGAGAGGTAATCACGATTGTTCAATACAAGCTATCAGTGTGGAAAAGCCTGATATCAAAGATTTACACAAATGATATGTTTTTCAAATCCCCAAAAAGTGGCCCAGAACATGACATAAAGGGGGTGGCATAAATAGCGTACATGTACTCTTTTGTCAACAATGTTGAGTTTTCCTGGTTTGGCTCACGAATGTTCATTGATAAAAATTAGCCAATCAAAAGCTATACACACGACGAACTAATTTGTTTTACTACGTACTTTTGTTGTCTGCATGGAGCGCAAATATCCAAAGATATGTGGACTGCACAATAGATAATTTGGAGATTGCATGATGAGTTTCACCTCTTGCTGCATAAGAATGATACTGTCGTTAAAGTCCTCTAATTTTCTTGTTGATTATGCATACTTGCGCACACTTGTAAGATGACATGCATGCTAGACACAAGGTGTTGCGTCACTTGTTAGTTTCCCGTGACCTCTTGTTGTCTTCCTCTGTCTGATAAAAGTATTCATACACTGTTTGAAAACCATTACCCGCTACTTAATTTTAATTAGGTAGGTGATAATGTCCAAAACCCAGTCAAACTTGTGATGGTACAGGCAGTTCTAAATTTTAACTCTTTTGTGTGGTGTAAATTTTTTATTCTCTCCATAAATGTTGTACTTTGGTCTGTGGATGAATTACTGACGTCACATACTTAAATTAATCTGCACATCTGCGAGGACTTTTAAAAACAGCGATAAATCCAGCTGATTGGAGTCCCATTACTGTGCTTTTGTTCGACTTTACATTTATGGGATAAACAGAAGCTTCAACTCGTGATCCTGTGGTATCAAATTTATTAAACTCAAGTCACACATTTTGTTCGTTTCCCACTAAAGGCTCGATACAAACAAAATTTTTTTAACTCTTGTTTAATAAATCTGCTACTACAGACTCACTCATTGGAGATCCTCTATTTCCTTGATTCCAAAGATACTGACTGTTCACAAAAGCTGGTGTTAGAGAGTAGCGAACAACAATGAATATGAACATGAAAACTGAACAGACAAGTCTGAATATCAATATCTACATGTACATGTATAGATGAAGGATCACACTTTTCTTTCAGGGCCCTCGCTGGCATTTAAGTGACTGGCTTTTGACAACTGTTAGACAATGAAGCCGCATGTTCACACACAGCCCTTTTTGGATAATCTGGAAACAGCTTTAAGTTAGACTGTTTAGTACAAAAAGCTCGGGGCCTTGGGTGTCCTTACTTCTGATCGACCACCCATAAACTGACCAAAAACTCTTAAAAAATTAAAGGGGGTTCTGCAAGAAGGCAAGAAGGAAATTTGAGACCCAACACAACCTTGCACACATCTCTCTATATAGTTATATTATTAAACCTGCTGTAATTTCAGGTTTACATACTGCTTTCTTCTCCAAATATAGCACATAATGATATAATACCATGTATCAGTAGTTGAAGATTTTCTACATTTACCCATGGTGATTTCCCCTTTGCGGCACTCACTAGGCGTTCAGCTTGCACACCTCCTTTCCTGAGGCCCATCAGCACCATCAGAAAGGCATCAGGGGAGAAGAGTGTGCAGCCCAATTTGTTTTTCTATTATTGCTCTAGTTAAGTCTAAACATGGCTTATGCAACCTGTACACAACAACTCCATGGCCAGATGGCATTGATGGCCCATGATGGTTCAACACTTACATATGCCCTTGCACCCGCCCATACCTCATTCTTACACAATCTCCTATTGTTTCTTCTGCTCCAAACCTCTGCGCTGGTAACTCTATATGGCGCAACAGCATCATTGCATAATGAGTTGTGGGACTCAAGCAATCTCTCAGCATTTCTGAGGCGGAGAAGCAGAAGACGTTCATAAGAGCCACATGAGAGTCAGGTATAATGAGGTGCAAAGGTAAAGCTTGAGCCATCATGGGCTCTCAATGGCACTTGATCATGGGGTTGCAGTGCAATCACTACATGAGCCATGATTTTACTTGGTTATGGCTTCACCCACATTATTTGTGAATGCTGTTTGTTGTTAATGTGCTTAGTCAAACACTGGGAGATAAGAACTAAGCTGCTGAGCGTATACACTGTATCATCATTATCACTACACTGAAGTTAACATATCAAGTTCATCTTGTTAACTACCGATAATGGAAGTTCCAAGTCTCGAGTCAGGTAACCACTTGGAATGACATTATTGTGATCACTTGTTGTAGTAAGCTCATTACACAGCCTCAGGGAGGCAATGTCCTCCATGGACAGATGCCAACCAGAGTAAACACTAATACGTCGTGCGCACACTTCTATGACAGAATATACCAAGTCTGCACATAGACAATTAGCCAAATCGGCATTGCAGAACTCTGTTGAGATCACGCTGGTTTTGGACGAGACAGGGTGGGGGCTCTCGCGTCCAACAACAACAACAGCATTGTTAACCTCCGTGCAGTCACAGTAGTTCATGAGAGCCCCCACCGTGTCTCATTCAAAACCAGCGTGATCTCAAGACTTCTGCATTGTCGATTCAGCTTATATAGTACCAACTGAAGCAAAAGCAGGCCTCTAAAACAACCTACACATTGTCATTTGCAAGAAGAGTTACAAGAAATCTGACATACAATGTAATGTGAAAGTGGCCCCAGTCCTGACATACCTGAGCAAGGTAACACTTTATTATCGGGCCCTCGATCACACCTGCATAGGTAGCTGATCAAAGTTGAAGTTACACAACAATCAACATATCTGGCATTGTCAACTCACACCCAGAGCTTTCAAGGTAATAATAAAGAGCTCTATCAATTTTATTTAAACACTGTACAGAGAAATGATCCAGTGTCACTGCAGTTATCTCCCCCTTGTTAAAATGAAATCAGCTGACTGCTTTTGATTTAGACACAATCCAGATGACAAAGAATGGCCATGGACAATACTCACTTCCTGTGCGGCATCTGGGCTATACAGAACCAAGATCAGTGTAGTGACGACATTGATAATGAGCCCCACACTTGTGATTGTATTCGGTGCCCAAGTTGTCGGAATCTGTTCGACAAGCCATCTCCAAAACTTCTGCATCAGCGGCTCGAGTAGGGAGACCCCCTCTGCACTGTATTTGTGCTCATTTAGCCGCTTCAGCTGCGCTGTAGATAACACTCGGGACATTTTCTCTTATTCTAAATTTCCCACATAGCACAAACGTCAAATGACAACCGGAATTATTACGAACTATGACCGTATAACCTAAGATGAAATCGGTGACGTTAGGTTAGTCGCCAAACAAATATGGCCCCTTAATTCGTGTGTGCGCATGCGCTGAACGTGTCCTGATATGCCCTCTGTCAGCTTTACGCGCAAGGATCTGTAATATAAGGCCCTACATTCTTCGAGATCTGGGGCAACAGAGACTATTAGCACACTAAACATTCGGAAGAGAAGGCTTACACATCTCGTTATGTCTGTATACATTATTAATTCTCTGCGACAAGGCCGTGTATATTTAAAACATTTCAAGCTAATATGACCATGCCTGATCTGCGTATCCACACACAGCTTAAAATATCTTTTTAGATAGTAAAAGGCGTTTGTGGCAAGGTAACAGTTATGTTTTCGACTTTATAATTCAGGTCAGGTCAATGTCCCCTTATACGAGGACTCTTCACACATGACTAAAGCTTATTTATAGCTGATGTGCCTGAAACGTACTTAGATGTACACATGTGCCTGTGAGTGTTCATGTGCTTAGACCTGCATGTTTATAAATAATAACTAGAACTTGAATGCTCAGAAATAAATTTCTCATTTATTAAATAAATCTACTAGCATCACTAAAAGTAGAGATTAATGCGTATTTGTACTTGTCTTGTAGGCCAAGCATGTGTATATACATCTGTATAGATCAAGTAATAGGTAGATCGGTATAGAGTGTAATACCGACTGAAATATAAACCCATATACAGCAGGCTTACACGTAGGCCTAAAAGTTACTGTCTGGAGATCTGGTTTTATGTATTTGTTTATTATTATTATTTATTTATTGGGGGGGGGGGGGCTCGCCGGGTGTTACCCTTCCACAAGTATGACTTATCTTTAAAGTAAAAGACAGCTCATGACTGAGGTACTGTTCATTAATAAGATTATAAAATTCTCTCTTGAACGTAATAACCTGTTTGAAATTGTATGAATTCGTTGTTTAATTATCTTAATTTGAAGTGTGGAGTAGCCAATTGTGCTGCCAACTGGGGATCTTAGGGACTGATCAGTCACAGAGTCAGGACAGGAGACATCAGCTGTTTATAAGCTGTGAAGTAAATGTTCTGAGTTGTCTGTCAATGTGACGTAGTAATATAGGCACAGGACACTGTTTTAATGTTACATGTTTTATTTATAACAAGTACATGGGTGAACAAAGCTGCAAAGTATTTCCTGACCATTGTGTTGAGGCAGGAGTAAGTTTCGTGGTCATTTCATGTTATAAATTGACATATATACTTAACTTACAAATACAACCATACTACAGTCTCAGGTGACAAGAGTGATCCGCACTTTGAACAATTACGTCACAGTCCAGACAACGGCCGCGTTCCATGCTAGGCAACGGAGCACGGTCAGATGTCAGTTTCCGCCGTCGTAAAAAATGCTTTACCGAAATAAACATAATAACTGCCTTTAATTCCCACAATCATAACAGGTCAATACAAGTGTATCTTGTCTCCCTTTACAACCATAATTAATTGTAGGCCTACGTAATTTTTCGGTCAGATGCTATATTCGTGTTGCTCTTCTGACTCTCTGTTCATATGAATATACCAGCATGTACTCCTTCACGAGCCAGAACGTAATTATTTTGAAACCAACCCATGCACTGACAACAGGCCCACATACAGAAAGATTAGAACCTAAATAAATAAGTTCTGTTGTATAAATTAAATACAAGGTTAAGGAGTATTAAGGTTTAGAGGTAAAACTGAGTAGTGATTTTACATCTGTCCAGCCATTCATACATCTGTCATCCGCCCGCGCCTGGAGCGGGTTACCGCCGAGTGGTTAAAGGCCTTGGCCTTTTAATGGCAAGGACACGAGAGGTATAGGCTCAGTCTTGGACAAGACCGCACTCTCACTGTCCAGGCCTGACCGTGTCATGTGTCCTTGACCTGTTGGAGAATTCATCAGTGAATTCCACCAGGCACTCAGTGGTTTCCAACGCATAGAAATTTGTCCACCGTTGAAGAAATGAAAGCTTTTTGAGTGTCTGGCGATAAGCAACAAACAAATTTCTACACATCCGGGCCTGCATGCACACTGCGCATGCCTGTACTTGAATAATTCACTTTCTGCTCCCTATACTATATTAAAAACGTTTCAAAGATTGTGTCATTGATCTCAACAGGCATCTCGGATCCTATGGAAAATAAGGCCTCAGTCCATGCGAGCTCAATGTTATTCTATTTTTGGAAACATAATCTATCGGAACGTGAAAATATTCGAAAGAAATAAGTTATCAATGTAATTTTTGCCCATTGCAATGCGGTTACGTAATATCATCTTACCACTATGAAAGGAAGAGAAGCAGAGGACTGTAGTATCAGTAAGTGCTCCTGTGCACGAGAAAAAGAAAGAAAAAACGAATCTGGCGTTAAATAATTAAGGATCAGAGGAAAGTTAGTGTAGAATGTAGGTCTATACCAGATGTAGTAGGCCCTACATGTAGTTAACGCCCCGGGTATGGCAAGCTATTTCAGCTTTTTAAGATATCAGCCTATATTTAAGATATCTTAATCGAATCATGCCTAAATATAAGGCTTACACATCGGTTATCTTGCAGGAAATAGGCCAATCGTTGGTTGGCCCAGTGTCAAACTAATCGGAATGCGTGGCTTCGGCATGGTGATTCAGTGAGGTATCACTATAAATATGTCGGCATAATGTCCGGTCTGCCAGAGGTCGCTTACATCGTGATATGATTTATTTATTTATTTATTTGATTGGTGTTTTACGCCGCACTCAAGAATATTTCACTTAGCTTATACGACGGCGGCCAGAATTATGGTGGGAGGAAACCGGGCAGAGCCTGCGGGAAATCCACCACCTTTCGCAGGTTGCTGGCGGACCTTCCCACGTACGGCCGGACAGGAAGCTACCATGAGCTTGACTTGTACTCACAGCGACCACATTGGTGGGAGGCTTCTGTGTCAATATACGCTGCGCTAGCGCGGTAATCAACGTTGTGATATGAAGGAAATAGAATGTTGGAATAGACGGTAAACTCCATGCAATCAAACAGCGAACACATGGCCTTTGGGTCTATCGATGGGTGAGTGGAACGTCACAATTGGTGCCCTTCCATGGCGTTGTATTTCAGCGATACAATAATACATGTCGGCATACATACATAGGAACAATATACAGGCTAGTATATTGTTATGGTGAGACTACAGAATATTGACTTCAGTACCATCTGGTGTATTAAAAGGAATCATAAAACTGAAGTAAACATATAGTATCAGCAGATTGTTTTAAGTTCTTGTGACACAAAATATAAACGACTCTCAAATTCCAGCTCAGGGTAAACAAAATATTAACGAAAATTTATCGCATAGGTGGACTTTGATACCTAATCTAACAAAATTAAAACACCACCAAATGCATTGAGAAAATCTTCCAGTAAATCCCTTATTTGAGGGATGACGGGTTGCCTTTTCGTTAATATAAGGTACATTAATCCGTTCTCGGTAACGAATTATCCCGTAATCAGGAAGTGATTAATTTGTTAGTTGAACGGAAAGGCAATCCGTGTTCCCCTAGTTACAGATTTAACGGAAGATTATTTTCAGGTTGAGGGGTACTGTATAGTCCTGGTGGGCCTTGTGTTATACCGTACCGTAACATTACATCATGGACAACGCATTGTATATCCCAATAACAAACAATTCATTGTGTGCAAATAAACAAAACAAGTCTGTCATCCGTAATATATTATAATGTAAAGAGTTTGACAAGATATATGTCAGAATTAAAATGATTCCAGAAAATAAATTCCCCTATCCGGGTTTATTTATCTATTTATCTGATTGATTATGCCGTAATCAAGAATATTTCACATGCATGACGACGTCCAGCATTATGGTGAGGCGAAACCTACGGCCATCGGCAAGTTGCTGGCATACTCATCCACGTACAGCCGGAGAGGAATCCAGCATGAACTGGGCTTTACCATATTGTTTCCTGGATCATTGTTCTATGTTAGCATTCTAATCACTTGGCCACGGTGCTACCGGATTCAAAAATGTTCAAAACCTAAGCCCAGACGCATGTTCTATTAAACCTATAATACCAAACCTACAGCATAAAAGTAACAAGTTCTGCATTATAAAATTGAAATAATTATATTTCAGTACAATACATGAATTAATTTTGTAAATGAACATCCGCAGATTCATGTACAGTAATGTATGACTGCTGGTGACTGCTACAGCTACTTATGTGATATGGGAGGTAACTCCTTACCACATATATCATCTGAGTTTTCATTGGCACTCGCCTCGCCAACATGACTGTATATTACCTTTGTATTGAGCCTAAAACGTTTTTGTTATGTATCAAATTGTGTATTTTCTTTGGTATGTACACAGTGTTCATACTTGTATTAAATACCGATCATATATAAAAGCTATAGTTCCAAAACTTTTGTTACGAAGTTGATATATGCCTGAAGTATCCTATCATACCTACATCTGTTGTGCGGCTCAATAATTATGCCGGTACTGGCATATAAAGTGTATGTCATAGTATCATTATGCATTTGTGGCATGGGTGCGAGGTTTCTCCCCCCACAATGCTGACCGCCGTCGCTAAACACCTGACCAATCAACCCATAGCGCACCGATTTCAATGTCCATATATTTTGATAATGCTACCTCACAGAAACAGTGTGCTGCGGACACCGGGCACGAGACGTCCCAACCAGCCAGTCACAGACCCATATATCGACCATCAGGTCAACTTGACTCATACCCTCATGCAGCCAGATATGTAGGCTATCTACCAGGTAAGGTTGCTATTTTATATAGGAGTTTCTTGTATAGTTAACTCGACGCTGACTTGAACATCGGTCTGCCACTTACATATGCCATAGGCAGCCTCTTAACTGTAAATTAGCCGTAAATGTGAGATCTGATTTTTTCTTCCCAGTATAACTTTCAGACATTGGTCAAACTATCTCAGAGCAGCTACCGTTGCTCCTACATGTATATGTGAGGCCTCATATTCTCAGGTTGAGATCTCCCTGAAAGACGACAGGTCTCCAAGCTTTGTACGCAGCAAGTGGGCCTATATCATTTAGCTGTGTTTGTATGTGTTCATTTCATTATGCATCATGTAGTCATACAGAAAGAAAATAAAGTGCCCTGTTTTGGACACCTTCTTTTAGTGTAACTTTATATGGTTGCTGAGTAATTCATAAGGGAAAAAAGCGGAAATGTTAAACTACAACATTTAATTGGCTCATAAACAAAGGCCGTCAATTTAATGCAATGTATTTACAGAGGTTCTGTAGACTTAAGTGTACATATACAAGAACAGCAGTCATAAAAAACGACTCAGGCCTACGTGCCATCTGAAAGCTACAGCGTCATTCAAACTCTGCTTGCATGGATAAAGGGATTTGCCGAGTCATTCCTTAACAATGATTTGATCTAGTTTTCCTATCGTAAAGAAAATTTCTGTTGCTCGCTTCTTTATTTAACTAAGGTTGCAGGGATGAACAGGTTTGGAAGTGTTTTCCTGTGAATGGGAACAAAGTACTAAGCCTGTCGAAAAATCTGGGCCTTCTGCCGATTGTGTATGGATGACTAAAAACCTTCAAGTTCGTTTCCATCCAGAGAGTAACCTAACTGTCACCTAATTTTCCCTTTGCCATTATAAACATTGCACTGTAAGTTTACGTAACTGCAAATAGTTTGAAAACTGCTGACAAATGTACGCAGGCGAAGGCCTATACAGTCAATGAATGCAGTCTCATTTCTGATCACAGTGAAACTAGAGCAGAATGAAAACACTTGAATGCATTTCAGTCTGTGATAAGAAACAAGAATATGTATGTGGATATAGTTTCCGATGGCAGAATCAAGTGAGGAGATCTGTCAGGTAAACCGCGAAGGGCGGTCTTTCCACCCTCAGATATGAACGCCATCATATAAGTGAAACATTCAGGAATTTAAACACCAATGAAATAAATAAATGTTTTTCGAGTAAAATAAAAACAGTAGGAATTTTGGGTTCCTCAAGTAACTAATCTCTCCAGGATTCCAAGCTAACCACCAGAAAGGTTAATAATTTATTCAATCAATCAGTCGATAAATCGACGACCCAAACACTCAGCTCAGAAAGGGAACTTAGCTCATCAGTGCACCAGGTGCATGTTCATATATTTATATCAGCATAAAGTTTGACACTTAAATACAAGGCAAATATATGTAAAAGCATGCAAATCTCGACATCACCTGACGCTCGTACGACCAGTTTGCGTGAGCTGCATGACCTATGGTAAAGGAAAACACACATAAAAGGAATTATAGCGATGTGTGGATGCACGCATAGCTGTAAGCATAAACCCCACTAAACCTATGGGCGTTCATTCTCTGGCATGCAGGATGTATGCATATCGTACGAATGCGTTCCGCTCATGCGCGCTAGTGGTGAGTCAGATTTGTAAACTTTTACGTTTGGGACAATTACTGTTGAATGGGCGAGGTATTTTGTGAGATCACGCACAGGAAATAAGCAGTTCAATCCGTGAACTTTAAAATAAAGTCCTCTATCGGTATTTTCCCTAGCTGATATAAGTACGATAGAACAAGTCTAGAGCACAAAACCTTGCGCTGTACAGGCCCCTGCATCAAGTGCCTCCTAAAGATTAAGTCGTTAAAGCGGAAAGTTGTCGTGCACCTTACTTGTCAAGGTTTGATTTCCTAATAAAAAATATATAATTAGGTAAATACAGGCGGAACAGCAGTTTAGTGTTGTTTCAAAATGCATACTTACGTCATATCAGCGCTTCCACCGTTCTGTATATTTGATAATCGGTATCATGAATATAATTATTTATTTCATTGCTTAACATCATATTTAAGAATAAATCACTTATTTGATCACGGTGAAGAAAACGGGAGTGCGCGGGGGAAACATCTGCCTTTGGCAAAGTATTAACGTGTGACGTCGGTAACGTGTGGCGTCGGTAACGTGTGGCGTCGGTAAGCCAGGATGGTAAGAGTGCAAACGGCCTGTAACGAAGATACAACTTCGTAAACGATCTGCCCAACACCTTCGATTGACGAAAAATTAGGAGAGCGTACATTCCCTATCCAAGGCTGGGTTTGAACCCTCAACGCTTGTTCCAACATTATTAATATTGTATTACGTGATGCGTTAGGTTTTTGAGTTAAAACTCTTAAACAACTGTAAAACCTGTAAAACCCCTGACTCTTTTTGCACAATTGCCTTTAGAGCCATTAATAGATGAGCACACTGCATTAGCGTACGACTCAGCAGGTACCGATTCGGCTCTTAGCCTGTGAATTCTGAGTTAGGCCTGTTTTTATACAGCCAGTGATCTTGTAATCGTCGTGAAAAAGTGAAACATGGAGCTCTTTAAACATCATATATTAGATAAATAAATATATCGTATGTGTATTGAAGTCACAGCTAATACTGTGGTCTATAGACAAGTTCTGGCCATACATATTATATATATCCTGGAATGAAATATCAAAGCACCAACCATGTCATACATCCGCAAAACAAATTGGTTTTATTTCGCACAATGTTTAGAAAAATATTGGGAGACAATGAAACATACAGCAAGTAGATTCGAGATAATTTATGGTAGGGGTGATATCAAATGAGGAGTTCGTGACTGTTTCATTGAAATTAAAAAGGCAGTTTGAAATAATCACACTGTAAGACGTAGTTTGGAAACGTACAGAATGACATCAGCGGACGGTACTGTACAGATCAGGAATTGCCCAACATGCATCTTGTGGTGCATGGTCAGCGAAATGTTACGGACACTAAAGCAATGTACAATTATGGTCAATCACTTCACCGAACGATTGCAGCTGAATTAAAGTGAAAATGAACACAATGATGTATATATGTGAGTAATACACAGATGTCAACTCATCCACGACGCTCAAGAGCGTCATCTGGTAGAAACCTACATGTACAACAGGGACACTCGTAATCTTGATGATATGCACTCCTCACGGTGGAGATATATAGCATTGAAAAATCCGCCCATGAACTCTTTTCTTAATGAACTATTATAAAATTAGCAGTTACAGAAAAAATGCCCATCACAATCCAAATGCGTCTTCAAATAGGTTGACGCTTACATTTTTTTTAATAAATTGAGCAGTATTCCCAATATAAAAAAAAAAAAATAAAGTACGGCTAAATAATTTCATGGCAAAAATATAAAATAATGTATCACATCTGTAATGTTAATAACGTTTATTGTAAAGAAAATATTGGCTTTGTCAGATAACTCCAATAAATACTGGTTTAATATTATCTGATAAACACTCTACAACCTCTGTATCGGATAGACTTCTACCAGGCATATCGTCAAAAAGTTAATGCTTTTACAAATCGGCAGTGACTGTTATATCAAGTAAAATATCAGATAAGATAGATCAATAACTTATTCAAGGCGATACGATTCCGTATCCATGTCGATGAATCCATAAGTTATATACAATGCAATAAGAAATGATTACCTTAAACATTTCAACAAAAACAAATGACCTTGTATAGAGTAAAATACAAACACAGCCAAGGTGATTCAACGCATGTGTCAAAAATATATTCACATCGTTACAATGCCATTAATGGTCCAAATGTTGCTAATTTGCAGTAATGTAGACATTAATAAAGAAAAGTCCTACACTCAACAAATGCTACACTTAGTTTTGGGAGCGCTTTGACAAAATACAACGGTTTGGCCACAGGAATTAATTGCACTGGAATGCAAAGACTCCACTGACCTTAACCTAAGCAAACAATGCTGAAGTGGCTGGGACAAACCAAATCCCGGTCTTAAATACTAGGCAATGTAAAAATCACAGGGAACACTTGTTTAGGCTAGAAAACATTGGAGATTGGTTGTTAGCTTAGTGGTGATTGACCGTTTGAGCACATGCATAACTCTTACAACAGCTAAGGTACCCCTCAGCGAGGATCTTTTCGGTGGCCATTTCACCACTGGCTACCGATGTTGTGGTCATTGGCAGTCTTGAAACATGCAGAGGCCTTACAGCCGCCAAGTTACTCCTCAGCAAGGATCTTTTGCTATGGTCACTTTACCCACTATGAGTGAAATGTTTCCCATGATCCAGTTAACGGTCACGTGGTTATATTACCCAATAGCCAGGATCCCTTCTTGTCAAAAATCACTAATGTACCGCACCAGACACATACATTGTTTCTTTGTTTCTCACAGTCAATTCGCTATCTTTACAAATGTCTAAGATATATATAGTCTGCTGTCTTACGCATAAAACCCGACATCTACAAGTCAGGGATACAAATCCACATGCGCAGAGAGAATCTAAATCTGGCTCAAGGACAGCTTGTAGCGCATGACTTTTGTACATGGTGAATCATGCTGAAGTGGCCTAGCATATATCAGACACACAGGTTTACATAAACTTATGCGCAGGCTATTTCAAAGATGGATAATGACAAGGACAGAAGGGTAAACCAAGCGAAGCTTCATAGAGTGCTACGAATGCGCATCTGTTGTTGTTCTGACGTGAAGTGACAAGCTGCCAGCCGGTCACTTTATGGAAGGTAACCAAGCACGTCCAGCTGAAAGAAAGACAGCCAGTTAGACATCGCCTCTTGTTGCTGCACATATAAATACCTAGATTAACATATATGGATATTTGAAAGACCATGAACGTCAAGAAGCTTTTAAAATTTTTCAATTAGGTATGTAGGTTAGAGCTATTGCTGATAACAGTTAGATAATTTATTAATCTAACTGGGATCTAACGCGTGGCTCAACAATATTACACTTATAGACAGTACCATTTCGCTCTTCAGATAAAATTTAGTTTCTCAATGATTTCTCGATCTCAACTCATTTGTTAGCTAAAACATTTCAGGAAGTGATTGAGATTATTTCCATCACCCAGAATTCAGTATGCTCTACTTTAGCTTTACCATCTGCATAGGTACAGGCTTAATCCCAGCAAGACTCCGTACCTGTGTTAACTAATTCTGCACTGAAGACGTTATCACTTATATAAAGGCGGGCAGATTTATGCAGGGTGGAGGGAGCCGGGTCTGTCCAGAGTAAACTATCACACTTTGTCTTCTAACTGACAAACCTGTGTGTGTCAACCTGACAACAGCCGAACCAGCGGGATTCGAACACGCAACCTCATTCGATCTGAATGCCACTGACATTCGACTTTTAAAAGCCAGAAACTGTTGACTGAAGATATGTTGCTTTATTAAACTGGGGAAAATGATATCGTGTCATTACACACATAGCACACCCTCTCTGTACGACACTTTGTTAAAATTTCATGTTAAAGTGAACATATAGTGATTTCCGAAATGTGAAACTGTTTTTATATCTCATTTTTAGAATTTTTAAATAATTTTGTCCTTCATATACCTGGATTTCACATGTTTTCAGATGACCGCTGGAGGCTCTTGTAGTGGGTCTGTGAAAAGGCCGACATTGATATCTGTGACGTCATTGGAGTGTCTCTCTTGGTATCCTGTCTGTGGTCTCAATGTCGTGGGCAAAGTCTGAGTCTGAATGTTGCTGACGTATTCAGGGACGGTGGATTTCGTTGTGCGGCTTCTAGTCAAACTCAAATCCGTGGACTTGTTCAATCGCTTCGCCGTTATAGAGCCATCGGTTTCCCGTGGCAACGCTGCTGTGAAGGGGCCATTTTCGTGTATCTCTTGGAACGGTCCATTTTGGCTTTGGGGTGCCGAGTTCCTGGAGGTATCCTTTGCTCTGTTTCTCGGGCTTCCAATGGTCAGTGTTCCCGAAGAGCCATCTTTAGCTTGACCAGGCGATGTATGAGTGTAGACAGGGAATTCCACCCCGCCATTGGGCTGGAGATGCTGTGAGGCGTCCGGTGTTTGGGATCCAAGGTTTGGCGTCGTTCTCGTCATATCAGACAAAGACGCACTTCGGGCTTCTGCTATACTTCTCTTCACAGCCTGCAGAAGTTTCCAGTTAAACCTCCGTCGTTTTCTCCTTATTCTTAGTAAAATCGGGTTCCTAGAGGCCCTCTTCTTTCTCGTTTGGTCGGCTGGAAAGAACAATTGTCAACAGGTTTATTTATAAGCAAGCATTGATATACATATCTTGAAACAACACTGATATCATTAAAACTGAAAACTGTCGATGGGCAATCCTTACTCTGATAATAATTGACGCGAAATATGCATAATAAACGCCGAATAGCAACACGTTGGTCGTTTTTTCTTCCATGGTACGATACGTAAAATATCCCACATGATTGTAAAGCATTTAGGACTAGGGCGTATTATTTGAAAATGGTTGCTGTTTCTTCGAATTGGATCATTTTGCCATCTACTTATCTGCAAGCGGGTAGTGTTTTTAGTCTTGGAGAGGGTTTCAATATGTAAAAGCAAAATGAATGAATTACAGACGAAAGGAAGGTAACGACTTGTTTACAGCAAACATATATGCACACAGACACTGGGATGCCACAGAAAATAGGATTTACGGAAATTAGGACTGTATATGTTATACAGGAAAACAGTGTTCGTAAAGTGTAAAACATCAGACAATAAAAAGATAAAATATAATTTTTCTTTTGTGTGCAGGACGTTTGAAGATTCAAGGCGAAGAACAGATATTTTTAAGTTATTATATTTGCTTAACTCTTTACTAAAATGTTTTTGCACATATATAAATAGTACTATAATACAGGACAATAAAACGATGTTTTTATGCTCTGTGCATTAATTAAAAAAGAAGGCACTTTTCGTGGCAAACAGGAGAAAAAATTGAAGAAAATAGAATTAATTGGAATACGACACCTCTGCACAAGGAAATAAAATGTCAAAGTCGCGGTATTTCCTTCCGGTTGATACTGTGAAGTTTTCTTTTTGTTATAGCATATGGGAAATGAAAATATCAAATAACAACAGTCTGTTTCTGGACAACGAAGGAAGACGAAAGTGTTTGGTACATGTACACATTAATGACTGACCTGAAAAGATAACTCTGACCGGAGAAATCTGAAATCTCCGACAGGTAGCGCAGCAGTCTCGTTTTACTCTTGCCAGGTAACAGAAGGTGTGGAATCCTCGGCAGCCAACAATTGATTGGTTGAAGGGAGATCCTGTGTCCTGACAGGAACCTATCACAGTAGGGGATAATCACAGTCAGTCGTTGGTGGAATTGGTGGAATTTCTTCACAGAGAAAGTTTGTGAAAATCTAGACTCAAATTCAATACACTCCACGAAGCACAATAGAGCTGTCGTGTTTCATAACATTAGTAAGGTAACTAATTAAGCTTAACTCTGAGTGGTCGACCATGTGTTTACGTGAGTTGAGAGTGTCCGATCACTTAAATGTAAGCAAAAACGTTAAATTTAATGATTAGTTCACCATATCGCTAGCATATGCCGACAATGGCAAACACACACTGAGCAGATAACACCTCAGGCAGCTTACCCCTCGTAGGTCCGGGATCAGATCTGTGTTTTGGTGTAGGTGGTGTCACGGGAGGTAACTGGGGGTCTGGCTGATGCTGTAGAACGGGTGGGGCTTGGTATACGACATTCCGTCGTGGGGCGGAAGTTGAAAGTGGAAGCGCGACCGACCCTACCGATGACCTGGTTCCGAGGCGGACGGACTGTGACGGTGGCACGGCTGGTTGGACGAATCGATCCTGTGGCACAATGTAGTTGTCCACCACCGGACGGTCGACGGCGCCCCTGTTGATGCGGAGACTGATGGTGGCGTTGCTGCGACAAGACTTGCAGCACTGGAGACTGAACTCGGGCAGGCGGCACATGTCGTGATTCTGACGGACCGTGTCGGGGCAGGCCTTCCCCAGCGCCAGTACCCCGGGCTGGTCACCGTACGGACAATCGGCTTCGAAACAGAAAACACGTTATTTACGTATTTATTTGATTTCACTTGTCTTCAACGCCGAGCTGAATTTTTCTGACAGGGCTATGTGTGGGAGAGAAAAGAAGTCCTCCTCCCCACCAAACCACCGAATTTTGATACCTGACCCGACAAGTAGGCCTATTTGGACGTAAAGCGATAGTTACAACACGCGAACCTCAAGTGCCAAGCGCTAGGGAACTTCCAAGCGACGCAACAAAAACCCCTCGGCTAAAACAGTTATATTTTAGTCGGAGTGAAATCCAAAGCAATACCGATATATTAAAGCTTTATTTTGGCTTTCTTTTTCACCGAATTTTAATTTCTTAATGCAAAAAATACAAAAAATAGCACTGGAGACTGAACTCGGGCAGGCGGCACATGTCGTGATTCTGACGGACCGTGTCGGGGCAGGCCTTCCCCAGCGCCAGTACCCCGGGCTGGTCACCGTACGGACAATCGGCTTCGAAACAGAAAACACGTTATTCACGTATTTATTTGATTTCACTTGTCTTCAACGCCGAGCTGAATTTTTCTGACAGGGCTATGTGTGGGAGAGAAAAGAAGTCCTCCTCCCCACCAAACCACCGAATTTTGATACCTGACCCGACAAGTAGGCCTATTTGGACGTAAAGCGATAGTTACAACACGCGAACCTCAAGGGCCAAGCGCTAGGGAACTTCCAAGCGACGCAACAAAAACCCCTCGGCTAAAACAGTTATATTTTAGTCGGAGTGAAATCCAAAGCAATACCGATATATTAAAGCTTTATTTTGGCTTTCTTTTTCACCGAATTTTAATTTCTTAATGCAAAAAATACAGGCCCTATTTGCCAACCATTTATTGACGAGGTCCACATCGGATGCAGTAATGTGCCTCAAAATAAACGACTTAACCGAAGGTAAATGGCAAAAGTATACAAGCATCTAAAAAAAAGTACGAAGACTCACCCACTGGAGGTGCAGCTTGATTGAACACACACTGCCCACGTTGACACCACTGGAATAAAAGCAACAGACTGCTAATTTCAAACTTAGTAAACTTTTCATGGGTTACAAATTGAAAGAAGCCTTCAGCAAAGTTACAGGTTGTGCCTCCGTTGTAAAATGGTCAATGGATATCTCTTTGCTGCTTTATACAGCGCAATGTGACAGTTGTCATCAGATAAATAATATCTTGAGCTGTGGGCGAGGTCGGGGAGTAGGGGGTGGGGATAAAAAAATTCACGGCATTATACCTTTTTGTTGCCGCAGGTAGTCCCCGGGGCAGCTAGGTGAGGGGTGCACTCCGACTGTCCGGTATCTGGGTCGATGCGGTGGCACCAAAGGTTCGTGCAAATCCGGGAAGCATCCTGCGAGATAAATGACATTCAGTATTACTGTGAAACTGACAGCCCCACGAATTGTCTACAATTCCCGTCTCACCTGAGGGTTTCCTATTTTAATGTATGATAGACTGACAGAGGAGTGTGAACAATTCTATGACCAAGTCATGAATTTATCACATTATGATAGACTCACAGCGGAGTGTGAACAGTTCTATGAACATGTCATGAATTTATCACATTATGACAGACACACAGAGGAGTGCGAACAATTCTATGAACGGGTCATGAATTTGTCACATTATGATAGACTCACAGAGGAGTGCGAACAATTCTATGAACGGGTCATGAATTTGTCACATTATGATAGACTCACAGAGGAGTGCGAATAACTCTATGAACAGTCATGAATTTATCACATTATGGAACTTTGATCAGCATGACATTATGTAACTGACGTGTACTTAAAATGGTCTTAATTCTTTGTTCGTGGTACACGGTGATGGGTGAAGTGGGGGTTCATGGTACTGAAATAACTTATGTAGGGCTACAACAAATCCCAATGGGGTCTTCCCAGAGATGACCATGAGTTAACATCCACAGAAAGAAGAAATCGCCTTAGGTTTGCTCACAGGTAATTTATGGCGGCACATGTAGGAACCGTTGCCATGTATTCGTTGACACTGCTCATCGGGATTATACAGAGTCCCAAAGTGAGAACTCAGGTGCTGCTCCCATTCGGGCTTCCCGAAAAAATTCGGCGGGGATGTTATCAACAGACAGTTCTGTGGTTGTCTGTGGAAAAAAAATATCAACAATTAATAAAGACAGATACAACATCCCACGTGCTCCCGGTATGGAGTAATACGTCAAGAGAGAGTAGCTGAGAGTTTTATTTGTTATTTGTACTAAATAATCAGCCGAATGATTTGGACTTTACAACATGGACGTCAAAGGAAACCAAGCACAAGGCTACCTGTTCAACTTTTCCAACATTTCCCGAAAGTACTGTATGGAACATGTGGAGAACTGCCATGGATTCTGACTGGTGAGTTGGGATGGCTTGTCGATGGTTGACGTCATGATGTACTTCCGGTGTGACTGACATGCGTTCTGGTACCCATCGTGGAGTGCGCACATACTAAAAGAGAAGCAGCAGATTTGTAATGTTAATGGAGATTAAACACGCCATATTTATATAAGTCATATAGCCGTGCATATACAATATATGATTTGCAAGAAAAAAAAAAAGAAAAAAAAAAAACAAAGAAAAGAAAAAAAACCGCAAGTTGGCGGATATTCAACGGTTTTAGTCATAAATCATCTAGTTCTTCCAATACTCTTTACAATGTTACGCAGAAAGAAATCGGTACCAATCAATATCAATGCTGGGAAAAACTCACTATGTAAGTATAGCTTAAAGTTGGCGATTTCATCAAGGTTCCAAAGGAAGAAAGAATAGCATATTATCATTAAAAGTGAACATTAACATTTTTAATCATTTTAGTTTTCAATAAATGAATGATCCAAAGTATAGAGAATACAAATATAACGATTCCTGGTATAAAGAATTCCAAATGACCCAAAAGTAATACTTCCAAAAATAAAGCGATGCAAGTATCCCCGACCTAGAGGGGATAGCACGTAAAGAATAAATGAATGAATGGATGATTCTGGCTTAACGCCACATCGGCAATATTTCAAAAATATCGTGGCAAAGCACGTAAAGACATTAGGGCCTTAGGAATGGAGAGAAAGTAGGGGTAGATGAGTCTGACCTGTGGCCTAGTTCATGGGCCGCTGTCCAGATTGTCTTCATTATGTCATTTCTGTCCTCCACAAAGGAGACACTCCAGTACTGACAGGTAGTGTTCAGGTAGGCATAACCTGTCATCAAGTCAGAATTGGTGATAATGACACACCTGGTTACACAGAATCTATATCAGGGCTAAATGCGAAAATACCTCAGTAATCATCTGAATATACGATATACAAACCATTGTTATATACTTGGGACTGTTAATATTGTGTAATGATATACCAGTGTTTCACAGGCATAGAACAAGTCCATTGGGCTTTATTCCCGGCAACTTCATGAGTAGTAAAAAATCAACCCTTACTTTTGTCGTCTAATTTTATTGTGAATAAACGCACAAACAATATTCTCTGTGTATTTCCTTTTAGAGGTCCAAAAATGTCATGCTGACACTTTGTTCAGAGTTTAATAATGCAAATGGGTAGTTTGGTTTCAAGGGCTCTTTATATCTCAATGCCTATGCCCCATAGTCTCAACAAAGCGTACCCGGCACATGTTTACTCACCAAGAGTTGTTTTCTTGTTTTCAAATATCAAATCATACCTAAAACAAATAGCACGTCATACATATTTTACCACAGCGTGCGGTCAAAGGTGAAAACAAAAAGCTGTGAAATGATAAGGAAATCTAGATTTGACTTTTATTACGTTATGAAAAAAAAATGATAATATTTGGTTATCGTTTCTTTGAGTATATGGTCCTTTCTAACATTGTCTCTTAGATCACCACAATATGTGCTTTATATACAAGATGGTTTCAAAGTTCTCATATTAACATATATTGCTTTACTGACCCATTATGCAAAGGGAGGGGCTGTTAAAGTTGTGAGAAAGTCCAAAGATTGCGAAATGTGTTGAACGTATTATAAGTAGTCGCTTCTTGTAGTTAACGTTTATGAACTTTTTTTACTTACTTACATATGTACATATAATAGGAATTGTTATATGAAACTAAACTCTAAATTTGAATATCGTTTTTAGATAGGTTAGCATATAGGCTACCTAAAATTCGTATTAACATTTCTTCTTGTATTACAAGTGTAACTCAAAAAAAGCAAAATTATTACAAGGAAGCCAAACAATGTGTGGCGATAGCTCACATCTCATTTACATGTGTCATATATAAATTCGACGGAAATAATTCCGGAAACCTGACGAAGAATTTCCGGGTGAAAGGTTATAGAGGATGTGAATAAAGAATGTTAAATGCTATCTACAAATAGAAACTAGTGACATATAGTTCACTCACCCACTCATTGCCATAGCATGGTCGAATGGGGAGAGGTTGTACTTGCGCTGAATTTCTTCCTTGATCTCGGCAAATTTTTTAAGGACCTTTGTTACGTCTATAGTCCCATTTCGAACGTATGTTTCAGTCCATGGAGAAAATCTCTTTTCCTGAGAGAGACAGGAGAAACATGATCATGTCCATTGACAAAGTAACAGCTAGAGTAAGTACGCCTGGTATATCCATTTATCTGGCTGCTATTAAAGGACATGCTCGGTTTCACTTATATGATGGCGGTCAGTTTCATGGGTGATGGAAGCCGGAGTGCCAGGGGCATAAACCACCGCGCTTTGGCAAGATAATGATGATCTTTCCTATGACCGGCAAACTCATACGTTGTCATCAGTGAGCGTATATGTAAGCACGTAAAGGATCCCACACGCGCAATGGGCCGCTTATTTTCAACACTGGTGTACGAAAAATGAGAGAGGGGAAATCTAATAACTCAAATACCACAATTTTGCCTTCTGTCCGGACCTTACAAGTTCACGCTTGTAATAGCTGAACAAATGTGTAAATATGCAATACGCGTCTTATAATATTACCTAATCAGGTGGGTGTACAAGAAGAACACCAGAACATACCTCAGCTACAATGAAGTTTGACAAGCGTATCCGGATAGTGTAGTCTGTGGCTGGGATATTTCTATACCGCATGTCCATCTGTAAACCAAGAGCATGACATACATTTTCAGACTTATCCCAAGGTTGTAAAATGTTTGTCTTAAAATTATATTGCAAAGAAGTAGAAACACTGATCTAGAAGATATCATCAACACTGATCTAGAAGATACCATCAACACTGATCTAGAAGATACCATCATCACTCATCTAGAAGATACCATCAACACTCATCAACACTGATCTAGAAGATACCATCAACACTGATCTAGAAGATACCATCATCACTCATCTAGAAGACACCATCAACACTCATCAACACTGATCTAGAAGATACCATCAACACTGATCTAGAAGATACCATCAACACTCATCAACACTGATCTAGAAGATACCATCAACACTCATCTAGAAGATACCATCAACACTGATCTACTGATCTGGAAGATACCATCAACCCTGATCTAGAAGATACCATCGTCGTTCTTGTTGAATTTCCTGAATTTCAAATTGTTTGTTGAAAGTTAGCAAATGAAATAATTACCTTATGATCATTTTTTTACAAGTAGATACTTTCCAAAAGTAAAAATAAACTATATATATAGATATCGACTGACCTTGAACAGATTATAACTTAACCCATGTAATATAGGGGAGATTAATTCCTATAAGACACCAGTGACAAGCTAAATCATTTTTGTGCCTTTTTATATTACGGCATATTTAGTTTGACAGTGGGGCTGGAAAAAAAAGAAAATTAATATTTCATGTCCACAGTAAACAAAGACATGATTGCATCCTATGTGAGCACACAGATAAGTGTAATAAGTGGCAGTGCTCGCTATCTCTGGAAACATGACAGTTAACCTACACAGAAAGTAATAGTTAATTCAGTCAGTCATTAAACTTACCCCATTAAACACCTGGAAATAATACTGTTTGAGTTTGGAATTAACTTCATCTCTGGATCGGGTATTTTCGGGAACACTTTCGTAGAATCTGTCGGGTATAAAGAAGAAGCATATAAACTCTATAAACGTGGAAGTGACAGAAACACGAAGATACAAAAATTATAAACAGTCTTTCTGGCTCGTTCCAGACGGGTAATGTATTTGGCGCTCAATGTTCGTTGAACATTATCTGCCCGTCATTCTTCTCTCTACCGAGTTGGCGCCTGCGTTTGCTGAATAAAGAATCAGAATTCATAAGAATAAACTGACATAAACAGAGGAAACCTGACAAAAATGTCAGTGTTCTATGTTCTATGTTTCTATGAGCCAGAAAAGTGGAATACCTTCGCAGCCATAGGCGAAATGAAACTAGAGTTTTGGTGGCTACAATTACAAGATACCTTCTGTAAATTTCGTAATCCAACACGAGCAGAATCTCCACTATATACGTGGGAGTTTCCTGTCGTCGCACGCGCCTTTTTTTCCTCCTTCGGGGCCTAATCTGGATTGTTACAGGTTCTGGATTAAGATCTTTGGGATCTGTTAGGGTGAAACAAAAACAAATACATAACAAGAATAATAACAACGTCACCTAAAACACAAACAAGAGGAGACTTTCAGAAAATATGCGTTAGGACTCTTATTTTCCATCTAACTTGTTTCGCGTCTTAATCTCGTCAAGCCGTAAAGCATGCTTCAAGAAAAAGTTCAGAAAGGCGTATCTGAAAGCACAATACGTGGTCAAGAAATTCACACACAATTAAGAAAAGATAGAACTGCAATGTACAACAGAGGATTAACTGTTTAGGAGACAAATAAAAATGAACTTCTCCCCATGTAATATGGAAGCCATAGAACAGGCAGTTCTTGTAGGTCTTTAGTATAGAGTTAGATCGAAGTTTCAAAGGTGAACTGTAAGGCTTCAGTTTTGGTTACGGAATGACCAAACTTTGGCTTAACTGTGTCAGACATTTCTATTGTTTTAAGTGGAACATATAACACTCTTAATTTATGTGTCAACAGAATTAAACCGAACAAATTTGGTGAGCCCGTCAACGCCAAAACTTGTTTCTCCTTGTCTCAGGAACGTCATAGTGTAATGGCCCTATCGCATTCACCTTGCAGTCGGCAGCGCCAATCAAATTATTACATTTTATAAAACATGACAACAGTAGACGACTACAAGGCCGTAGTGACGGGTGACGTACATCTCCATAGCACGAGCGGCCTTTAGACAAGAGACTCGCAAAAGCTGAAGTACTTTCTGTGTGACATTGATCCTCACCTATTTGCTACTCGGATTAAACAAATACCAAGCAACCTTACCAGTGTTAGGGTGTGGCCGTCTGTACACGTGGTGACGAGCCCCATATCCCGGGGTGCCTCGTCTTAGCCGCATGTGGGGCTGCATGGGTTCTATATGATACAAGGCACCACCGTGAAAATAAGATCCTTCCTAGAAATACAAATTCAAAGCTGATTGCTGACAGAAACAATGAATGCTGACAAGACAGCAAACTGGATGCCAATGAGAGAAAAACATGAAACTGGATGTTGATGAGACAAGACAGACTGAAGCCTCCGCGTGGTCCGTATTGCATGGTCCTGTGTGCTAAAGGTTATGTATGAGATTTTCTTGTCTGCCTGAATAGGCCATGAGGGTTAATAGCATTAGACACAACCGCCAGTTGTGGCCTACACGGAGCACACTGCAGGTCTGGGTATGTGAGAAATACCACCTAAATTACATGGTGTACAATGCAGGTCTGGGTATGTGAGAAATACGACCTAAATTACATGGTGCACAGTACAGGTAAGGGTATGTGAGAAATACCACCTAAATTACATGGTGCATAGTGCAGGTCTGGGTATTTGAGAAATACGACCTAAATTACTTTATGCACAGTGCTGGTGTGGGTATGTGAAAAGTACTACCTAAATTACATGGCGCATAGTGCTGGTCTGGGTATGTGAGAAACACGACGTAAATTAGATGGTGCACAGTGCAGGTCTGGGTAGGTGAGAATTACGGCCTACATTACATGGTGCATAGTGCAGGTCTGGGTAGGTGAGAAATACTGCCTAAATTACATGGTTCACAATGCAAGTCTGGGTATGTGAGATATACTATGTTTGTGTGTGCTTAGATTTAGGGTTAAAATCGAACGTCTTATTGAGAGGACAAAGGGCATACCGTCTTATTTTGGACTTCACTGATTAACTTAGGATTACTGAAAGGCTTTAATTGACCGTTTCACCCCAGTCAGAAAATATGGAGCCCCCGTCAGGTAGCTCTCTTTTGTACACGTTTCAAACAAAATGATGTGGTTTTAATTTAGCAGCAGTACAATTTCAAAAATTCATACAGTGTCCAGCAAATTTATTCATACATTTGTATATAAATGGGGTAAGGATATATCAATATAATATAAACACCACAACATACCCTCGACTTCTTAGCTTCGGGCTTCTCATTAAACTTGCAAGGAGAATTTTAGCATTTTTTCTTAAAGCATGGAAGCTCATACAAAATAAGTTGTCAATATTAATTTGCTTCTGTGTAAATTAGCTTGTCTACTTGAGTCGTGTGATTAGTTCAATTGGTGGGAAAAAACCCCGCTGTCATTCAGAGAAAAAGGTCTGTATTCAATGTCGAACCAATGACATGTACAAGCATTTTCTGGCCCACCGGAAATACAGCTAGTTATTAATTGCAGCTTTCAACGAACTTCTTGGTCTTAAATAAAGATGAAAGGCAAATTTACAGTAAAATTTGTCACATATTGTAATAAGAAACCGACAGTTCGAGTCAAGCGTAACGGTCAAGTTTTAATTTCACTTTTCGCTATAAGCGCAGCAAGGTATTAGCGCGTACTTTGCCTTCAGTTTGCCTCTGGGGTATGAGAGTAGAGAGCATGGGTAGTTATCAGTAACAATCGTGTACCTAATCATAACTCGCTGTGCTTAATACAGTGCTATAGGTAGCACGCCCAGGAGCACACCCTTTCCTCTTTCATGTCGTTTATCTGCCGATCAGTGACTCAGCTGAATGTGTGAACGAACACTCTGGCTATTTACATTTATATAAGTATGTGGTCAGAGTTTTCTGCCTTACCATTGCCCCCCCCCCCCCGCCCCTCCCACGAACTGCAGTATCCAACCGGAAACCTTAAGACTTAAGAACCTTTGCAGACTGGTTTTCAGAGACTGGCTGTTGTTACTTTCGGCAGGAAATATATATATTTCCCCCCTCCCCCCCGTATCCATCCATCATTTCTCCTCAGTTTTTCAAGCTGACCTTTTTAACATTTTGAGCTTCATTTTGAAATTTTGTGCATTATGCAGTCTGGCAACAGATTTTGATCAGAAGGAGATATTGTTGTTGTCCACATATTGTTGGCGATGTTTCTCACAATGTCTGATACACTTCTACTAGTAAAGCGTTTTTATTTGTAATATCATTTAGTCATTGCTATAACTTTTATTGTTAATAAAGAGCGTTTTTTTTTATCGAGTGGAACTATACGTGGAGTAAGGTGTTCATCAACACGGGTTCATGTCAAGCCTTGGCACGTTTTATCACCGCAAGAATCCTGATATTTATCGCTGTTCATGGCGGTTTCCAGGAGGGGAGAAATATATCAGTCATTATCCGATCCCCACCAGTATTCCTACAGGCGAATTACTACACCGGATCTAGGCACGTCAACCAATCACTCCAGTATGAAGGTTGCTGAAGCCAGTGACAATGTGCGAATAGTATAGCCCTACCAGTTAAGGATATGGCATACTTCGGTAATATCCGGGTGTCTTGCTATAAACAGTGTACATCCTGGGCATCTGTGTAATCGGAGGCACGACTGGAGTTTAATTTGGTATAGCGGGATGAAATAAGGGTTTGTACGTGATATAGAGATCTCATTGTGACCTACAAGCCAGGAACTTAGTAAAAAAGGCCTTGGCGAAGGCGATTTGAAAAAACACCCAATAATCATCAACAAATGGGCTAATTAATAATTCATGTTAACAGCCATGTTTTTGTATACAAATGTTAATGAGCACTCCGTGATCAGTATAAAAGCTATATATACAGGCGGATGCATAATAACTGTTAACCATAACACTTAATAAAATGGCACCTAGAATTCAAAACCCTTTGTACTTGGCAAATGACCTGCGAACTCACATATACGCTAAATTCATCTCTTCCCGCTTATAGTGATTAATTACATAATGTAACACATGTAAACACAGTTGTCATGTGAAAGACTCATTAATTAAATTTTACCTTATTACGTCAACCTCCCGCAAGTAAATATATGTGCAGAAATTAACACGGAACAGAAAGATAGGGCGACTGTTTACTGAGTGAGGCTTATTTGACTCCATGCTCAAGAATGTTTCACTTATACAACATAGGTCAGTTATATGGGCGTAGGAGATCCGAGAACTCGGGGCAAACCACTGAACTTTGGCAAGTAAATGACGAACTTCCTGACGTGATTTCCGTCCTCGGAACAACAGAAATGGGGTGGGGGCTGGTTCCGGAGGGTGCGAATTCGAGGACTGTCTGTCCGAGAGCAGGGTAGTTATATCATAACACAATAAACCGAGCACATGCATGTAACATGAGGCGAGTCTTGATGGCCATAATATGACACACATTTTGGTGAAAGGACATATATAATAGAAACATTAAGAAATATTAGAAATATTAAGCTAAATAGTTGAGCAATAATTACTTACCAGTAATGGTGTACACGATTTTCTGCTCGCGATACATGATAATGTTATAGCTGCGCCATTTTCAGCGTCTTGATAAGGCTGAAAAGTCTGGAAAAAATAATACACGAAAAGATATATTTCAGCTAAACTGTTTTTGCGGGCTTTTATTCCTTCTCAAAGCGAACAGTTCATACTCCTCAGATCTTCTGGCATTGGGGCAAGGAATACACTGTCACAGATATGTAATCTTATTTCTCTGATATATCTCGGCTAGATGCTCACTACATTTTTGCCAAACTTAAGTTGTATATATAACGTGCAAGGGGACATTCTGGATAACGGAGTGCATGGTTGGGATGTGTTGTAGGCAATCTGTGGTGTCTATAATCGTATGCTGCTTGCAGATTGGTTCCTAACACCAACACGTAGGTTATCGGCCCATTAAAGAATGTCGCTTATTTTTTGTACGCAAGTTAAGAACAGGCTGTAGGTAAATTGTTAGTTCAGAAATGTTTCACGTAATAAATGTCGGGATCACCTCTGTCTGTGACAGGGTTAATTACCTCAACGTCATTTGATGACACATCTTTATGAGACCTCAAAAATGACACAGGTGTTGGCCGAATGATATGAAATATGACTGTTACGTCATGGTACGAGGAAAAGGTTTTCCTCAGCTGAAATGAAACCCCTGATATGCAGAACATACACTGGGAAACAGGGCGTAAAGTAGTCAGTTATACCAACTAGCAAGTCGCACTCTAGAATAAAACTCTCCCCAGAGTCTCCACTGTGTTTTGTTAACTAATAGCACGACACCTTGTGATAATATATTTGCAATGAGGTCAAAGGGGACAACAAAACGTAAAAATATAACCTTGGCTAAGGTTCATGCCAAGCGCCATGCCGAGCATAGAGGAGTAGTGTAACGAAAAACGAATACTTCGTTTTGACTCAGTATTTCGGTATTTTAGTTTACCATCATCAGCAGAGTGAGACAGTCTTCCTGAGTTACACTACTCCTGTATTACGTAAAACACCACTGATGAGTGTGATAAAATGATAAGTATCACAATGTTGTGTGACTACTTCAAAAGCTACAGCTATGTACGCCAGCAAATGACAAGAATCATACTGTTACGTGAATGTATTTTACCGGTTATACACCTGACAAATTGATAATTACCACATATGTTATATGTATTTGGCTGTACCACCAGTTATATTTGTGGCCAGAAGACTGATCAGTTGTTCATGACACCAATTACAGTATCCAACTCTCAGTTGGCTTCACTTTAGCAATTATGTTTGCCCCCGACTTCCAGCTATCACACTGTTATCTTGGGTTTGGTTTGCCTCAACTTAACCAATGTAATCTATTTCAAGTTTCCACGAGTGACTTTAATTAGATAGATAATCTTGTCAACAAAGCACTGAGTTTCGCAAAAGATACTCGCGAACTTTGAGATGGGAGTAAAAATGTTCAAGCACCGTTATGGTTTACATAAAATGATCCTGTCCCAGATTTCTTTTTGTAAACACTTTTGTAAATTATCTGTGTTAGAGGTAACTCATTACTTTTACTCCCCCTGATCTACGTCATATGATTCCACAGAGATGCACCAGTGAATGACGGTGTTGGTTACAGGGTTGAAACTGATTGGTCCTTTGGGAGATAGGACTGCTGAGCTCCGGGAGGTGGTCATTAGGTGTGGTCGGCTTACCCAGGGGTGATTAATCGGCACATTAGCGCTGCACGCGTCAGCAGATTCAGTGGATGCCCCCAAAGACGGGGCTGGCCCGATCTTATCTCTAATAAAAGAGACGACGGACATTTGATGGAAAAACTACACTCATTAACACTGAATTTACATAAACACCCTAACAATTTTACTCCCAGGGCGCGATTTATGTCTGACATGCATTAATAACTGCTTTGGTTTATATGGAACTCTGAATTAATTACTACCCTGTTCTTAAGGTGGGATATTAAAATATGACGAGAAAAACTATCGCAAACTGTAAATGAAACCTGTTTAAAGGAGCTATTCAGAGCATAAAATCACAGTACAGAATGGTCTCCACTCAAAATATCAAAGCAATAATTTTGTAGATGTACACGTATAATGCACATATTAGCCACTCATATCAAGCTGCGCTAAGTGTATCAGTGATGTATAATGTACACATTCGCCGCTCATATCAAGCTGCGCTAAGTGTATCAGTGATGTATAATGCACACATTCGCCAGTCATATCAAGCTGCGCTAAGTGTATCAGGTGACGTATAATGCACACATTCGCCAGTCATATCAAGCTGCAATAAGTGTATCAGTGACGTCATGGCAGTACATTGATATGGCCGTCATGACACACGGATTACATGTAACTGATACATTGTTGAAGAAATCAGCACTGGCATCTTATTAGCATACACCAGTCATTACGTCAGTCAGAGAAATAGACCAAAAACCCCCACCAATCCTCTGTTCACCTTGGATGGCAATTCGGCATTGCTCTACGACACTCACGATTTACTGTCCTTTCTTTGATTAAAATAATTCAGAATCGGACTACACACCTTGGTGGTTCCCGAATTACTCTTTTGACCAAAAGTGGACAAAATGCCCAGACTGCAACTCACCATTTTTCATGAAATCAAATGATTTACTCCTTTATGAATGAAGAGATAATCAGTGAAGCGTAGAGTTGTTAATAACAGTGAGCTAACATGACTTCATTCAGCCTTTGTTAGAAACAATGTGTAATGTTGTAATACTTCACCCGATCAAAGTGTCAATGTTATTTATCATACACCCATTGTCACGTGATCCAATAGACTCAGTGACTTCCGCCACGCTCGGTAATTTCCGGTTCTTGGAGAATACGTACGTGCCTATGTATAATAAGAATCAAAGCATCATTTCCAGCACTATTATCTCATTGACTGCATCCATTTTTATTTAAAGCGAGCGATGCTGTAGACAGTATTCAGTTCTCGAAAATTACTTTTTTCTTTGCTTGACCCCCGAACCCTCTCCCCTTACTTTCATCACCATACCTCCCCAAAAACTATGAAAGGCATTCAGGTAAAAACTGAAGCAAATGTAGGTGTCACAAATTCTTTTGGGGAGATCCTTGAGACAAGTGTTCAGAAATGACACATAACTGACGAGAAGTCGTTGTGAAATAAAAGTGTTGGTTAACTTTACTTCACTGGTCTATGAACATTGAACTGCAATTTAGAGCAGACAGGCTAACATGACAAAGATTTAAATTTAGGCATCAAGGAAAATGGTATTAGTTTTTATTCTCCTCACGAAAACACTTTTCCGAGGACAGGCCCAAAATCTCTTTCTTGTGTGTATCAAGTATTAGGAATTCATGGAGAAATGGACAGCCCCAATATCCATAATCTACATTCTAGTCACAAAAAAATAATGGAAAAATACGATAAACAGGCCGACTGGCTCATTCGATTCTGCACACTACAGGTTAGGTGATAAACTCAGTTCAACTTCGCCACATGCATGAATTACCGTCATACAACAACACACTACCGCGGCGTTTTTTCTACCCCTTAGATTTCGCCTTTAGGGTAACTCTGCATAAGATAAGCAGACGGTCCTTGGCCACTACGCCTTAATTAGTTCAAAACTGTTCACTCACCAAGCAGGTGTCTCAAACACCGGGAAAATAGAAATGGGTTGCATTTGAATCTAGACAAATTAGGCTCATATGAATAAAATTTGCCGTACAAATAAGGCTCGCCGTAAGAGATCAGTGGTTTGAGGATAATGGGACATTTTTCTCATAAAATCAGCTTAACTTTAGAAATCTCAACATATAAATGCTTAAACATCACCTAGTCAAATTTATGAACTATGGAAAAAATGTAAAATTTATACTAAAATGGCAAAAGACTTCAATGTGTTTTAGACGCCTTAACACGTTGGGAAAATGTTATCAGATATTAGACATGGTTACTGTATGATTAGGCAAATATGAGAATAAATAATAAACGGTAGCTTTAATAATTTGAAATTTACAGCCTCCTAGGAATTGACGCAATAAGGTTTCATTTACATGTTTATTAATTGTTGGCTGTAAACCAATGGATGTTTTCAAGCCGACAGTCTTTAGATCAAGAACCTCAAGAATGAAAAGACTGCTGCCCATGTGCGCCATCTCGCACGCTGGCAGTTCTAGGCCTACATGGCCACTGTGCAACAATGAACGGTTTCAATGCCTGTCTGTCTGCCACCAATCGCTGTACTACAGGGGCTAAAGAAGAATGAAGAGTTTCAATGCCTGCCTGTCTGCCACCGATCGCTGTACTACAGGGGCTAAAGAAGAATGAAGAGTTTCAATGCCTGTCTGTCTGCCACCGATCGCTGTACTACAGGGGCTAAAGAAGAATGAAGAGTTTCAATGCCTGTCTGTCTGCCACCGATCGCTGTACTACAGGGGCTAAAGAAGAATGAAGAGTTTCAATGCCTGTCTGTCTGCCACCGATCGCTGTACTACAGGGGCTAAAGAAGAATGAAGAGTTCCAATGCCTGTCTGTCTGCCACCAATCGCTGTACTACAGGGGCCAAAGAAGAATGAAGAGTTTCAATGCCTGCCTGTCTGTCACCGATCGCTGTACTACAGGGGCTAAAGAAGAATGAAGAGTTTCAATGCCTGTCTGTCTGCCACCAATCGCTGTACTACAGGGGCTAAAGAAGAATGAAGAGTTTCAATGCTGCCTGATGGCTGTATAGATCATATTGGGCAGATGATGTATCCCTAATAATACGATGGTTGTGGCTGCGTATGTGAAATGAAAGTGTTCTATGTACAAGTACATGTGTAATGAATACAAACGGACGATCAGCATCAGAATAATTCGTCGACAGCAGGAAAAAAATAATGCATTTATATATTACTAATCTGGTTTGCTTAAATTCTTTTAAGATTAAAAAATAAAAAAATCAAGCAAAAACGAAAAGAATGAACAGATGGAGCGATTGTTCATGTAATGAAACATTAACTGTGTTTTGCTGTAAACTTCATGAATGAAAGAAGCACAACAAAAAACCCCAAGTGACAATGGATGCCTTGTTATGTGAGAGACGAGTCGCATTGTAATTTCCCCTCCTCTAACCTGAGCCACAGTTAGGAGTTCGCATCAAAAGTGTTACTTTATCTCATTCATCTTGTCGCGAGAGTCAAACAAAACAATTGTTTTACTCACCCGCATCATGCCTGAAGACAATTAAAGTAAAAAAATATGTGAAGAAAGAAAAACAGTTAGATTATTGTCCACAATTATGCTCTATCTACTTGTTGATCTGAGTGAGGGAAGAACTCGAGTTAAAGCAGTCAGACATTTCCTGATGTCTCACCCGAGCGGGTATTATCCCGCCGTCGTTAACAATACAATGCGTCTCTCGCGTCAAAACAATGCATTACCTGTACTTATTCTCTTTTGTTGTCCCCTGAAGGGAAAAGAAATTATTAGAGAGAGAAACTTGAAGCTGTCGTCCCAAGCTATTATTTGAGAGAAGATAACGTAGATATCACACCATGTTTATCATCATTAAGATGATTGTCGTACGGATTGCAATTCTTTAGACAGTGAGGTCTAGACCACGTGTACGGAACTGTTTTCACTAGTAAGAAAAGGGGGTTCCTGTACGTTTTTTTGGACGAATAATAACCCCCCGATCCCGCGAATCCTGGGTCAGTTGATAACGCTCGGGTCAGTGAGTGAAACCTGGGTCATTGGGTGAAGCCTTGGTCAGTGAGTGGAGCCCGGGTCAGTGTGTCCAGGTGTGTTTGAAACCCAACTGTGTGTGTGAAGCCCGGCCAGTGAATGGAGCTCGGGTCAGTGAAGCCTGAGCCTAGGTGAAACCTAGGTGTGTATGTGAAGCCCGGGTCAGTGGGTAAAATCTGGGTCAATAAGTGAAGCCCGGGTCATTGAGTGAAGAACAGGTGTGTGCGTGAGTGAAGCCTGGATCAATGAGTGAAGCCCGGGTCAGTAAATGAACCCCAGGTATTTGTGTGAAGCCCAGGTGTGTGTGTGAAGCCAAGTCAGTGAGTGAAGCCAGGGTCTGTGTCTGAAGCCGGGATCAGTGAGTGAAGCCTGGGTCAGCAAGTTTAACTTGGGCGTGTGTTTGAAGAAGAAGTTTCGCCAACTGTATAGCCTACGTGACAGTCTGAACGTACACCTAAATTGATATGACAAGTTTTGCGGTTAAGAGAACTAATTAGTTAAGGGTAAAAGGTGGGTGTGTATAACACATTATGAAATTATTTTGAGAAAATTAAAAATGTAAAATGAGCGGGTTATGTCAAAGTAAATAATTCATGTTTTACTCCATCCGCGTTTGTCAGTTAGCCAGCCAACCGAAAGAGTCTTCAACCAATTAGCGACACTGCAGACAAACCAAGAAATAAGCAGGTCTGTTCTTAAAACCTCATTATCTTAACAGCTCGGTTCACTACTCAGCTAAGCCACGAGAGGATGTATAATTTAAACTGAATTTCAACACACAGCCAAGTACACTTGAATATCTGAAGTGTAACGTGGATTTTGCAGACCATGATAACAGCACAGTAAATGTTGAGAGCCTTTCTCATCATGGAATCCTCAGAAATCAATTATCCCATGATTTATGCTGGGGATGATCGAATGGCCTTGCCATGCAAGGTTGAGGTCTATATTACGCCCTATATTACACGTGCACAACTCACTTTCGAATGAATTAAAAAAGCCCCAATTGTGTTTTATTGCATTACTCTGACTGAGGAAACGATGATAAATCTGCCAAGTTTTAATGTCCGGTCAAATATCATTTCATGCCCCGGGCCGAAGACAACACTGACCTACAGTCAATTTTCATGAATCTGCTGCAAGTGGAACGTGACTATGGTAGAATGTGAAGAGTAGCTGCTCCCTCCCATCATAATGACGTCATCAGGAAGTGACGTCATACTCACCTTGTCTGAGTTACTATATACACGCTCCCCCTCTGCGCCCTCACGAAGGGCAATGACCGGTTGGCCTACATCCAAATATGGATTTTTTTCCATCTCAAGCAGAATTTGCTTGTCGTTGTGCATAATCTTTACGTCCACGGCATGGGGAAAAATGCTGGTATCATCCAAGAAGGAGTCGTCGTAATTTTCTACCCCGGCATGCTGGAACGCTATAAAATTGGAAAGAAAATCTTGATACATATTTTTTTTCTGCATTCATTTTAGGCATTATAAAAATTTGCATGATTCGAAATATATGTCATTTTTAAGAGGTAGAAATGGCAGTAAACATTGACGAATTGGGATAATTTTAAACCATGCAAGAATCAACAAAAGATTTTCGGTGTAATTTCAAATCCTATTACAACGTAAAATGCAAATTTTAATCCAAACAGTCACGCACACTGATAAAATATCATATAGTCGAATAAATTACACATGATAAGCTTTGTAGACCGCTAATGTCAGTATTCTCCACACTGCTTCCTGCAATTTTATTCAGTTTGTTCCTACGGTTAATAACGGGAATGTTGTGCAGAGCACTGTTGTCAAGACACCGAAGGAAAATAAAGCTCACATTAAAAACGCAGTCACCACAGCGGAACAAGAGTCAACACAACATTTTCTAGTTATCCACAAATATTTTTTTTCTGAGCAGGTGCACACACAATCTTCCTAGGGGAGTGCTGAGAACTGCGGTCAAGGCAACTTTAACCCAGAATTCCATGAGAAGAAAAATTAAAGTTAAACGCCGATCGTTGAGGTATTGAAATGTACGGAAAGTTTCTGACTAAAGCTTGCACATAGTACGCATAGTACATAAAACAGAATATAAGGACGTTGTGCAATAGTTATACACCAGTCCCACTTTTGATTAAAGTTATGTATATCATATTTTGTCTTGCATTGGGATGCATGGAGCTGACACCCCACATTAGTCCAACCCTGGTGATTTGTCCATGGTACGTACGCGTTTAGCATTTAGTATACTATTTAGTAAGGCCTTCCAACCAGGTGTGCTGTAAACGTGTGTTGGAAAGGTCTGTGTTGTCATTTACATACATACATATATTTAAAGCCATATGGGCAGTACTTATATCAATGCATATCATATTTTATCTTGCATTGGGTAACATGGAGCTGACAACACATATTAGCTGCTTTGTTAATGTTATAAAAAGGTTTGTGGCGTGACTTTAATGATAAAATCTGTAATTAGTCAAGATGCTCAAAAATGATAAATGACAAGGTAACATGAAAACTGATATTTCATAAGCCAAAAAAAAGTATTTTTTTTCTTCACTGAAGCGATTCGTTGCTTTGAAACTGGTAATCCGGTGCAATCTGAAACATGTGTGTTTCATAACTAAGGCAAAATGTTATCAGAAGGTACGGACCTGGTACAGGAGCACGTGTCGAAACCATCCAATCTCTACAGGTTTTACTGACTACATGTATAGGTAAAGCGTCCAATGAAAACAGTTGTTACAGTCCACTTAGCCTTTTTACACAGGACATTCACTTTAATGATCAGGTCGCGATGGTTTAAATATGTAGATGTATAAACCATGTCAGTTTCTCCGCTAATCGCCCTTTCAATTGGACGCTAATGCTGACCTGTAATCAAAGATTATTTCCTGATATACATGTATTTCACAATATTCCTGAGAATTCAAAACACAGCGGTAAATTTGTCCTTTTTAAAGTTGCATTTTAAACAAAGAACCTGTTTATTATTAGTTTTAATCGATGAAGTGGAAGCATGCATTTCATATTTCTTACTTTATTCTAGTACAGCTTAAATTCCTATTTAGGCCAATTGTGGCAGTGCCACCAGACAATGACACAGAAAACACCTGAATTTTAAGCGTGTCAGTGTGGAAAATGTTGGACTGTTAAATGGCAATGCGACAGTACGTTGCAGAGTGTCAAAAGTTGATTAGTTATTAGTTATAGGGTGATTAGAAATATGTAAATTCCGTAAACCTAATCTCCCCAATTTGCCATCAGTGCAAATTACAAGACACACTTCCCTATTGGCGCTCACACAGCCGTATTATAGTGACCCGAGGTCAAAGAAATGGAAGAACTTCCCTGAAATCTTGTCGGGTTGTCCATAGCCCTGGCCTAAAAGACCACATAAAGTATGGCCTGTTCTGGTTCATTCGCCAGCAGCCAGTAATGAGACGTTGCTGTTGCCATTTTTTCACAATCATTGTTATCAGATTAATTCCACTGTAAACTAGCTAGTATTTCCGCGTCTGTATGCGGATAAGCAAGTAACACAGGCCCCGTTCTTGTCTCTTCCATAACAAATCCACCTTGTTGATGATGCAGCTGCGATGTCCCTTTAGGAGTCGGAACAGGATGTGCTTCACTGATTGGATCTGTTGCACCTTTCATATAATAACCGATGGCCAGTGAAGGCATATACAAAGCAACGTGCTGTTCGAACATTACAACCTTTTGCACCTAGTATCGGCCTACCCTCAATAAATGAGTTTGTGTATATATTCGACTGAACACGCATGCATATTTATTGAACATTTGCCTTACATATGTATTGAAACGTGATGAACGAATATTAAAATAGGTCAGCAAACGAATTAAGCGAGTGGAATATCGTCGTCATCGCCTGCAAACACATTTGTCCCGCAGTAAACCAGGCTAAACACCAACTTGAAATTAGAAACAGGCCATGTATTTACTTATTTGTTTATTTATTCATTCATTTGTGTGTTCCTTAACAGTGTATCAGTGCTCTAGAGTTTTCAATTTTTACGATGCCACTCGTTTTATGGGTGGGTAAAAGTACCCGGAAGAACTTTGCAACGTTTGACATGCAGGCTTTCACGCCATTGTACAGTGGGGAAAAATGATTTTCAAGAAACATGTTGCTCAGACAACCCCACAGTTGACCGCCAAATTTAGAAATACCCTGTCCTAGAACTTTCAGTTCAGCAAGAACATTTATTAAACCTGAGTCAGCAGTCTGAAGAAGCTTCAAACCGTCATGTATCTACCATCTACAAACCCGGAAGATCATTTCGTGCTGATTCCAAAAACGGCGTTTATTGGTTTTTACTTTAAAATGTTTTTTTTTTTACAGGAATTTAAATGCAAGTGAAGATTGTGGTTCTTCAGTGGACCGAACTTTCCCATTTGAGGAGCACTGACAATTCCCGACGGAACGAGCTCAGCATGACCCAACCAAATTGTTCCTCTCTATACAAGAAATAAGCCTGCAGGAAGCTGAGCTAGAGACACAGTTTTGAAGCACAACAACACTCTCAGAGATTCTTAACGTAAAATCAGAAGCTGTCGAAAACAAAAGTATATTCGCTAAAAATATTTAAGAGTGAAGGCGTTTGATGGAGTATCCCAAACATGCTAAACCCATAATGGGGTACGACAGATCCAGGAAGTGGAGATGTGCCGTCAATATAAGACGCATGCGCTGGTTACATGACACTGCACATTATATGTCCCGCTGAATATTCCATGACGAAAGAAGTGGCAAATAATAAACATGCATATTTATGCTTGTACTCATATTAATGCAGGGGTCTATGTAGTTATTGTATCAGGCAATATCTGCTGGGTTATAATTTGACCAATCAAAAAGATAATTAATGTTGAGGGAGTCATCTCTCAATCTGTATTGCATTTAGCTGTATGTGAGTTTGATCTTAGTGTGTATGTGATTAAGCCACATTTCAGTGTTTACACACCAGCACACAAATCCCCTAAATTTAAACTCCCTGTTAACTTCCAGAGAAAGCTGCAACGTAGGAAAATCCTGACCGGATAAACAGGTGAAACTTTCATTTGAAAATACTGACTTTTGGGGGATGACTTAAATTTCATTTAAGGCGTGTTAGAAAGCCACAAATATACGCAGTGTTGTAAGCAGCCAAGAGACAGTCGTGAATAAGTTAAACAGGAGTTTCTATCTCGGCACGTCTGACCACAGATTTCACCCTGTCCTGACCTTGCTGTCCTCGTTATTATGTTTCGTATATACGGCAGATAGTCTTTAGGTAGATAATTACATTTCCACTTCGGTGTTTCTATATATGTTTTCGTTTCACATAATCAATTTGAGGCTCCTTCACGACTGCACTACTTGGATCGTCTTTTCCTTATACTCAGGTAGGCGTCATGGAATATTAGCTCGGAAATTACATTTAACATTATTTATGTATACAGTTGCTAAGCAGTCCAACCCTGGTGATTTGTCCATGGTACATAGGCGTTTAGCATTTAAATGTATATTTCACGAATGGCATATAATGTAAAGCCCTGCGTTGCCGGCGGTGACCAGGTGTGTTGCAAACGCGTGTATTGTCTTGTTCATATATACATACATACATATATTTAAGGTCATATAAGCAGTACTTACATCAATGATTAGTTTATGACGTGTGATACTGACTGTGTGTATGCTCATAACTGCCATGAAATAAATGACTTTCTACACCGCTTAATACGGCTGTGATTCATATAAATCATATTTTCAGAACACAGCGCTTAACAGCCATACTCTTGCCTGCAACTAAGAACACGAATAAGAAATAACCATATCTATATTGTTTCTAATCAATGTCATATTATTCCCTACTTTCATCGTATAGCTATTTACAGTGTGACGGGCTATATGATACCGGCTATACCAGTGACTGCATAGTCATGGGTGTTCAGGTAACGTACAGGTAACCCTGTGTTCTTGTATGTAGGTACGATAAGGTACTCACAGAACAGAAATCGTGGCTGACTGGCGATTCTGACTGAGTCAATAATACCAGCCATTATATTGTATAACGGCCCGTCTCCACGCAGTCGTGCAGGAGGGAGTGTGTGTAGATGTTTGTGGCTGAGGATGGGATTTGCTTACACACACAGGTGATCGATTGTTGTTCTTTATTCCTAAATCGGTAACAAGCTTTCAGCTCACGCACGCTAGGGTGTACATCTTTTGGAAGCGCTTCGCTAAGTTCAGCATTTTTAGGTGAAGATATGTAGGTGAAACGACCAGTCAGCTTAACTAGCATCATACGGCTACACTGGGTGGTGTATTCCCGTTATTCGTGCTTCATTATTGTGCCAAGTTGCATATTTATTAGGAAACCTGTTGTTGTCACTTGAACACGTGCTTACGTTGTGTATTTTGCAAAATATATACCTAAACTTTCATGAAAACAATCACTGTCAGTAGACATGCATACGATTAGGATGATGTTACCCGTAGACTGTCACACCAGGTTGGGTCTGACCCTAATTTACTGAAGGGAATGACAGTTTCTACAATAAAACTGTAGAAGTTCCGCTATAATTTCAAACAGTACTTTTACTGGAATTGTCTATATGGAATGCTAACTGTGTTTTAAAGCTCTCAAAATGCTCTTCATTGGAAATCTCACTTTGATTTTATTTTCTGATTACAAGTCAAATTTCTCAAGATGGATGTGACGAAATGTGTGTTGTGAAGGCATTGGCTATAATTAGAACAGCAGGAGGTTTTTGCTATAAGTCACATGGCCTTCATGAAACAGTTGCCCTGGATTCAGGATTGTATTTGTTATTACTTTAACGCTGATCTGACTACGGTGTGATGTGTGTGCTACCTTTACAGCTGTCACTGTGACATTCGCGCTGCACTGACTTTCTCCCTCTATATATGTATGCTCATTTTTGTCTGAATATATAAAATTGTCTAAAATCCAGGAAATTTCTGGATTGCTCGCTTTCACCTGTTTGTGGGATCTTAGTGACGACAAGCGGTGGACGACTCTCGTGTAAGTCTTTGTGCAATCTAACGCTCGTTCATGGCCAGTTGTCTTCCACCACGACAAGCGGTGGAAATGTTCTCAAGTATTACGTTAAGCAACATTTAAATAATTAACCTCTCGAAAATCGGATTGCTACATCTCTTGTAGATGTACGTATAGATCTCTCGACAACTTCTGCTTTTACTCAAAATATAATGGATTGTTTACGGTAGAGAATGTATTTGAATTGAACGCTGACGTGAAGGTGGGATTGAGATTAACTTTGATGTCATAGATTGCCATTGGAACCGCCTACAGTTTGTCACTTCAGTCACATTGAACACAATCACACAACACATGATCACTGAGCTACGATGTTAGCCGGTCTTCAAGTGAGTGCGTGGATGAACAGAGTTGATTCGAACTTTCAAACTCTTCACCGCATTCACTGCATGCGTGCTGACAGCTGGGTGGCTTGATGTTGAAAATGGAAGCCCTTTTAAGATATACCTGGCTGATGTGATAGTTGTGTAGAACGCAATAACCTGATTTTTAGAGACTCTTAAAAAACCACACCTACATGGAGATAACATAAGCATCTGTGAAATGTCACTAGTATCAAATGACGCCTTACAAGGCACAGTGTTGCCGCATTTATCCCGCTCAGCTAGACAAACTGCTGGTGACTAAGAATTGCTCATATTTACTGCATGTCTCGTCTTCTTTCACATGCCTGAGATAACTTTTTGTGGACATTACAAACGCGAGGTCCCCATCATATATGTGTTCTTGTGCATCATACTCTGCCAACACGGGATTAAAATATCACTCTTTCATGTTATTTTGGGTGTGTTAGCTGGTCTGAACGAGCCGTGTAATTTGATGTATGCAGCACTACTGCATCTGGACAATCGTGTGCTGCTTAACCTGTTGGGGCTCTATACAGAATATGTTTATATACTCATGATATATTTGTAATGTTTAACAAATGTCATGTACTTTATCGTGCATCAACCATTGTATATAAATAATTCAACGACATCTTTATTTATTATTTATTTATTTGATTGTCGCCTACGTCGTACTCAAGAATATTTCACTTGTACGACAGCGGCCAGCATTATGGTGGGAAGAAATCGGGCAAAGCCCGGGGAAAACGCACTGCCATTCACAGGTTGCTGGCAGACTTTCCCAAGTACAACGCCACCTTTGAAAAAGGTAAAGCATATATAAGATAAAACTACACACGTTTTATTTTTAACAAGGGATTTAAACATACAAAAGAAGAATTTCTTTAGTAACTATAGCCACTTGTAAACCCCAGAGGTTTTAATAAACATACTTTTTGTCCTGTCTAAGGTCACTGTTTCAAAAACCGATAGATTTGAGGTTGGAATTATAGGCCTATAATAATCCCCTTGGGATTAACTAACAGATTACCTATGCTGTCACAAATGTTGATTATCAGTTAAATTAAGTTAAATTAAAACGTATTAGTTTAATTTTCACACACTCGAACTCATTACATTTTCATACCTCATCAGATGCTATGAAAAAAAAGCATTTAGGTCCATTCTGCTCTCGGTCTCAATAATAATTTATATATATTGTATATATATGTGTGTTAAAGTTATCGAACACAGACATCCACAATTCTAGTTAATCTAAGACAAAGTTTATCCACGTCATTTACTTCAGGTACATACCTCGTAGTGTTTTTAAATCAGTCAGGATGGGAAGAAACAGCAAAATCCTTAGCTTGGTAATCCATGGCTGAATTTCTAATCTCATGCCTTATCACAGCGCGTCCATTCAGTTCGGGATTCTAGATAGCTGTAATCACATATATGTTTTGGCACGCAGTGTTCGGCTCAATACTAATTCTCGAATATGTATTTATCTATACAGCAAAGGCTTCGGGGCATCATGGTCCTGAATCAGTCATGCGTGATATCCCCCTGTTGAATAAAGTCCGGAGTGCTTTAGTTTCTGCCCGCCTACTTTTCTGTAGCGTAAAATTGTACGCAGAAGACAAAGTCACGTGACAGAAGGCTAGGTCTCACGTGCTACCGGAACAGCGTGTCAAATGGATGCGTAAGCCGGTCTCCAAACCTCGGGCTGACAAAGAACAGTTGAAAGACGACCCTTGGAGCTAGGGAAACCAATTTGTTAGCTTATCTCATATGTACCAGTTGTAAACACGCCCTTTTCCAAATGAAAGATTTTATCTTTCTGCTGACGACAAATTGGAACATGATACTAAAAAAGTTTAATGAAGTCATATTAATTATCTGAAACTTGTAGCCTAAGTCTTTTGAATTGTGTTTGACATGAAGTTTATATAACAGAAATAAGTAAGCTCAGTTCACGCTGCATATAAGCTGTCGTCTGAGTACTCGATATTATGCAACATATATGCAGCAGACTTTTATATAAATAGCCAAATATGTAAATAAACTACAAAGGACTGCGTGTTAATGAAGTGGAACGTTCACATTTTCACATGGATGAAAAAGGAGACAAACACTGAAAGGTATAACGGTGTATGTGTTAACATACATCATATTTACATTCACTTTAATCATACCAACTTAGGCCTATATGCCAAGAAATGGACAAGGAACTAGGCGTTTAGATATTTCCCTGATATTGTTTTTCCTTGCGAAATTTTAGCTAATACACTTATGTAATATACATGTTTGAATATCAGCTAGGAAGGCAATAAATCATTATTATTTTATAAAATATTAAGTGTTCTTCAAGATTTAAGAGCCATTTCCTCCTGCATACCTGTATTTAATCTGGAACATTCCTTTTCCCACAGAATATAAATAAAAGCCGAAAAATGTGTAAGTTAAAGGCAAAAACAACTGACTTGTATTAGCTACAGAGTGACCTGTGCCTCTACAATGTGATGGCTTCTTTGAGTGAGATGACAGACAATTCATAATTTCGCCCACGGTGACGTAGATCTAATAAGTTACCATACAAGCGACCTGTCAGTGATTCAACCTCTGCACGACTATCCCGTTCTGGATAATCGCCGGTCACATCATGATATTATATATACCTGTACGAAAGGTGCAACACACCTACATTACATGACATAATTGTGTTAAGGACAATTTTTCAACTTGTCGTTAATCATATCATTGACTAAGACATTGTTTACTTAAAAAAATTAAATGTAAAAAATTAAGCTAACATCTTCGAGCCGGCATAGAAAAAGGCGCAGCTTTTGAGGAACATGACTAAATGCATTTATAATTAAGTATCAAATTTTGTATTGATGGGAGGGGTGGGGTGGAGGATTTGTTGGCGGGGAAACGTTTTAAATTTCCACCATGAAGAGAGGGCGGCCACGCATTATTTGGTTGCAGTAAAACACCCAAAGAGGACATGAAATATCGAACATTGCATTGGATGACTTTTCCGATAAGTCCACATGCGCTCTTGATAATGTATAAACTGGACAATAAGAGGCTTGAGCTGCGTGCTGTTTGTGTATTGTAGTGTGTTAGACTGGGACAGATCAGCGGTGACGTGAGTACCAGACAAGGTGTACACCGCACAGATACGCAGGTATTACAAGAATGTCACACCGCTATTGTCACTACAAAGCTTTATCTATTGTTAGACGATATTTCCTAGCTGGGCACGATTTTACCGACTAGCTTATTGTTTTCTTTTCGACGCAACCAGGGAAACTAAAACACAAAGGCTTAAACAGAGAAGGAGAGGAAAAACAGTTTTTCCTCTAAAATCTGATAACAAATAGTTCATTTTTCTCTTCGAATGTTATATTAACTATTGGCTTTGTGCCGTATCTTCTCTCGTATTGACACAGGGAGCGCAGATGCATGCTAACGTGATGTCTAATGAAAGGAAATTCTTCAAATGCCGGTCAGAGATTGCGGTACACAACATGGTAATACACTCTTAAAGTGTAAACGTTAAAATCCCAGTCAGCGATGTGCAGTACACAACAGAGTAATACACACTTTAAGTGCAAATGTTAAAATCCCGGTCAACGAAATGCGGTGCACAACAGAATAATACACTTTTGCAAATGTTAAAAAGTCAGCATTTTCTAGGTGTTGAAATGAAGCATGCTAAATACATGAATTCTGAGTGCCAATATCTGAAAACGTCTAATAACTCCTTGCAAGTTAAGAGTAACAGAAGGATATATTACGAGATTTTTTAACATCATAATGCGGAACACAACACCAAAAAGTGTTGGTTTGATGTAAGGCCGTGTGGAATTACAACATGTTTTTATCATTTTGTATAGCATTTAATATCCAACAGTTTTGAAAGTGTTAACATAGTAAATGTTTTCCCGCCTCAATGACATGTTGGATTTTTATCATTATTTAGGTGACTTATGTAACAAAGGGGGATGAGGTGATGGAGCAATGGAATTATGAAAGCATTTGTTCTGTTTTGCTGTTGAGGCCAACACTCACTGCTTCACGCTGACGGAGGGCAATAACCACCGTTCGCGAACAAGAGAGGGCCAATACTACAGACGAGAAATCATGGACTGCGTTTTACCTCACGTTGATGGAGGTCCACACCCTCTGTTCGGGTGCAAGGGAAAGACCAGTGCAATGGGCGTGTCCTCACTAACTAGTCACTACACTTGCCTTTTAATGTTAGTCGGTCATACTCTCCCGGAGGACAGGCCTTTTGAAGAGGAGGGCTTTCGGCCACAAACAATGATTGTCTGAAGCTATAGGTTACCACAGGCATTTTGGATAAAGGATGTTTCACCTCGCCACGGTCACAGATCGGCACGTGGAGGGAGGATCACTTTAAATAATAGGACTATGTTTTACATTAAAGACCTAGGGAAATGTTGTTTATCTTGACTTCGATATTCCTTTCATAATTTCTGCTACCTTGTGATTCCTGCCAGCTTACAACTCTGTCAGCATCTTTTGTGATATTCCATTCATCATTTCTGATACCCCGTGATTCCTGGCAGCTTGCAGCTCTGTCAGCATCTATCCATACAACATGTCTGGATCTGTGTGTGATATTCCAATCATCATTTCTGATACCCCGTGATTCCTGGCAGCTTGCAGCTCTGTCAGCATCTATCCATACAACATGTCTGGATCTGTGTGTGATATTCCATCCACCATTTCTGATACCCCGTGATTCCTGGCAGCTTACAGCTCTGTCAGCATCTATCCATACAACATGTCTGGATCTGTGTGTGATATTCCATCCACCATTTCTGATACCTTATGATTCCTGGCAGCTTGCAGCTCTGTCAGCATCTATCCATACAATAACATTACTTGTGACTGACAGCACGGTTTGCGGATGCCGTTAACATTCATAAGTACAAAATAAGACAAACCCCAATCAAAATTAAAATGAAAGTTAGACTGAAATCAAATTTACATGTAAAGCCAATTAACAATCAAGGTTAAGGCTTGTCTTTCTTTTCAGAGATAATCAAAAGCTCTCTTGGGCCAGACGTGTTATGCACCCTCCCACCAGCTTCAACTCAGAATTCCCTTCCAGATAAGTACATGAGATATCTCCCATGAAACAAATGCGCTTCATTTGAAACAAAACATTGATATAACCAACAACGAGTCGGTTGGGAAGAAAATCAGGACCGAATGCAGGGTCGGGTTACTGTTTCCGCACTTTAGGATAGCACACTTCTCCTAATACATGAGCGTTAATCCCGCCGAAAAGGGGAGGTAACCCCTACATTTTACGCAGGGAATTCTCGGAGGACATCTGGTACGTCTGAGCCAACAACATTTTTGATTTGCTTTCGACGAAGAAAAATTAATTTTGATTATAAATTTAGTAAATTTGCCTTTCGATTTGAATTTTTGTGTAAATTTGATTTACCTGGGACACTTACTATGTATTTTTTTTCATTTATTTCATTATCGTTTTATTTTAGTTTTTTAAAATTAATACTCATATATCATGCTTGGCACTCATGGGCACCTAAACACCTTCATATATTTGAATTAATTAATGAACGTAATCACCTGACGTTACCACGTCATATACTAATCAGCCAATCAAAGAGCCTCGGCCATTGCGGAGTATCGCCGGCTCACGTCCAGCCTTAATACAAAACAGTTCATGTCATCTCGCCGTGCGACATCAAACGGATTCCCGGCTAACCTGCAGTTAAAAATAGAAAAAGGATATATCCCTATTGCGTAACATTTCATTAATGGTACGAATGCGTTGTGACATCCTTGACCTGAATTTATTCTATCCGCTGTTGTACCCAAGAGGCCTAAATGAGCCAGATCTTTGTCTACCTGGGACACTTACTGTGTGCACGAAAAGAGTCAGGTTACTGGGAAACACTCTCATGTGGGTTATTTTTTATTGGCCACTCACTTTTTCCTGTCTTGCGGTTTCTCTGAAAAGTCTTTAAATGTTCTACTGTGTAGTTCACATCGGACTTAATCCCATCGCCAGCTGATACCTTTGAGCCATACCTACAGACTTATTCATATTTCATGTTGACCACAAAATTAATTTCAAGCACGCTTTTACCCTTGGACCAGTTTGACAGTTTGCAAGCCATAAACAGGTTAAAAATACGCACAGACTGGGGCACAATATCATGTCAGGGATAGTGGTATACCACAATGACACACGTTAGTGACCCATTTGGTTCGTATTCCCGCAGTGTGGATATAGGAGAAACACACAGATGCATTCCTACAAAATGCGAGAAACAAAACGAATAATGCTACACAATGGCGTTTTTGAATTGCAAAATTACATGAGAAGGAAACTTTTAACTGTTCTGAATTCTCTCCTTATTCAAACGCAAAGTGCATCTAGTAGAAAAAAATGTATACTCAGCCTGTTTTTCAAAATATTCAAGGATGGGCGTAGTCGTCAGTAGATGTTAGCCTTATTCCAGCTCGAAATTTACATACCTTGTTTTCGACATATATACAATGTGTGAAAATATTATTATTATATATATATATATACATATATATAATATATATATTAATATTATTTAAAGGTGGCCCAATTCGCACATCTTATTCCATCTTCCCTTAAAAGACTATATATCGGATATTGTTGGCAAACAATCGATATTCGGTAAGCAAATAAAATTTTCCCTATTATAGGCGGTTAGCTCAAATTGCCATAAAATACCTTCTCTATTTATAACGTTAAAATGATTCTAAAGTCAGAAAACTTTAAGTAGCCACCCCAATTTTACGAACTATATTACCAATTTTGGATGGCAATAGATGCACAGAAGGATATGGAAGTTTGTGAAAAGTAACTATTTGGGCTTTTCTAAAATAATAGTAGGAATTCAACTGGATTTCATTTATTTTTTGCCAAAAATACATTTTATACACTGCTCATACTTGGACTGGCACATCATGGAACTCACGATTTCGGTATTTTCGTTACTTTTGCGACTCAGTTCGAGCTCATAATCGAGCTTTGCAAACCATAAATTTCGATGATAATGTTGTATTAAACAACTAGTCGGAATATACGCCAGCCTTGTTGTAAACCATAATACTCAAGTACGGTGACGTCACCGCAAATATTCATTAGTGAATAGGAGAACTGGTGGCTTCTCGTTAGACACACAAGCTTTAATCATGCCTTGATCTTAGATTGTTGAAGTCTTGTTGACGATTGTCAGGTTTCAAACTTTTTATTTCTCATTCGGCAGGTTTCATGTTATTCAAAAAAGGAAAGACGTTCATACAGCTGAGGCCACGTTCCACCAACTGTGGTCAATTCTTTTAAATTTTTGGTATTTTATTGAGCTGAAAATAAAATATCGCGGTGGTTCGCCTGCTTTCTGAGTGCCAGGAATTTCGTCAGGATGACGTTATACGGCAATCAAACGAAGCTAACTAGAAAACCCACACATTGTGCATCAAAGACAATATGTGTTACACTCTGTCGTTGTTCCATTACACCATGTACTGACGCCAAAACCGTTCATATCCGGCAGAAGCCACAAGATGAACCTTTGCCCTTGTCGTAGAACGGGTGTAAAAAGCTTATCTTTATGCCTTGTTGTGTAGAAACTTTCACGATGGCTTTGTTTTAGCATGTCGCCTGATGTCTTCCTGGTGCACCCAATGACTCCGTGCATATAGCCTGAAGAAAAACAAACAAGTATATTATTAAATGTGAGGGGAATTTTCGACGTAAACAAATCTAACTCGTGAACACTTCCCCAATCTTCCCCTCAGCTATGTATTTATAACCTTAACTCTGTGGTTTGATTTATGAGGTCAGGTTACCTTATCTTTTTTTTCTTTTGAAAAATAAGGGCTTCACCTGTTTGAGGCATTTCAGGTATGCCAAATTATTGCCATACCACACGTTATGTATGGAAGCTGGTAGCGTCTACGTGCCATCTCGCCTTCTACACTTCATCAACATTTCGTGTACCTACAGCCTGGAATCGTTGAGGATATGATACTGTAGTTTAACCACATAATAAAGATGTTTTCTTTATCAGATCGGAGACATAATACCATTTAATTCTCCAGTCATCATGTCATCTAATGAGACGATATTGTAACTATCGTAATGAGGAAGAAGACAAGTATGTCCACATTAAGCTACATGTTTTGTAAGTGAAATACTGTGTTTTTAAGATTTTTTTTGTCTGACCACAGAAGAAAAATGTCTTATTAAATTGAAGGAAATGATTCTCGCATTAGGGACAAATCAAGAGTTTTGTGCTATTTTCTGACATGAAAATAATGGTTGTGATTTTCATTAAAGTTTTCACCTATCAGATAAAAGTAATGCCAATTATCTGCCTGTGAACATGACATATTATTTCCATGAAATGTTTCTTTATCTAATCTACAGAACACATAAATGTGTTTTCTCAGTTAAAAAATCAGTTGAGTTGTGTTTCCATGTTAAGAAACTTCAAGAAAATGTGAAAGAAAACCAAAAACATATCAACTGTGTAGTGTTGTTTTCATATTGGATACGGATGCAACAGAATGTAAGGAGCTTCCACACAGACAATTCCATTTGCAGTCTAAGGAATTTTCTTGCGTTTATTCTGTGACTCAAACTTGGAATACGATGTATACTGATAAAAATCAAACAGATCATTCATAATCAATACCAAAGGCTTGCATGCGCTTTTCTTACTGGTAACATGTTTGCCACTGATACGTTGATAAATGCTATTCATGACGTATTATTATACTGGGTATAAATACAGGTATGCAGGAAATGTTCTGATGTGATTAACAGGCATGTCAGTTGTTTTTCTCAAGCTGTCAGACAGCATTTTTTTTATCATCTTCCGCTTTTTTACTTATGCACATTACTTTTATAGAGATAGGAAATTGGCGGAAATATGTTCCCCAGGTTATGACATTTTTTGTCTGGCAGCGCGTGACAACGTTTTCGGCAATTTGGCGACACTCTATTACTACATAACCGAGGGTGGCTGCGAAGACAGGAGCACAGCCTCCTAAAGCAATCAATATTAAACGCCTAGTCTGATTAAGCAAGGTGCTTTGGTAGACTGGGAACATTTCACCGCAGGAGGGAGTTGAGCTAGAATTGCTGGCCTTGATATGAGCGAACATACTTGAATATCAACCCCTTATTCATGTAATGCAAACATCAACGGTTTAAACAAATTAGTCAGAGGTTTTTAGCCAGTACATGCGCATAGCTGAATGATGTCAGGCGAGAGAAGCAATATTATTTGCAATACAATAAAGTCAACTTAATTTCCAAGTAACATGTCATTTGCCGCATGAACATTTACGCCAGAAATTTTGGTGAACATGGGCGTTTGGTGAAAATGGGCGTTGGGTGAACATGGGTAGCATGTTAAAACATAACCCGGTCAGACAGAAAGAGAGACTGACAGGTAGGCTTGTCTAAACTAAAAGTGATTAAAAAAGGCAAAGACATAATATTTTTGCTGGGCCCCACAAAGACGCAAAATTTGAAAGTCTCAAGCTTACGATTACTACTTGTGAGTTTCTGTGACGTGTGCGCGATGAAGAGTTTGAGTCCAGAGCTATTTTTTCAGAGGCAGCTCCAGCTCGTTGGTTTACTCCTATACTTTCCTAATGCGTTGATAAACTATCTACGTGAATGAACGTGTGACTGTTAGGTTTGGAAATTCAATGTGCGTTCGGTTGACCTGGTCGTATATAATACATTCAGGTTGATGCATCTACACAGGCAGGTACCTGACGTGTGATTTCTTGTCCATTTGACAATAAACTTCTCAACATTTTTTTAAGAAGAAAGTATCTTTTCATTACCTGTATGTGTTGTTTCCTCCAAATTTTTATTAACAATATTGTTAAAATCAATTCATCAAGGACCATGTACGGTGTATAGGCAAATGGCTCTAGCTTAAGCCCCGCGCAGACAAGAGCTATCAGCTTAGCAGATCGCCTCTCCTGCCCTTTTCCTAAGCACTTTAGTATCATCTTTCTGTGCACACGTTGGCCCATCGGCTCACAGCGTCGTCACACACAGTGCCATTTCGAGAGTCATGATCCATATTCAGACGTCACATGACAAAACGATAGTCTTTGATTGGTCACACTTATCTCCCTTCAACTTACACATTGGGGGTTTTGTCTCTCGAGTCAGATATCAAATAGGAGAGATATTTTACTCCAGATCTCAAGAGGAGTAAAAATGAATACACACACTTGGGCAAATTTCTTATGTAGCAAACGGACAGCAGAGGCGTTTTGCTAAGCTGAGCGGTTGTGTCTGCGCTGGACTTAAATGTCCCCCTCGTCAAAGCAGGTTACTGTCCTCCTGGACAAATGGCTCCAGCTTAATGTCCTCCCGAGCAAATGACTGACTTAACGTCCTCTTATCCTTAATTTTAAACAAGAAATGAAAATAGACAAATTTATTAATATAATATTAATTTAGACAAATGACGGACCATTAAACAATGGATATTTTGACATAATGAAAGATATTACATGACAACAGGGACAACTTAGTATAGTTTACAGCCATTTTATGACATGTAATATGAACCGAAAGGCATTCTTTCCTTAAGATATGTAGCCTGTTCTACAAACGTTTTCAGTTCGAATTTTTTCTGGATACCAATGCCCCGAGCATCTCGACCTAACATAGCACAAGGGAGGAAGGACACCCGTAAACCTGTTTGATCTTTGCCGGCGTAATTAAAGTAATTAGAACTGATACTAATTACGCGCATGTTGCGTACAAAACACAGTGAAAGCCAAAATATTTCAAACCTTACAAAGATTTTGCCCCAGGGTTCCCAGAGCATTTTGAGGCGGTTGGTTAATGTTTATGCCTTTAATTCCTCAGATAACCCTAATGTTTCCATGTCATCTGCCTGTAGTCGCGTTTGTCACCGTTTTTTTCCAGGTGAGCTGAAACATTAATTACATCGTTGTGGCTAAAATAGAGAATTACGTTTCAACTTCCTAAACATATGTATATCCTCATGCATGCAGTGTTGATGGTAATAGTTTGTGCCACCTGATTTATTTCCCTTTGATCTATCTATTAAGTCCCATCTGACCAATCTGTAACTTGGCCTTATCTTGTATATTTAGATGACAATTTTCCGCTTTGGCGACCAAAACAGTTTTTTCGTAGGACATTGACATATCGTCACTATTTGTACTATCACCATAAGCACTCACATAAGTAAATATCAAGAGGATAAAGATTAATTGCCTACCATCCGTCATACTTTAACATATCTAGATTTATCTATTAATATTCTTTGATGTTCATCATGAAGAATTTTTTTAAATTAAAAAGTTTTCTTTTACAGTGAATGTTTTAATTGGATCACATTGCCTTTGATTCGTCAATGACCATTGGTGGTAAGAAAGTATATCCGTGTCCTCATCAGACTGGCTAATAAGATGTTTGAAATTTCAAGTCTTAATTACAACGAAAGTAATGCGTTACGAAATATGTGATCACTTTTGAAAACTGGATGGCATCTTGACTTCATCTTACACGAGGAATTTTCAGTAATCATCTCTCACCGACATTGTTTCAAAATCAACTGTTGAAAGAATCTGGTATCACTGCAGTAAGCCATAAGCTTGTCACACAGCTATATGTTCATTAGTTCACATCTCCGCTTACCTTCTGGTCACTATATTACAGCGAATAAACTATGTAACTATTGAAACTAAGTAACTAAATAAATAAATATATCCTTCTTGTTTCAATTCGAATTTATAGTCGCCATAAAATATTTTCTATTATTTTACTTGAAATATATGTATGATTATGCCTTATAGGCCAAAACCTGTTGTTCTCTGTAAAAAAAAAAACATATGATTTCAAGGCAGGCTTTATTTTGTTTTTAAATATAGGTATTATTCATCACTGTGTCTGGAAAGCCACCAAACTGCCAGAAAATAAAACACCAGACTTGTGACATATAGTGATACTTGTCCTCGTCCAGCTTTTTTTACACCACACACACCCTCTTCATCTGGGCTGTTTGTCTTCATGCCGGCTATATCACAGATGCCGTTTGACGTCGTTGTTCAGATTATACCACATATGCCGCTATAGTTCTCTCTATGAAGATTGTAGCATGCATACCCTTACAGTTGCCTTTACGCAGATTTTACCATATATGTCTTTTGCTGTCTTCATCCAGAGTTTACCACACATATCGTTTGATGTCTTCATCCAGGTTTTACCACACACATCGTCTGATGTCTTAACCTAGGTTTTACCACACATATCGTTTGATGCAGGTTTTACCACACATATCGTTTGAGGTCTTCATCCAGGTTTTACCACACACATCGTCTGATGTCTTAACCTAGGTTTTACCACACATATCGTTTGATGCAGGTTTTACCACACATATCGTTTGCTGTCTTCATCCAGGTTTTACCACACATATATTTTGATGTCCTCATCCAGGATTTACCACACATATCGTTGGATATCTTCATCTAGGTTTTACCACACATATCGTTTGCTGTCGTCATTCAAGTTTAGCACACACATCGTTTGGTGTCTTCATCCAGATTTTACCATGCAATTTTTTTGCTGTCTTCACGCAGGTTTTACTACACATATCGTTTGAATTCTTCATTCAGGATTTACCAGAAAGATCGTTTGATATCTTCATGCAAGTTTTACCACACACATATGTCGTTTGATACCTTCATCCAGGTTTAGAACACGTTCCCTTTCTTGTCTTCCTTCAGGTTTACCACCAATAACGTTTGTTTTCTTCATCCAGATTTACCACAAGTACCGTTTGTTGTCTTCCTTCAGGTTTACCACCAGTAACGTTTGTTTTCTTCATCCAGATTTACCACCAGTACCGTTTGTTGTCTTCCTTCAGGTTTACCACCAGTAACGTTTGTTTTCTTCATCCAGATTTACCACCAGTACCGTTTGTTGTCTTCCTTCAGGTTTACCACCAGTAACGTTTGTTTTCTTCATCCAGATTTACCACCAGTAACGTTTGTTGTTTTTCTTCAGGTTTAAGCACACATACATGTATCATTGCTTGTTTTCATAGAGATTTCTCCAAACCTAACGTTAATTATTATCTTCGCTTACGCCGTTTGTGGTTGAAGCTGTCAGATAACAGGTCTTGCCTTGCGACAGGCCAGCAATACAGAGGTATTCGTTACTAACCATGAGCCTACGTTGTGTTTTTTATTAAAATAAGTATTTATCCGCTAATATAACTTCTCGAGAAGTGGGATTTAAACAAGTTTTGAACTTCACGAGCAAAAATTGTATCGTAAATTTATGACTTTGGTGGGTTTTAATTAGGATGAGCTTATGAAGAAGTGTTCACGCCTGTCCCTACAATGTAACTTTTCGAGTTACTGACACCTAAGACATAGAGCTTTGAAACGGACTGATAACGTGGGCACCACTTACAGATTTTGGCTACACTGGAAGCATACACCACATATCATCTATTCTTTTTTATTCTATGTGTTTAACATTTAGCTCTGTAAAATATAAACAAATAAGATTTGTCTCCTGCCTAGTTTATTGATTTTTCCGCAACTCCTGTTACCAAAAAGTGTGAACAGAAGTATGAATCGAACCCTTCAACTCTAGTGTAAGATGGATTACTAGCCACTCGAGGTACCTCTGTACAATGGAGAATGACGTTTGGCACACCCTGAACTATTATGGTGAAGATGCAGTTCCAATTGCTGTAGAAAATATTTCATTTTTTTCAGTATATAAAAATGTGATTTCGTGAACCAACATGATACTTCGCAATACATTAGAACTCTCCATCCAGACATCAAATATGTATAAATGATTTTGGTTCGCGTTAGGATATTTTTATTTTGATAGGAATTCCCTCAATAAAACGCCCGAAAATATCAGAATCTGCTTTTGGCGTTACTTTTATTGTTATGATAAAACAAAAAGTATGAAATTTTCACAGATATGGTACATAGTCATTGTACTTCAGATCAAAGTATTTTTTCTCATTTTTTGTGCAAAAAAAATTATACATCACTACAATTGGCATCAGATTTAAAAGCTGCATGCATATCCTTTACAAACGTCTTAGTCATTGTACTTACAGAGTCATTTTTGCATAGTTGGCATGAAGAACCCAAAATTTTAATTTAGTTTATGAAAAAAAACGGTTGCATCGTGAGAAAGGAACACGACAATGGAACACCTGACAGGAAGACACATTGTTTTGAAGGAAGAGTCAGTGATTGCAGAGATCACCCGTAAGGGTATATAAACGGATATATTTGTGCTCAACTCTACTCACCTATACCGAGGATAACTGTTAAAGGTAAGTTGTACAAAGAATTTTTTAAATCTAACTTGTTGTTAGCTGAACATGATTACAACATTTAACATAATGAAGTTTTTCCCCCCAAAAAGTAATGCATGGGTTAAATTTTCCACTTTAAAAGTATTTTTTGCTCATTGGTAGCTAATCAGATACGTTGACAATTTCAGCCAAGTTACTCAGTGAGAAAGCCACAATATTAATAATCATGAAATCAGCAGTAGAATCACATTCAGTCATGGTGCCTGGTCACAACTGGAAGTTCATTATGGGCGCAGGTGACATCTGGTGTCAATGAAAGATGCAATACATAAGATATCAGGATTCTAATATTATTACAATGATTGACGAATTGTGAACCTTCGGGCATTCGCCATAGTTTGATCAGGTTGGTTATTTGAATGTAAAGTTTCTTCCCAAAAATGCTTGTCTAGAAACTGGCGATATTCTTATATTATGCATCCATTAAGAGACAAGAATTATCTCACAAGGACGAAGTCTACATTTCCCTTAATAAATTTAATAATATACACACACAAATGTAATGTACCGACAACACATAGACAACGAGCATTTTGTAACAGGGTTGCAACTGATCAATTTATTACATCATTTATTTCTGTTATTACCTGAAAACTACTTGGTGGCGAAAGATTGAATACTGCGAATTTAGGAGATTGCGAAGCGTTGCACTGTGACACAGCCTGATGTCGTCATGTCCGTACAAACTCTCTGTGTACATCCTATGCTAAGTTATTTGAATTACTCTTCTATCATCTATCGTGATAATTAGCCAGATGTACTAGATGATGGTCAGAGGAAAGCAATGGCAGCTGAAGGAAGACAGATGTTTATGTATGTGTAGTGAGGGAAGAAGTCTGAATTCTATCAATTCCATTTCTCCAGCGGATAATACCACCATGTTAGTTTTATTTTGACTACATGGCTCATACTTCTTAATCATCGGCAATTTCGTTACAGCGAACATTTTAAAAACGATATACAGGTCCCAAGAAGTTGTCATTGCCGTAATAGGCAAAAGTAATGTCATACTGAGAGTCCAAACGGCCATGTGATTTTTGTTTCAGAATGAAGGCGTTTATCATCATCGTTGGTGTTTTCGCCTTCCTGGCTATCCAAGGGCCGGCCGCTAGGGGGCTAGATGTAAGTCCATTTAGGGTGACGACTGGTATACGAATGCCTGTTTAGGCGCATATATATATATGAAGCTTTGACATTAGACATGTGCTCTGAACTGTATCATTAACGCCCACACTCGCTCCTCGTGCCTCAAAAAAGAGAGGCATCCATGTAACGAATCAACTATGGAATCTTGCCAACCAGAGCAATTAACGATGTCATAATGTTTTATGTGGGACACGTTTTCAGAGAGAAACAGAAGGGAGTATAGCTATGTTATGTGCCAAACTCTTTTAGAAAGAAGCAGAAAGAAGCAGAAAAAATAATTTAACTAATTTAAATAATTTTTAATTGTCTAAAATCTGATGTGCATATGTCATAAAACGTACAGGGGAAATTGAAACTTGCGTGGACTGATTGCTATAAATTTCACTGTATTACTACTGAGCTATGTTATCTGTTCTCATTTTACTCACCAGGAATCTTTAGCGGACTTGTCACTAGACAGAACAAGGTTGACCCGGGCAGCTGCTGGGGCCCAGGAAGGTTTGGATGACGATGAAGAGAGGGAAATAGGGGGAATCGCAATAATAGCGACAGAACCAATAGCGAGAGAGAAACGTCAGGTTATGGAGTTAGGTACAGAGCTCGAGCAGACTGGAGCAAAGGCATCTATAAGGCAAAGGCTACGAAAAGGAAAGCTCTGCAGAAAACGAGGAAAGTGTGGAAGAAGGAAGAGTAGAAAAAGGGTATACAAACTTTGTAAACGTATAGGTGCTAAGGGTAGGAAACTTGGTAAGGGTCAGAAAATATTGGGAAGGTCAGAGAGGAGACGTGTTGGAAGGGAAAGGATATCCCGCGGACGCGAGAAAATAGGACAGGGACGTGGGAAGGAAGGACGTGGACGCGGGAAGAAAGGAGGCAGACGTGACTGGAAGGAAGGGCGTGGACGTGTCGGGAAGAGAGCTCGTGGACGCGGGAGAGGAGGACGTGGGCGTTGGAGGGAAGGACATGGACATGGAGAAAGAACGTCATCGTGAACTATTCTAAAGTCGAATTAACGTAGTGTGTGACATTTTCACCGAATGGAGTGTTGAGTGGCTTATTAGTAAGAAATAACGATAAAAACATCACGTTTGGAGGAGTTGGCTTCCATACATGCCTCGTTGTTGTGTAAACGTCACTAAGCTTAATAATAAGAGATAGATGAGACACCTTCTGCATAACTTTCTTAGCCACTAGAGCTTTGTTCGTGGATGTATTCAAATAAACTATGTTACAGGGAAAAAAACAAAAAAACAATTCCCCGTGTTGTTATCTCATTATACCACTGAGTCTCTTAGAGCAACGTCTGATTAGAGAATTCCAATTGACTTTAACCTACATGATAGTTGTCTGGTTACGTGTGGCAAAATAACCACAAAATATCTCGTTGTAATCGTTTCCCGGGATCATTCGGCCTATGGAAAAATGGCTTTAGGACCAGATAATATTTCAGGTATTGCTAATAATTGTGTATCTAAAGGTATCTATAGGTGTTTATGTCAATCCTATATCACTCCTTTTATTATCCTCAACATTTTTACAAAAGTTATTCACCAAATTCTTTTCAATCACGTCAGATTATCTATTTGTGAATACAAGTATGTTTTTTCCCCCCTTAAAGATCGACATCCACAAATTTCGTTTATCATGTTGATTACGCTCCTTTGACTCTAGGCAACAAGTTGATAGCATATATATTGGTGTTTCTACACTGTTCGACACCATTAATCACACGCTTTTAGCTCAGAGCTTCAATCCTAGGGCATCTGTGGTCAAATGTTAGCTCACATGGTAGATCGCAGTCAGTGGTAATTAACGGTTGTAACTGAGAAGTCGATTTTAGGGCATCTTTTGTTTTCTGCGTATATTAATGATGCTCCATCCAGATGTAATTTGGTATGACAACAGAAAACTGGTTGATGGACTGTATCTATGACAGTGATAGGCCTCCGCATGGTGCTGCGTCACTGCAGGAATATGTCGAAGACACCAGACAATGGCATTAACTGTCCATCCAGTCACAGCAGTTTTACTCTGGGTCCACTATAGCTATGACATTCCAAAAGCATTTGCATGTGTTGTCTGCCTGTTGTATGAGGCGAGTCTGAGTTGAACAAATTACCTCTGGATCGAGAACCAAACATGGGCTAAAAACTAAATTTCAGTTGTGTAGGTAAACTGTAAACTGATCATGGTAGTGGCTACCTGAAATATCCATCTGATGAATTATTCTTAATGTTTTGTTTTTATTCCAGTGAAGAACATATTCTCGGAAACCTATTAGTAGCCTGTAAGACATGAACTTTGTCACGAATGACTGTTTCATACATGTTTATGCTTGTTGACTTGAGCACATAGAAAGTCCTAGATCCAAAGGAGACATTATGAATTATTTCATCCCCGGGAAAGAAGTGCGGCCATGCCTAACTGTACGTTAGTGTTTCAGCGAATTAGCCAGATCATCCTGACATATGATTCACCTGCTCAATACACTATAAATGGCTTCGCTCTCTTTCACTAATTTAGTCATCAGAGAGTACAAACAACCCCCTTGATATACACAAGTTTTGTATAATAACGTGCTAATCACTGCAGTGACCTAGCCTTATAATATAATATAATATAATATAATATAATATAATATAATATAATATAATATAATATAATATAATATAATATAATATAATATAATATAATATAATATAATATAATATAATATAATATAATATAATATAATATAATATAATATAATATAATATAATCTAATCTAATATAATATAATCTAATCTAATCTAATCTAATCTAATCTAATCTAATCTAATCTAATCTAATATAATATAATATAATATAATATAATATAATATAATATAATATAATATAATATAATATAATATAATATAATATAATATAATATAATATAATATAATATCATATCATATCATATCATATCATATCATATCATATCATATCATATCATATCATATCATATCATATCATATCATATCATATCATATCATATCATATAACATCATATAATATCATATAATATCATACATTATCACATATTATCATATATTATAATATCATATCATATCATATCACATCATATAACAAGACAGTCTTCGTTATATTTCCACGATCTAAATGTACTTTAGAACGTAGTACTTAGTCAGGGTTATTAATTAATTTTACGCATAGGTTATTTATTCTAGATAAATCCTCTAATTCCCTAAGTGCTACCGGGTAAAAGAATTAAAAACCCATGTCGTATAGTAGTTCTGTTGAGTAGTGCATTAGCATATGAATAAACACTGCGTTTCCATGGTGACGGTGATGATACACGTTGATACATAAAAGGTTTATTTTTTCTTGTGTAGAGACTCAAACAAGCTAAACGTAGAAGAAGATAATGATAATGGAACTAAAGCAATTATACGCAGTGTAAAACGAGACATATTCCAGACTATTTGAAATCTTCACAGAATTGTAAATCATTCTTTTGAAAGTCATTCATAAAAGAAAATAAATTTAGCTTTGTACATCACGCAAAGAGACCTTAGTCATTGTGTCTTAGGAGGTGAAAGTCACCTGTAAATATAGGTGTCCTATATTTTACATTCCACTAAAATGTCTGTGGGAAATTTTGTCACTGGCAGACCTTTCCAGGTACGGCCGGAGAGGAAGCCAGCATGAGTTGGACTTGAGTTCTCCCAGTTATAAGGAGAGGTCTATGATTGGACTTATCAGTCGGATGGGGTTACTACTGAAGATAAAAATATTTCTAAATTTTAGGTCGCTTAGAAGTGGCCAACGTTATCTGTCTGTCATTCTGATAGCTGTGACCACTAAAAGTAAAGATGTTCCTAAACTTTGTGCCAGTTAGAACTAGCTTCGACTATATCTCCCTGTAAGTTGGAGCCAAGTAACTATGATAGTTAAAGCTGTTCGTGGGTCATATTAGGCCCCACAAAACCAGCTGCATCTACATAGGCCCCACAAAACCAGCTGCATCTACATCAGTATGTCAGTCTGAGCGAGATACAGTGTTTGCTCGATGGCATGGCGTCAAGGGAACACGTTTTCCATTAACTATTGACCTTTTCACATGTTAGAGTATACCACGAAAGATACTTTTTTCTTTATTGATAAAGTGCTGTCTGATTAGCCATATTTCCTTACACATTGTTTCGCTGCTATGATAGTGCTCGCGTGTTTCCGTTCAGAACAATAGGGCACTCCCACCCACATGTACGCTGCCGCTGACAGGTAATAATGCAGTTAGTGGAAAGGTAAGTTGTAAGTTATGAAGTTTGCCAACAACACACCTCTTCTTTTAACATAAAAAAGACTGTTTTATGTTAAATTGACAAATAAAATCCCGCCATTGCTTCCTTTCACTCCCCTGACAGTTAAGAATTGTACAAGGCTGATTTGCCAAATAAATGAAGACTGCTTAGAGGCACACTGTTCTTTTGTATTAAATCACTAATTGTTAGAGTTGCACCTAAAACGTTGTTTGATATCTCCCGTGATATGTACCAGATCGCAATGAAATTTTGCACACACTATCCCAGTAATCTGGCTGACGCGGTATATCAAGGATTAACGTGCAGGTGCATTTGTGCGCTAATCGGTATGCGTAAACTGAAAATCGGTTGATTTTGAAAATTTCATAAAAGGGGTCAACCAGATTTGTCAACGGCAATTCTTTATTTTATCACAGAATTTAATCATTTTCACTCGATCACCAGTGATTATCAATATCGTGTGTAGCCGCCATGAGATTGTATCACATTGCGACAACGCGCTCGCATTGTGTTGATGAGGCGTGCGGGATGGCTAACCTCTTCCTGAAGGGGGCATCTCACATCGTCAAGAGTGGACTCCATCCCAACTCGACGATAGAGTGATTGTTTCAACTGATCCCAAAGATGTTCGATGGGGTTGAGATCCAGAGAACACGCGGGTCACTGGATCCAGTCAATGCCTTCAGCTTGAAAGAAGTCATTCACAACCCCTGCACGATGTGGACTGTATTTCCGGGTGGTTTGTCGATGGTATAAAGTGACATAATTGTCGCTGATGACGTTTTCTTTAGTTGACAGCACCCATGTAATGGTGATCACAGCTTGCAGATGGCAAAGAGATTTGTATCGACTGTTGGAGAGGGCTACTTTCGTGGCGGTTACACCGTTACCATACAAACAAATCGCTGCAACCTAAAGTAAAACTGCACATGAATTAAATGAGCCTGGGGAAAAAGTAGGATTTGTATGCTATTTGTTTGATTTCCATCAATCTAGCAATGATAGTTCCTCCTCAGTCACTAAAACTGGGTATTGTAGACCGACGCAGCTTCCTGCCAGAAGCAATGCAGTAATATTGTACTTAATCTAGGGGAGAGAGCCTGACTTCCGCACGGATTTGGGAATCTGTTGATGCAATATAGTCTAACTTCTTTAACATTTTAGACTTTGATCAGGCCATAGCCAGGACAGGTAGATCTGATAGCGATTACGCTGGTAGGTGTATGGCAGTCCCGCTAGTGAGGGATTCCCTATAGCCTTCATCCATAAACAGTGGACACCCTTGCAAAATATATATATAACAGTCAATGAGAAAGCCAGTTGAGCTGTAAAGGCGGCTATGGAAACCTGATCTTATTTCATGATGACATCAAGCGACTGGACTACATAAACTGGGGACTTTGAAGTTCGAACTCTTCTATCCATAAAGGTAAAAATGGCCTACTGTATCCTGTGACCTGTCAAATATGTTAGGAAGCAATCTTTAATTTAATTCACTATAAGACGGAGGTCTGAAAAAATGTCACAGTGAGTTATTCGGATTAAATGATGAATTTCAGACGCTGAACATTTGCACACTTAAGGAATTACTGAAGTGAAAGGGTGTCGTTTTCGTTAACAAAAGTAAAACCAAAATGTTAGGGCAGCAGAAAGATTTAATTGTTTATTGTTTGAAGGCCGAATAGTCCGAATATATTCAGCTGATTTAACATCCCGATATTAGAAGAAGTTCCACTGACTTTTTCCTGCTTACTACCATGAGTTTAGCAACAAAAAATCGTCTAGAAGCGGATCCCCGACTATCTTGAAGGCGAAATCTTCTGGGGCCTGAGCTGTCGCTAGAGTCTTGCACACGTAGTGTCGCTGCCTAAAGGCCCCAAACTATATGTTTGAAGTGCCACAGCAAGGACAGTATATCCGGGCCTGCTGTGTCATGATCCTAGTTACCTAGACCTTAATTTACTATCATAATTTTAGTAACAAAAAAAAGAAAAACCCCCAAAACGCGTGGTCTTCCGGAACATAGGCAGCCCTACCCCCTACCCCTCATTTAACAGATAACATTCCAAGACACAAAATGTAAAAGGTCGAATAATGATATACTATTACTCTGTGCTCTTGGTACCACAATACTATTTTGTCATAGTGTTCTAGTTTTTTAAATCAGGCCGATTTGGATATTGAAACTGAGTTAAACGCCCAAATGAGGGTAATGCTGGCCACGGGAGAGGAAAGCGGTGGGAAAGGCGAAGGCGAAGAAAGTGAAAAGGGTGAAGAAAATGAGGAAGGCGAAGAAGGTGAGGAAGGTCGGGAAATTGAGGAAGGTGAGGAATGCAAGGAAGGCAAAGAAGGTGGAGAAAATGAGGAAGGCGAAGAAGGTGAAGACGGCGAGAAAGGGACTGGAGAAGAAGTAAAGACAGAGGGCAGCAATTACCGGAGAGGAAGAAACTGTAGGTACTGGTTTGGAGGAGACCACTGGTAGAAAAAGATGTCAAGCTGAGAAGAAGACAGAATTGCCGGAGAAACAAAGGCTAAAATGCTTGAGAGGAAAGATATGGTCATGCAAACTTGATCCGTCGTCGACTGAGTGGAAAATTCGGGAAACGTGAAGAGATGTCTCGCCCAAAACGGCAAGAACTGACGAATGAGGTGACTTTCGCGAAATCCGCAGGAATTTGTTGGATATTGCGAAAATATTGGCGAGGAGATGCTGTCGGCGTATACTGCAGATTATGGAAACCCACAGACCTCGCAAGTCTGCAAAAAAAAAAAAAATCTCCCAACGCGTAAAAATGGCTACGTGCCCATAAGAGTAAATGTATGAATAAGTAGTTTGTAAATCGCGTCTTCTAAATTCTATACCATTCATTCATACATAGCCCATGAATAATTTTTCCTTTTTATTTCTTACTTTTTCGTTTTATTTTTTTTATTTTTCTGTTTTATTTTATTGGTGTAGATGTATAAAGAAATATTAGTAATGTTGTAATGTCTAGTACGTCCGTTATGTCTGTTCGAAATTCTCTATCCGATGGATTTGTTATGTATTTGTAGATTTTAATCAAAATTTTATTAATGTGCTTTGGGAGGTTGTGTCTATACTTAGCTCGCTATACTATTCGTCTAACATTCGTTTCTGTTCATACAAATAATGTCAATAACAAATTGTGAAGGCATTATGGTTTGTACATCGATAAGAATACGCTCACCTTACGAATAATGCTTTACCATACACGTGGACCCTCAATAAACTACCTGTAATGCAGCCACATCGGTTGACTTTAAGCTCTGAGTTTCTGTTTATTATTAAGATTACCTAAAGATCTGTTGTGGTGAGTTAAATTCATGAGTACTGTGAAGTGCGTGTACTACAGGGTAAAGTTGATGCTTGCTTAATTATAACTGTGAAATTAAAATAGAATTGAGTGATGTTCAAAGATGTTATTTTAACTACTGCAGACAGAAAAATCCACTTTATCATGTAACCGACAAGATGCCGATGTTTCCCGCACGAAGATATGCATGCTCTGTTCCATGCACTCTTCAACCTCACGTCATTGCGGAGAAAGAGCCAAGAAAAAGCATTGGAAAGCATAGGGTCTGCTTAAGGCATTTTGTCGGAGGAAGGCCGTCACAGAATGTCCCACTGCACCAAACCAAGCGAGGGCATGCAGTTTTGAGTATGCCCGTTATACCCCTGCAGTCATAGAAGTGACTATCAGGACAGGCTCTTTCAATCCAGGTAAGTACAGGCCATTATGCACCCCACCCCTCTGAAAGAAACAGAGGAAAAAAATGATGAACAAAATTAAATAAAATCAATCTTGCACAATTTGCATATCATTCATTTCCCCCCAAAAAACCGAAAGCATGCGCCAGCTATTCAGCGTCTCAAACAATTCAGGCTGCTGTCACAAACCCTACCATTAGGCCTGAAACCAATATGTAATCAGATGATGAAAGTGGCTGCAGTGTTGTGCAATTTCCTCCGCAAACTGGTGAAATGATTCTCATATGGTTGGATCCAGAATCAGCAGAACAGTTCAACATATCTAGGTTTCTTATCTCTGTCATACTGACAAAAACAACAATAAAACAATAAGTTGAGTATGAAAGTGTCACTGATATTGGAGTATTAATCCAGTTTCTTTGTTAATCTGAATTCTGACCAAAAAAGTGCAAAGGGCTAAGCATACTAATCTCTACTACTTAATTCTGACATTCTCTGTCCGTAAAACGGACGGCCTTCGTTCTTGTGGCTGTTGTCCTGAAATTAAACAGCTAAAAGGGATAAAAATAAAAATACAGAATTCAACATCTTATGTTGGTGTAATAGGCTGATCAGATTGAGGAAGAGTATTTCTGTAGATAATAACTTCATTTAACCCAAGTATGTAATTTAGTAATTCTTCTGAATGGTTTTAGATAAACGGAAGTCCATGTAGTAGAAGTGCTTCTACCCGCAAATCTACCCGCAACTATATAAGGAAACCAACGCCTCGTGGGAGCTAGCTGGAGCCAAGAAGACGAAGCTGATAACTCACGACGCTCTACTATTCATAAACTTGTGGTCTGGTGCCTTAGACGACTAGGCGAGCAAAATCACGGAACTCAGGCTTAGTAGCGTTCTAACGTGCCTCAGAGAACTGGGTGAGTAAAATCACGGAACTCAGACGTTGTACCATGAACTTGTGGCCCTGGTGCCTCAGAGGACATGGTGAGCAGTCACGGAATCCAGACGTTGTAACGTAAACCTGGTGCCTTAGAGGACTGGGGGAGCAGAGTCACGGTACTCAGACGTTGTAACGTGAATTTGTGGCACTTGTGCCTTAGTGGATTGGGTGAACAAAATCACGATACTCAAAGGTTTTAACATGAACTTGTGGCCTTGGTGCCTTAGTGGACTGGATGATCAGCCACAGTACACAGACGTTGTAACGTGAACTTGTGACCTTGGTGCCTTAGAGGAATGGGTGAGCAGTCACCGAATCCAGACATTGTAAAGTGAACCTGGTGCCTTAGAGGACTGGGCGAGCAAAGTCACGGTACTCAGACGTTGTAATTTTAACTTGTGCCCAGAGACTTTTAGCTTGTGAAATATTTTAGCAAGAACACTGGAATGAGTGTGTCTAGAGATACCCAGTTTAACGTTTGCTCTTGCTAATGATCTCGGCAAAGGTATGACTGGGAAGTGTAAAGAAACAATTTATTTTACCGTCCACGTGAGCATATTAGGTTAGACACCGTATAAACTCGCAAATGCCAGGCAGATTTTTTTATATCCGTGAATGGTAGTTAACATTAAATTTAATGTAACCGTGATTTGATTTCGGCATTATTCACAAGAAGACGGAAACCGCTAATCAAGTTGGGAACATTCTGTAAAATAGAGTTAGGTTTAATGGAGGAAACATTTAACAGGTTTATCTATTGTTCTTCTGGTGTAGCACCGGCAACAGATCACACCAATGAAACAGGTAAGTGCTGCAGCGACTTGTGAAAGTCACTTTTGTGCACAATGGCATAAATGCATTCTTCATTCATTGATTTAATGATTTATTCATTTTATTATTTGGGATTTTGCGCTGTACTCAAAAATATTTCAACCCTATGACAGTGGCATTAGGGTGGGAGGCAGCAGGATAGAGCCCCATGGAAACCCACAGCCTCTACAGGGTTAAATGTTGTGTAGATATGTCCACCAAACGCGGCCAATGGAAGAACTTCTTCTATATCGCGCTTGAAAAATCCACACTAAGAAACATAACCCTGGAAGTGAATGGTCTCACGCAGTATTGTCACTGGTTTACCTTACATTACCACTTTTGTTAGCGGCATTCTGATTCATTTTGTAGCGGGAAAAGAATGCTGTTATGGTGCTATGTGGCGGTGTAAACTGATTGACGTATTTTTGTTAGTTTGCTGGATTGATCATGTTTATCTACACCGCTCAAGAAAACTAACGTTAGCTCTGTTATGTTTCAGTATGGAAGCGTTGGGGAGCCTTACCTTGTTGCTCGACTTCCAAACAGCACACGTGCTAGCGATTCGAGTGAGAAAGCAGTCAGATCAGGTGATTATGGTGAGTTAGGTTGAATAAGTGTATTCCAGATAAAAGCTGCTTCAAACACACTCCTATGGGACTCCTGGTTTTAGTGAGAATTCAGCTCGTCTCCTTCGGGTCAATATTTGTATCAGGCACACTGTTTTTGACGCGGCCAACTCGTTTCACTCTTCTGTTATCACAGGTGTCAAAGGTCCTCCCTGGACGAGGTTTACGCTCTAGTGCCACGTGAAGACCCAGTTGCCTCTCACCAATGTGAGCGCTGTGAGTTCAAGTCCAGCTCACGCTGGCTTCCCCTCCTGACGTGTGTCGGAAGGTCGGCCATCAGCCGGTGGATGGTCTTGGGTTTTCTCCGGGCTCTGCTCTGTTTCTTACCACCATAATGCTGATTCCCATAGTATAAGTGGAGTAGTCTTGAGAACATAAATAAATAAAAGGTGTCAAACATTTTCCTCATGCATGCGGCTATAATTGAAATGCTTTTGTTCTTGTTTTTTTATATTGTGAAATAGCGCAACACCAAGAAAATTTCACGTTTAGGGAAGGAAACTATGCAGGGAAGTAAGCGTTTCTATGGTGGACTTATTCTACACATTTGAGCTCACTTCTGATTAAAGTCCTTTTGGACTGTACTCATGTAAAAATGAGCTTGAAAAGGTAAAGCTCACATTTCAATGAAAACATCTGATAGTATCACCTCTGTTGAGTACTATGCAGCTATCCCGTAGCACTATGTGTGTATCCACTAGCATTGGGTGGCTATCCCAGAACACTATGTGTACACATAACACTAGTACCATGTGGCTGTCCCGTAGCACTTCTGTATATCCACCAGTGCGATGTGGCTATGCCGTAGCACTCTATGTATATCCACTGGTATTATGTGGCAATCAGGTAACACTGTGTATATCCACTAGTACATGTGACTATCCCGTAGCACCTCCACTAGTACTATGTGCCTATCCCGTAGCACCATGCTTGTATCCACTAGTACCATGAGGCTATCCCCTAGCGCCTCTGTATATCCACTAGTACTGTGTGGCTATCCGACAGCAGTCTATGTATATCTACTAGTACTATGTGCCTATCCCGTAGCACTATGTGTGTATCCACTAGCACCATGTGGCTATGCCGTAGTACCTCTGTGTATATCCACAAGTACTATGTGGCGATCTCGTAGCACTAGGTGTGTATCCACTACTACTATGTGGCTATCCCGTAGCACCTCTGTATATTCACTAGTACTATGTGGCTATCCCGTAGCAATATGTGTGTATCCACTAGCACCACATAGCTATGCCGTAGCACTATGTGTGTATCCACTAGTACCATGTGGCTATGTCGTAGCACCTCTTTATATCCACTAGTACCATGTGGCTATGCCTTAGCACTGTGTGTATATCCACTAGTACCATGTGGCTATCCCGCAGCATCTCTGTATATCCAGTAGTACTATGTGGCTATCCGATAGCACTATGTGTGTATCCACTAGTACTATGTGGCTATGCCGTAGCACTTCTGTGTATCCACTAGCACTATGTGACTATGCCGTAGCATTATGTGTTTATTGACTTGCACTACGTGGCTATTCCGTAACATTGTGTGTATATCCATTACTACTGTGGCGTGAATAAAACACACAAATAAAAACGGTTATGGAATATTATTGTTTTGGCAATTCCTGCTCTGGGAATCTTGCCGAGGTTAAACCCCAATTCAAGTTTGCGCATTAGTTTACCGATACATATGCCTTCAGGAGTAAACCTGGAGATTTTAAAACGTAACAAACGATGGAATATTTCCAAGTTTTCCATAACTGTTTGAGAGTGGTACTCATACCGAATGTGTGAAGAAGCAGAAGAAGTGGGGAAAGATGAAATAGATAGGGACAATGGGAATGGGACAGAATCCACCAGACCAGAGAGAATAGAGCCAATCCGGACACGGCAAACAGAAGCCGATAGGAGCCGAATCCGTCAAAATGGCGGAGTTTACACGGACCGAAGAAACTGAAGACACCACTAGAAGGACAAATCAAACAGAAGCGAAATCTATTACCACGTCGCCTTCAGTGGGTGGAATTGGGAACAATCCCAAAGCAAGTCTGTGCACGACAATCAAACACTGTCTGGAAAGAGAAGGACTGTCATGCAAACGTATCCGAAATATTATAAAGCGTAGTAAAGCTTCCAGGCGCTGGGCTAGACGCCGCATCAATAATACAGAGAAGCAGAATACAGACCAGGCACTGCTAGGAATCTGAAGGATCGAAAATCTCGTAGACAACTTGCGGGCATCAACAAAAGTCTACGATGTTGCCGGCAAATAGCAACGAAGCCATGCTGGATTTCGTCAAGACAGGTGTTTCGTGAAAATCCTCACACACTAAAGGGCGAGACTGCTACACTAATCAGAGGGAAACATCTTGATGGAAATGTATAAATATCAACAGGTATCAACAGTATCAACAGTCTTGAATTGTGTCATTTAATCATAGTTTTTTTCGTATGTTATTGATCAGTATATTGGAGATTTTAATATTTGTGAGTACATATAAAATATATTATACCGGTATTAAAATTTTAATGTGTGTCTATGAAAATAAAACAAAAGGATTAGTACTACTATATTAGAATTTCCTTAAAAGCAATAGGACGAAGAGGCATTTGTTGATTTGCGTAAAGAGTAAATATTATTAGTTTATGGCACTGTACAGAGGTATTTGCATGCCTATCTTGTGTTGAAAATCTGTACTAGATTTATTTATTTGCTTGACTGGTCTTTCACGCCGCACTCACAAATATCTATTTTTTACGACGGCAGCCAGCATTATGGTGGGAGGAAACCGGGCAGAGCCTGGGGGTAACCCATAAGTTGTTGGCGCATCTTTCCGTGCAAGGCCGGGGAGGAAGCCTGCATGAGTTGGACTTTAACTCACAGCGCCCACATTGATGAAAGGCACAGGGTAATAACGCCACTCTGGCGTTAACCCATACACAAAACCATTCTTATGCAATCGTCTATAAATAAAAACATGAGAAGTCAATATACAATGGTGTCTGTGGATGGGAAATGACAATATGAAATAGACAAAGCCAACATGTAGGAGCGAAAGCAATGGATGAATTGCCTATTGCCTATGGAGGACCCCATCTGTATTAGAAGACACGCCGCAGGATACGGGTTTAAAACATGACAAGAACTAGAAGGCCCACAGTAGTATTCAGTACTTTACAAAACACTTTACACTGACGTATTTATCATATAGATCAACCCTCGAATTACAATCAGGATGGCCAAATAAGATTTAGAGCCCGACAAGAAGTAGGCTTAAAATGTAAGGAAGCTAGCTGTGTTTTGTCGGCGTTGCGTGGGCGTTACTCTGTCATTACACAGCCATCATTGTTTTATCTGACCCTTTCTTTTCACTTTGTTCTGTAGCCTAAATTTTATTTTCATCCTTCGTATATCTAAGATTTGCAAAAAAATTTCCCAGTGTGAAAATGTTTTTGTCTCTTGACAACGCGTTGTTAATAAATTCAGGTTTTGTCCAACGACACCAGGAACACAGCAACATAAATTACCTCCCTTTACAGCTATACACAACAACGTTCCATTTTTCTCCACTTACGAGAAGATCTCTTGAATTGGAGCGATTTCACTGGGCCTAAAACTTGGCCTTTAAACAGAACTATATTAACACCGTAGACGTCTTTAACACAGGTAATTCATCCATTGCTTTCGCTCCTACATGTGGGCTTTGTCTATTTCATATTGTCATTTCCCATCCACAGACACCATTGTATATTGACTTCTCATGTTTTTATTTATAGACGATTGCATAAGAGTGGTTTTGTGTTTGATTATCCACATGGAACGCCAATTCACGGTCTACAAATGGTATACGAATGTAGTAACGCGATGATTTAACGAAACGTATGATTGGAAGTGCACATGCTTGTTGAGCACGGTTGGTGATGCGCATGCTTGCTGAACAGGTGTGTGAAGAGTGTAGGCAGTAAAGCTTCAGCTCAGATGACATTTTAAATGGCTCGCTTTGCGTGTTTTCCGAAATAGGACGACATCCTACTTTGTTTTAACCCAAACCTCTCTAATACTTATGTTTTTAATCATTGCTTAAAAACTTTTCGACTTTAGCAAGTTACTTACCAACATCTGCTCGTCATTTTGGTGGAAAACTGGAGTCCTTCAACTAACGTTAGACAGCGCAAACTGCCAAACGAACGTCGCCTTAAGGTATACCTTATAGTATTATATACCTTTGCCATATTACAGGCATGCAATTCAATTAATTAATTAATTCTACATATCTATCTTCACGTGTGGATAAATACAACACGTATACTTTTTGACACTTGCATGAAAGTAACATATATACAGTGGATACAACACATACCTGTTCACGACAACAGATCTGCATTTTAAGGACTCCACGTCGTCGTATCAATGGAAAACTATCGAGTACGGCGTAAAAACCCAAGCATACATACATGCATACATACATGTTCACGAGTTGGTGGATACAACACACATGTGTTCACGAGTGGGTGTATACAACACATACATGTTCACGAGTGGGTGGTACAAGTCATACATGCGCACGAGTGGGTGGATACAAGTGATACACGAGTGGATGATATAACACATACATACCCACGAGTGGGTGGATAAAACACATGTGCACGAGTGGACGGATACAACACATACATGTTCACGAGTAGGTGGATACAACACATACATGTTCACGAGTGGGTGGATAAGACACATACATGTGCACGAGTGGGTGATAGAACACATACGTGTGCACGAGTGGGTGGATAGTACACATACGTGTGCACGAGTGGGTGGATAGTACACATACGTGTGCACGAGTGGGTGGATAGAACACATACGTGTTCATATATAAAATTAGATATTCAGGCAATGACAGTGGCAGTTCGCGTTCAAACTCAGCTACTAACATTACGGTATAGTCCAAGTATTGGTCCTCCCAATGTGTCATGTGTGGTGTCTTCAGCATCACTTATTATGTTACGACTGGTTGTGGTGTTATATTATTATGTCACGACTGGTTGTGGTGTCATGTCTGGTGTCTTCAGCATCGCTTTCCAGTGAAGTGGCAATAGAAATGTATGTGTTTCGGCATTATGACAGACCAAAAATCAAAAAAAGACACTTTGATGAAAGATTTCTTCAGATTTGAGGTTAATTCACAAGAGGTAAAGTTTGAATAGATGCAGATATATCTTTATTTAAATGATATCAGGACAAAGAAAGGAATAAAGCAATCAATCCCGTTGTATACATCAACATTTCTTGCTGATACAAACAGGTGCATGGAACCTTATAGCTGGGAGGCGAGATAACCACACTGTGTCGTTTTCATCCATCCCTTACTGATGACAGCTATCAGCGTTAAACAGCCGAGAAAACTCATCGGATATACTGCCTCACTTTATACGGCTAAAACGAAAGGATGACGGATATAACCATATCATCTGCATCCCCGACTTGATCTGGAAAACAAAATGAGATGTGACTGGAAGCGAATAAATTGCACACTCATTCATCGAAGCTGGGGGTGATGGGATGGGGGCAGGGGTTGGTTGGGGGTGATGAGATGGGGGCAGGGGTTGACTGGGGGAGATGGGATGGGGGAAAGGGTTGGCTTGGAGTGTACCGTATAATCCAACTATCTATCTATCGACCTGTATGCAACAAAGGTCGTTATTTCGCACCATCCACACTTAAGCATGTGTATTTTAACTGTTACAAATGTTTCAGTTTCTTTCACTTCCAATTCTAAATAACATATTTTTCCTGTAAAGCAGACGTACGTACATGTCTAATGTGTCGGCTATGTCCAGGCACATTTGTTGTTTGGAGTTTCCCAAACAAAGAACATTTACTCGCATCTATCAATCCATTGCCCAAACGAAAAGCAGTTACACGCATATAACAATCCATTGCCCAGACAAAGAAAGGTTACAAAAGAAACAAACAAAAGAATAACTCCCATTCGCACAACAGCCATTTGTCTAAAACTCGATTCGTCAAGGAATAAAAGTGGTCTTAGACAAAATTAAAAATTAACTTTTATTGTCTATGATCATTAATAATACCACAAGTTAAAACTCTGAGTAACAAAAATCTAAGACAGCTTCGTGTTCCTGGCCATCAAGTTTGCCATCAAGATAGCAGTCGTAAAGTAACCGGCCTGTTATGCCGTCATTATAGTCGTCTCTATATATGATAGAATGTAAACAGCGTCTGATTACCAGAGAACCAGTTCTGCTTTGAATTTCCTCTGACGTAACTGAACGCTGGGTAGGCAGGCCGTCCATCCGAGGGGCAGACACCATAGAAATCAAGAACCATCAGCCAACCATGATCTCCATAGCAGTCACTGTGTACAGAACTGATATAAAACCTTCGGCTCCTACAAAGAAATAATAAGATGGATCATATGACACATGGAATAAGGCTCAAGTATATAATTAAGTGAGATATATTAGAATGAGATATTATCTTCTCAAATAGAATTTAGCATCGCGACGGTCACAGTTTCACATCAGTTTTCCATAGTCATAGTTTAGAATCTTATGTTACAGTTTAGTATCGTCGGAATTTATCATCGACACAGCTGAGCATTATTACAATTTACCCACCACCTTCGTTACAGTTTAAAATAAACATAGTTTAGCATTGTCACAGTACATCGACCTCACAGCCTGATTCATATGAGTAAATACATGCATAATTTTACTTTACGCTCTGAAGAGAATTTTAGTATAATCAGTCAACGGAATTTACGAATTCTTATTTTAATAAATCGACTTTTATCTGTAATGAAATACTATTAGTGTTACCCACCCATAGGCGCCTGAAATACTGAAATAATTGATTACACCCCCTGGCAGGTCTGTCCATGGCGATGACAGCAGTTGGGATTTACTAAACCAGGACAGCGTCGTGGTGTCCAATCCGTTGAAGGTCAGCCTGACAACCTCTGTCATGTCTGTATATAAACTCAACTGAACCTGTGGGAAAAACCCGCTGAGTTTACAGTCGTCTGGTCACCATTAAGCATATTATTATCTTTTTGATTTTGTCTGAATGAGCACAGCTCTGAGTATGGCGTTGTTTTTGTTCGATTCAAACTGCTGTGAAGAATGTCTCACTGTCAACACGGTAAGAATTATTGTCACCACGGTAAGAAGGTCTCACTGGCAACATAAGAATGACCAAAGTACAAAAGGAATGTAAAACGCAAACTGAATCTTTACAATGCGCGAGACAGGCCCTTATCAACGATTATTATATCAATAAATTCATACACATCATCCTAACTTATAAAAATTGGAAACAATGACACAATACTAGAATATATTACTTTGTAGATTAACAGAAAAACATTTAGTTTTACTTTTTATAGCAAAAATAAATCCACAGAGAACACACGACACGTTTAAATCAACCTAGACCACTTCTTTGCAATACTCATGCAGAGATTTGCCCTGTAATGCGTGACCTAGAAAATGTTCTCCAATTGCTTCTGTCCTAAACACATACATATGCAGAACAGAGTTAATTCCACTGTAAGGTCTCCCACATATCGTATCACAAAGGTGGATATGTGAAGATGGGGGCGATTTCTAAGGAAAAGTTTTAATGTGAAAATGTTATTCCATGCGCTCTTCCAAAAATAGCATGTTGGTTGCTGTCTATTCAATGACTTCCAGAACATTGGATAGATAACATTATATGCAGTATAATGTATATGTCACAGTTATGTCTATTTTCGCCAGACTTTTGTCCATCAATCCTCCACGCTCTTCTCATGTTAACATGTTACAACACTACTTAATAATCAAAAATGTGTTGGTTTTATTATAGATATTTTAATAGGTTGCCTAAAAATGGCTGAGACTACAGCTACGGTACTCTAGAGTCGAGAAGCGTCCGGGGTGTAGGCGTCCCATGGACTTCACCTAATTCGTTTGGATAGACTTGTATACTTGCAGCAACCGCGTTTAATTTTCTAAAAAAAATATTATTCACCATGCAGCTTAATGGCTTACCCAGGAAAATCCTGTCAGATTATGTGTCAGTGGATGTTTTACTTGGGGTCAATAATAATTCAGTTTTCAGTGATCCATACCACGTTTCTGACAATATCTGTTTAAGTATTTGAGTATCAAGACTAAACAAGTGGGATTTTCCTTCATCACAGTCCTGTTCTATCTGCAAATCTCCAGTTACGACAATGGCTACTCGTATATCTTTGTGTAGACATTTTTTGCCTGTATATCTCTTGTAAAAGATGTCTGTTTGTGCAGTAAACGTCACATATTTTCAATATATATATATACAGCATTGTGAGTGAGAATACGCAAATAACACTCACCTCTGTAATGTTCCACTTCTGCCAGTCCTTGACGATCGGATGTTTGTAGACGGTATCGAGAGGACAGCTGAGGTCTAAATACCTGTGCAGATTGGCCTCAGACAGGTTGGAAGATGGTCCAAATAGCCATGTATTAAACACGGAAACACCCGAACCCGATGACGCCCGAAATATCGGAAAGTTAACTTTCGCTGTGACGCAAAACAAAATTCTATACATTATTTTTCGGAGAATCTTTGATGGAATAGGGCTACCTGGATGGCGCCATAACCGCTAGGTGGTATTCAACTGAACCTTAAAGACCAAGTGTATATATGTATGGATAAAGAATCTCGTTTAAAGTTCAAAAACGCCACTTTTTATTTTTGTGATGTATGCAGCAGTTCAAAGTAAGCAGTCACGCCCACAGAGGGAAAATCGAACGGGTCGCCATGCTTTCAGTTTTAACTAATCAAGGACGAGATATATCTACTGCCCGATAAGGCATCTGTTTCTGCTGTGACGTCACTCGTCACACTGCAAACTTACTTTTCAATCAGCTGTTATCCTTGTGATTACGAGACAATTCTGATATACTTTAAAATCAGTTGCACGAGAAAGTAAAAGTTTAGGTCTGTATTGACCCATCGTCAGAATTAGCTGTTGTTATATTTTTTATTGTCTTTTCTTTTAAGTGTTTTTCCCCAGCACTTACCGTTCCACGTTAAAGCACCTGTGAATCAAATGGCTATATCATTTCTCTACTATGACCACGATCTCTGTGGATAGTGGAGCAATTACATTGAGGAAAAGCTTCTATTAGTCCATCAACAACAATGAATTAACAATAAGTATTTACCGTTTTACCAAACATGGACTACCCAATCCCCATCCGCGTTGGCCCACGCACGGACCATCTCGTCTGTCATGTTACCGAGCAGAAGGCAGTCGGTATTATGCTTCACGGCGAACGCACTGCACGAGGCTTCCATGTTCATGCATTTCAACGCACACTTTAGGGTTGATGTTTGAGGTATGAACGTTAGATTTCTCCAAACTACGTTCAGGAATTCTGTATTTGTTTTGGAGTCATACTTAAATGCAAAACGAAGAGCATTAGCTGTGCACGTACTCACGGGACTTAAGGCGACTGCTCCAACGACACTCGCGAGAGAGACTTTCAGGGTTGCCGATAAAAACGTCGTCATTGGCGAAATTAGATAAGAGTTTCCAGCAAAACCCTTCTCTCTTTTCATGAAAGAACAAAAGGAACAATGTTGAGTCTAGTATACAAACAGTAATAAACAAAAATAATCCTTGACGTTTTCTCCCAGTAGTCTTGAAAACTTAGGAGAAATGTCCCGTGATGGCTGTTCGATTTTCCAGGAGATTTTTCTCCACATTTGTAAAAGCTCACAATATGTGGTACATCTTTCAGCAATCTGGTTGATAAGATCACAAAAACAACGTCCCATGTACATTTATCGAGCGCAGATGCTGCACCGGTGTTCTGGACTTTGGGAAATCTAACCCGCTTGTCCTCTTCAGAGAGATCTAACATCTGACCACTGTCAGTGCAGTCCATACCTGAAGACCGCTGGTCACTTACCGCCCACGTGGCAGGGGATCATTGCAAGATGTCGATTGGCTATCATCTGAGCATATCGCTAGTTAATATCACTTAGAATTCTTGTACATATAGGCCTATTATCATACATCTCTGTGGGTTTTCCACGCGAGATTTTTACAACGGTAATAGGGGTCTCCGTGGCTCAGTTGGTTAACGCGCTAGCGCAGCACAAAGCCTCTCGCCAAAGCGGTTGGCGTGAGTTCAAATCCAGCTCATGCTGGCTTCCTCTCCGGCCGTAAGTGGGAAGGTCTGCCAGCAACCTGCGGATGGTCGTGGGTTTCCCCCGGGGTCCTTCCACCGCCGTCGTATAAGGGAAATATTCTTGAGTACGGCGTAAAACACCAATCAAATGAATAAATTAAATAAATTAAAACGGTAATATTCACTCTTCATCGTTCTTCAGTGCACAATTTCGGCCTCCATGATTTCTTCACATCATAATACTGGCAAGGTGATAAGTGAAATATTCTTGAATTCCACGTAAAGCAACAATAAACAACCTTTATTTCCAAATGACTTTTTTTCAACCTTTGATTTCGTTTACAGGATTTCATGATATCACCATCGCATGATGGTTTAGAAACACCACTCAGAGCTTCTGTAATATTTTGATGCCAAGTCACTGGATTGTTTTAGATGTCTACTGGACATGTGCATGAACAGTTACTCACGGTCTCTTATGCCGGTTTCATGAGATTGGCGCATTTTCATGTGGCATAAGATTCAAGCGATTCCGGCAGTTAGGTTGTGAGGCCTGGTTGTATGGTTAATGTTCGGAAATCAGTGATAAGCCATGGGGTATGCGTTTATTTATGATTGCCTTTTACAAAGCCCTGTAAAGCAACACAGCACTACTCAGATCACGCAGTGTTTTGACAGAAAACGAAATGTTTCATTTCAGCTTGAAATTAAAGAATTCATTTGCATACTATGCCTGAAGTAAACCTTCAGATTACAGCATTCGTTGCATGCGTTAACAAACTGTTCTTGTGAGCAAACAACAGGGAGCAATAGGAATAAATCGTCCTTCAGGTACGCTGCTAGACTTTCGTGCACTTAACACACATTTACTTGAACGTTTCAAACATTCCTTGACTTTCTTTGAATTCGTATTTTATTTCCGAATACATTTATGAAGAGGAACTATGCATCATTGTGACGAATGTTACCGACGGGGCGGCTCTGTGGGTATCTATATCCCGCTATTACGCATGACATGGGGTTGTGAAGGGCTATGACGTCAGACAATACACACCCTCCCCGCTCATTTACGTTGATAATACATGACCACTACATTGTTCTGCACCAGCGCTACACCAGTTGGCATATCAAATATATATGATAGAAAGTGGGCTTGTAAAAATCACGTAATTAGTCATTCTCTCCCGTCAATTCCACACTGTGCACCCACTACTGAAAGAGATGAGGCTATAAATAAAACCTCACTTCATTGGCAGAGATCTATACCACCACGGTGTGTCTATAAAAATTTGATCAGTGACCTTTTCATACTTTAACTGACTCACTTGTTATTATTAAACAATTTTCTTTGTCCTTTACACAACGTTTTATTCTATACTCAGTTTAACTCCCCCTTGAGCAGTAATGAACTCACATGTGTCTTCAAAATACTGCCATGAACGTTTTGACGTATTCCGAGTGATTTTACATACGTTTCATGTTTTAATAATCTACTGGTTCCAAATAACCTCAGATATTTGTATTTATCTTCAGTGCATGATATGTGGGATGCTATCGCTGTAACAGTTCTCTGCTGCCAAAAGGAATTTGGCACGAGGCGTGAAAACCATTCGGAATAAAAAGTATTTTCATCGAGATTTGTCTGATTGTTTAACACTGCAGCATACGTTAAAATTTAAAATAGATAATGTGTTGTAAATTAAACAAAATCATGAGAAAAGTTTCTCTGATAGATATCCTAGTTTGTATTGACAACTACCAATGATCAGAGTACGGATGAAAACTCTCCCTCGGGTAAGCGACTCTCGATCATCTGAAGTCAGTTTAGTGATCGTGCATGTATCTCTGCTGGTATCTAAAATAAAGCATTATGGCGATGAGCTTTGTTAGATCGTATACATAAGTATACAAACTCGTATCTCTATATTTTTCATTTGCAACATATCAGGCTTTTAAGAATTTACGGATGGTTTAACATTACATGAATCTCTTATTATAAATCAATAACATAATAACATTATTCACATGTCAGAACAATCGACATGGAATATTTTCAAATGTATCGACAGATTACTCGAAGAGTTCTCTCCTACACCGAGTATTTTCCCTAGGAGATGGAGTTATCGTGACTATCCACGTCAGAGTAATAGATTTGTAGTGGATAAAAATATATTTCTGTTCGTAGAGAATCGTTGTCTGTGATACAAGAATACGTATGAACTGTTACGTGTTTACAGAAAAACAATTGTTAATTATATACCGAACTCGAACACTTACTGTAGCTTTAGATAACTAGTAGTGTGCGGAATTAGTATACTCTTGTTTGCTCCAAACAGTGGCCTCTCTTTGGGTATAAGCATTCGTGAATTTTGTTGGTAAAGTAATGTCGGGCTTGCGCCTATCATTTTTAACCAGAAAACAGTATCCCTGTTGAAAGTATTGCAATATCTCATGTCAAGTGATTTATAACCATACATCCGGGTAGGTGATGTATTTTAATATCTCTGAGTATATGTGATATATCTTGATTTCTCAGCATATATGATATTTCTTGATACCTCATGGCATGTTGACTCAAGGTATGATAAGTGACATTTCGTGGTTCGTGATTATTTGAAGTCGTCAACATTGTGTCGGCGATATAACGAGATCTCTTCAATATGTGTAGGGCTGTTTGGAAGACACCATATGGGGGTGCCCGGTATTACTGGCACCGGTGAAATGAAAACCGAACTTAATCAATTATGATATTATGCAAATTGCCAAGTGTTAAGTCTTTGACTACAACCGAATAAAAATGAATTCTTCCCAAAGCCCATGTAACAATTCTTAAAAACAAACTATTTTAAAAATGTTCATCAAACTAGGAAATTTAATTCACAAGGCAAAGCAGTGAAGCACAGAAAGTGTATTGGTTCGGTGGGACCATATATTTAGGCCGATCATATGGCCACATTTGGTTAAGGTTGAGTCAGCAGTCCTCCGGGCGTGTAGTCGAAGGTACTCACAGGAAAGGTAAAGGTGTAAAATGACCAGCAGAGAAGGCTGAGGGATAACTAGATCCTGCCCGTCCGGGAATCTTGATCCTGCACTTTACTAATAGACACGGAGGCACTGTTTGGTTAACTCATCACTGCTTGGACTCGATCCTCCGCACCGATTGCATAAGGGTCGTCTGCATTGCGGCTGAGTCTAAAGGAAATATGTTTTAATACAGGTGTGTGGAATTTGTTACGTTTGGAAGAGGGAAGGAAATGCTATGGACTTCGTGCTAAAAAGTACGCTTGATCCATCTGAGGTTGCCAAGCAGTGTCTCTGTGATTAATGGTTAAATACAGAATCAAGCCACAGAGACGCGCAGAATCTAGGGACAAATGAGGGACACAGGCACAAATTCTGCAGCCACACACGAGCTAAGGGAAACAGCCCGGCGATTGGTTTTCTATATATTTAGCCAACTTCTGATTAATACATGATGCGGGCAAATGGAAAACAGGGTGAAGTGTTTGTCTGCGAGAAAAGTTTGTTTTCTGATCGCTTCATCAAAGTTAAAATTGCCAGATGTGTCAAGGCGTGCGGCCGAGAGAAAATGCCTCGCCGCTCCTCCCTCTCCCCGGCCAATTCCCTCTCCACTCAGGGAAGCATACTATCAGATACAGGCTCCATATTTAATGTGACAATTAATGATCTTCCTTCAGTACTTTACCATGAATTGGGGTTTCCCTTTTTAAAACAATAAAGCAATGCGGTTTAGATAGAGAGAATGTAGCTCAGAAGTACGTACATGATTGACTAGATTTCTTTGTTAAGTGAAGCAATCTCTGTCGACAGCAAATTTCCTATGGATATTAGAGTTGCCCCCCATTTACTGGCTGACAGCTGAAATTGCCGTCCACCTGAAGGGCTTTCGATGCTGTTATAAACACATGTTGTTATGAACAAATTCCCCGATAATTGTCAAACTTTCCTTCAGGTATTTATTGATGGCTCCATGAGAGCTGAAAAGTTGGGGATGTTTACTATACAGCTACCTGAATTGATATTCTCAGGAAACTCTGAGCTGCCTAATTATGCGTCTGTGTTCACCAGTGAACGGACAGCTGTTCTATCCTGGTGACTTTTAGCAGAGTATATAATGAACAGTTGTTTTTAATGATACATTTAGCTAATTACAAGGATATTCAGGTTTTACTCTGGAAAATGCGTCACCTATTGCTAGGAATTCTTTTACACGCGCACCAAGCTTGAGTACTGAAGCATTTGTGTTCGTTTTGAGATTGTTAGCCGTACAGACCTACAAGGAAGCCATGTTCAAGGCCTTGGGGATGCATCTTAAAAGAAACCGGCCATATTTACGCAAAGTACGCATAATCTAAATGGCCGTTTCGTGCTAATTTCAAACGTGGTTTTCATTATTTTATAACATTTAAAATGGAATGATGCTACGGTGGGTCTTTTGGACCATGTTGAACAGGCTGACGTCTTATTTTGGTCCTAGAGATATTGTAACTGTTTAATATATTTGCACATGAACTATAGATACAGATGTTGTACTACACATGAACTTCAGATACAGATGCTGTGCTACACATGGACTACAGATACAGGTGTTATCCTGCACACGAACTACAGATAGACATGTTGTACTACACATTTACTACTGATACAGATGCTGTACTACACATGAACTTCAGATACAGATGTTGTACTACACATGAACTACAGATGCAGATGTTGTACTACACATGAAGTACAGATACAGGTGTTATACTACACATAAACTACAGATACAGATGTTATACTACACATGAACTACAGATACAGATGCTGTACTACACATGAAGTACAGATACAGATGCTGTGCTACACAAAACATTAACGTAGAACGTAGACATATAGAAATCAGAAGTTGTTTAGTAACTAAACAGGGACTGTGACTTCACTGTTTTCCAGTCTGTTCAATACAGTCCAAAAGTCCACTGTAGTGTCTTTAAATCCAATATGATAACTGTGAAAAAGTGTCAAAATATCATGAAGCCTGGAGCCACAGAAATGTTGAGAAGACATAACGTTATGACAGACACCAAAACGATTCTATGACAAACACAACAAATAACGAAAAACAATCACTCAGTCAACTGAGAGGAAGGACGAGATTACCTGCAATGACCTTTGTCAGCTACTGCGATACGGAATTTCCGGCTTACAGAATTGCAATGAGACATTTGCTAAGAAGTCATCTCTTGGGACGACGTCACTCGGTCACGATCGTCCTCGATCGGTCACGTTCGGTATGGATCACCACCGAGGTAAAATGGACCAGTGCTTGTACCAAGGTCATTGTGCGCTCAAAGTTTCATTAAAATCCATTACTCTTGCTGAGAGACTGACAACTGACAATGGTGACAAATCCTTTAACCTTCCTGCATCCGGAATCAGATCCACAATTGTATATTGGTGATGTGCCAAATCTAAGAACGCAATGAAATATGATGAAAATCTGCCAAGAAGTTTTCTCTGATTGAATGACAGCTTACCATTCATATTAGCATAAAATTTTTATGGCCCCCAGATTTCATCCAAATCTGTCTGTCAAATCTTCAATTCAAATTGTGAACAGAAAGACAATCAAACACATAAACTGTAACATGGCCTATTTAAAAGGAGGAAACGAGTTGAAAATCCTCTTCCATTGTAGTCCACAAATTCCGAAGCAAAGGTATATCATCTTACACTATTGACCTAGAATTTGTCCGGTGGAATGTGTCGTGGATGGGAACCCTGGAGAAAACACTTCGTCATGCATGCAGCTTGAAATATGAAGAAAAACGGTTATATGCGTGGCGAATAAAATGCCCAATGTCATTGTGTTTACTGAGCTGAATCTTGCGCGTGATGCATGTAGAGCCAATCAGAGTGTCCGCATTCTAAATGTGGGAGGGAAAGGTAAGAGTATCCTAAAATAGTTCATAGGAAGGGGGAGGTAAAGCCATAAGGATGACGACGAGATTGCATGATCCTCATGGTATCCTGTGGTAACTCGAAATTTATGTTTGAATGTCATTGTTTTATGTTTTATCTCTTCTGTACCACGGAACAATGATTTCGGTACATGAGTATTTAAGAGGAATATCATTACTATTTCTAGAACTGTGAAAAATATATACCGGAACATATTAACTGCTTGATATGTAAGAATTTTCCCGGAGCAACTGTTCCTGCACTGTCAGGCAAACCTATCTTAACTATGGTTCTGTCATCTGTGCAGGTCATTTTGATGCTTGCACCACTCGCATACCTCATAAACACAGATATGAGTTACTGCGCAGAAAACTTGCCCACCTCCGTATGTAGTTCAACCTCACTAATAGGTTAACAAAAATTTTAGCCAAAAGCTACGAAACTTTAGTTTGCACCTTCAGGTAAGAAATACATATTTTGTGGTACTTTAGGCGGAATAGTTATACCTCAGTGATTGGCTAAATTATTCACTTTTTCTAAACTGCAAATATTATCAAAGACAGCGCATGCTGTAAGGTTAAGTTTGCCAACTAGGTTTTGACAATATTATGTCTCTTTGGGTAAGTATTTTTTCTTACAGCTACTACGACGTCGGAAACTGACATTTTGACCGTGCTCCGTCGGCTAGCATCTGTCTAGGCTGCGACGTAATTCTTCCACTCTTGTCTCCTGAGACTGTAGTAAGCTGGTAGGGTTGTGTTTGTAACTTAAGTATACATGTAAATTTATAACATGAGTTGATCAAGAAACTTACTCCCGCCACAACACAAAGGTCTGGAAATACTTAGCAGTGTTGTTCACTCTTGCTATAACAGTGTGCTGTCCCTACTTTATTACCTGTTACATTGACAGTCAACTCAGAACATTTACGTCACAACGTATAAACGGCTGATATCTCCTAGCTCTCCGATTGGTCATTCTTGCATAAGCTTGAAAGCATGGGCGCCTTCAGATCGGCAGCACTATATTCTACACTTTAATGGTAATTCAGCAACGAATTCATACAATTTCACAGTTTTTACATTGAAGAGAGAATTTTATAATCTTTTTGATGATTAGCACCTCATGCATGAGCTGTCTTTTACTTTATTGAAGCAGGGAAGTGCTTTAAATATTTATCAGGGCATCACCATTCTGATAATATTCCTATGTGGTCAGTCATTAGCGAGTCTGACGAGTGTGTCGCGTGATTCAGAATGATCTGTAGCCCCTTCTAGCGAGTTTGAGGAAAGAGAAACGCCGAGCGCGTTCCCAAACGCTTGATATCGGTCTGCACGATTGTCATTTTTGGCGTCAGATATTACCAAGACCATCGCTGGATCGGGTGCCAGCTAAACTTTCTTTAAGCACTGATTTTACCCATTTCGACTTTGACTTTTGAAAAAAAGGATGTGTCGCCAATGTTTATGGTTACCTTTTTTTAATTTAATGTACACGAGGGATGGATATAGCTACAATGTAATACATGTATCTTCGATACTTATTTCATTTTTGATGAGCATTAAACATGACAATTGCGCATTTAAACTTCGCCAAGGATGATAGAGGATTCTGTAACCTATCGAATATTTTGGGTATTGTGGTAAATATTAATGTGACAGTCCCAATACTGTTGCTTAAAATCACCTAACATCTACGTGTAACTACTACTTCGTTGTTTGGTGTGTATGTTAGAATTTGTAAGCAAGGTAAATTAATATGGTAATGGAATGACTTAATGCTGCACAAAGCTGGTTACTTATCAGACCCATATGGAGAGATTTGATTGGTTCAGTGAACATTTGCGAAGTGCACGGAAGCACTTTGAGCTGCATGATTGGTTGAATCACTAAATAACCAACAGGATTAACTTAACAAGGAACCGCTTTTACAACAGGATCCGGTTTGAGGCTGTCCACCAAAGGGACAATTCGTGGAAAATAAATTTGCAAATATTACATTTAATAGTTCAACAGTTCTTTTCCTTTAACACGCACTGGCTGAAACAAAACGTTTGGCGCTAGCGTGATGAGGAAAAACGCTTTGAACAATGGGCAATTAGAGTGAACACCTGTAGCATGCTCGTGAGCAAAGCTTGCCGCCAAGCAGTCGGCTATATAAAGCGATTACTTTGACACATCTAATCCGTATCTCTGACGTGGTTTACACAGCATGTTCTGAAGCCCTCAGACGCACCAAAAGTAAGTTGTGTAACATCTGTTTCGAGTAACATCAGTTTCAACCATTAAGCTAACAGCAGATGTACAAGTGACCGAAATGCTGAACGTATTTCGAGTGTTAGGTAGATAACTTTTGTTTACATTATTTCGTTTTTTACCTGTACGATGGCTAATGACTGACTAGTTTCTAGTCCAGAAAGCGACATTAGCGTTATGACTATTCAAGGCAGGTTTACAGCTATGTTGTGTCACACAAAGTCTGTGCTGTGTCACACAAAGTCTGTGCTGTGTTACATAAAGTCAATACCTGGTCATTCCATGCAAGCCGGCGGAGTTCGACTCCTTTCGATGTTGTTGGAGTGGCCACTGTCACAATTGTCTTCACTTCGATCATGGAAAACTGAAGCAAATGACACAATGGGGAACATTACCCGCCTGAAACAAGCCGATCCATGCGGACTCTCTGTGACACGTCTAGGTGGATGTGACACAGCCGAGCGGGTACTTAGTGATACATCCAGGAAGATGTGATAAGTCCAAGTGGGTACTCTGTGATACGTCAAAGCGGTGCGTAGAATGGGGAATTCTGTTATACGTCCAAGTGGGTACTCTGTGATAAGTCCAAACGAGTAATGTGTAATGCGTCCAGTCGGGAACTCTGTGATGATGGTGAAAGTGTAGTTTAACATCTCTATAGCGTAACAAGAGACTCATATGTTTTAACTCTTATTGGACCCGGCTTCATTAGGCTCTAAATGTTCCCCTGTTGCAATTACTTAATGAAAAAATAAAAACATGACGGCAAATAAACAAATGAAGACATAGATAATTCATGCCTACATTATTGTGTTTTTATTCTTTTGCAGAATGCAGATGTCTGTAAGCGTCCTCGTCGTTCTCATCTGCCTGGCAGTACATGTGCCAGCACGGAGCGTGCGGCGGCATGAAATGGTGGTCAGTAATTCGTATATTTGTGTATTTGAATCATGCATGAAGCATTTCTATGGAACAGTCTGGATTTATCGCCATTTATTCCCATAAACAAACATTTCGGAGTTAATCTGTACATAGCGGAGTTGGCCTCAAATACGTGATTGTGTGGTTCATGTATATGGGATCTCCACTAAACCACTCTAGATTGCTCGACCAGCGACTAACCATGTGGACACTTTCATGATCTATAAGTGGTATATTCAGCTTCCTGCGCATGTTTGTGGGTTTTCCCCGGGCTCTGACTAGGTTTTTCCCCACCATAACGCGGGCGGCCGTGGTATAAGTGAAATATTTTGATTTGGGCGTAAAACACCAACCAAATAAATAAATAAACAGAAGTGGTATACGAATCTTGGACTTGACACTTAAATTCATAGGACTGTTGCATTTCCGATACCAAATGAGAATATAACCTTGAAGTCATGGACATTTTAATGTGTCTTTTATTTGCACAGTTTGTGTCAAATACCTATAGCATATTATAACATCATTGAACTGTTTTACCTGAGAAAAAATTCAAAACAATGATAAATAAAGTATGAATCATCCGACTTATGACCTTGATAGTGTTATCTAGCTTAATGGCCCCAAGCGCCAACTGGAAATTATTTGTGTCTTTTATTCCACGTGAACAAAAACATGTCGTGTAGAATTTCTTCTGTTGCGTTTAAGGAATTGATATTTACGGCACGTTTGTGTTACAAATTTAGGGTGCCGTTGACGAGATGGGATCGACAGACAATATGATGCCTACCTTGCCGGAAGGTAAAGGTGAAATGATGAATAGAGATGGGACAGAAATGGAGAAGAGCAAGGATAGTATGGAAAGTACGGAGAGTATGGAGAGTGAGGAGAGTATGGAGAGTAACGAAAAGGAAGAGAATGAAGAGGCTGGAGAGGGTGAAGAAGGCGAACAGAGCAAAAAGAAAGGAACTGGAGAAGATGGGCCTGAAGAGCCTTCACTTGATGAACCAACGGAAACAGGCACAGGAGGAGACGAACCCGCGGAAACAGGCACAGGAGGAGACGAACCCACGGAAACAGGCACAGGAGGAGACGAACCCACGGAAACAGGCACAGGAGGAGACGAACCCACGGAAACAGGCACAGGAGGAGACGAACCCACGGAAACAGGCACAGGAGGAGATGAACCCACAGAAACAGGCACAGGAGACGAACCCACGGAAACAGGCACAGGAGGAGACGAACCCACAGAAACAGGCACAGGAGGAGATGAACCCACGGAAACAGGCACAGGAAGTGAAGGAAGACGGAGACGCAGTGCAATGGCGGTTGGGGAGAAAGGGGGCGAAGGTGAAGATGGTAAAGATGGAGAAGATGAAGGTGAAGAAGGCGAAGGTGAACAAGGTGAAGGCGAAGAAGGGGAAGGTGAAAAAGGTGAAGGTGAAGAAGGCGGGGATGAAGAAGGAGAGGGTGAAGAAGGTGGAGAAGGCGAAGGGGGAGAAGGCGGAGGTGGAGGAAGACGGAAGCGCAGGGCAATGGCAGGAGAGGAACAAGAAGGCGAAGGTGAAGAAGGTGGAGAAGGCGAAGGTGGAGAAGGCGAAGGTGGGGAAGGGGGAGAACGCGAAGGTGGAGAAGGTGGAGAAGGAGAAGGTGGAGAAGGTGGAGAAGGTGGAGAAGGAGAAGGTGGAGAAGGTGGAGAAGGTGGAGAAGGAGAAGGTGGAGAAGGTGGAGAAGGTGGAGAAGGTGGAGAAGGAGAAGGTGGAGAAGGTGGAGAAGGAGAAGGTGGAGAAGGTGGAGAAGGTGGAGAAGGAGAAGGTGGAGAAGGTGGAGAAGGAGAAGGTGGAGAAGGTGGAGAAGGAGAAGGTGGAGAAGGTGGAGAAGGTGGAGAAGGTGGAGAAGGTGGAGAAGGCGAAGGTGAAGAAGGTGGAGAAGGTGAAGGTGAAGAAGGTGAAGGCGAAGAAGGTGAAGGCGAAGGAGAAGAAGGCGAAAAAGGGGAGGATTAAACAGCATTTATTTATTTTTCAATGATATTTTATTTTCTCCGCAATATTTTCAAGTATTAGGTATTTATTATTGTTGACACTAGAGAACTAATTGCAACCCGTAGAAGCGTCTCGGCTCCAACTGAATTCCAGTCCAAAGATGTAGGAGGTACCTTCTTACTAATGAACATTTTCCCCCTCTCCTGTGAATGATTATTGTTTTCTACAAATGACCTCTAAATGTGACCACATTCCGTAACTTATCTTTCTTCCCTTGCCTGTCAAGGGTGATTTTTCAGTCAATACTTTAACAAAGACACATTCTTTCTGTCTAATCGAGGCAGAACTAAGCTATGTACAGGTCAACGGAGCTGAGATGCTTGGGTATAACGACACTGCTTCACAGCACGCATGCCCAAAATGTGTGACGTATCACAAGATAGCCGAGCTATAGTTGTGTTCAAGTAGGAAAATTGCTTGGAGGAAAGCATGAAAAAATAAGGCATCAGAATGTATATACTTTGAAAATAGTGTTAGATTGTTCGACCGTAAAAATTAAATTACAGTTGAAATAACTGGTGATGCGTGTTGCGTTATTACTTAGTTGTTTCACAAGGAAGACTGAATAAAAGCTGCATTTTGATTCAGTCAGTAAAGTGGAGAGCTTACACAGATGTAACGACTTCCTGTGCTGTCAAAAAGCCTTTCCGGAACTGCAGCAAAACTGTTCACTCCGTATGTGTTTGGTGAATTACCCAATACCGGACGCGTTGCTGCATGATCACGAACCACACATACCGTAACAACAATCCACTAACTTGCTCTGTGCAGTTTTTTAATCCATACCACAATTTACCTATGGCCTAAAGCTATTGATTTAAGGAATGAGACTTCAAGAATATTTTATGACATGACTTCAGCTGGCTGCTTGACCTTTGATCCATGTGTTATCTCATCATGTCCAGGCAAACAACATCGATATAAATTAAAGCGAATACTGCACAGTGTGCTTTGAATACAGTCAGTGGTTCGATCTCTGTATTATTTTATATATCATATTTATCCAGTGAGTCACAAATCTTGTCAGATTAATTCAATAATGGGGAATACGCTGTTAACCAAAAATATCATTGTAAACCAACGCTGGAACCTGTTAAATACACATACCTACCTGGAGAGAACCATTTTCCCAGCTGTAAAACACTTTTCAAGAACCTACTCAAACAGATATAAATTGGAGGCAAATACTAACATCGTGTATATCTCCATCCCGTCCTCGATTACAAATTCTCTATCATGTGAAACTAGAGAGAACCGGGGTGTGTTCCAACTAACTGCTGATTTGAAATCACAGAAAAATAACTCATTCAGTTCGTAAATGCGAAATGAGATAAAATTCTACTTCCCTTAAGAGTTTATTTTTGTTTATTTTTCGTCCGCCTTTCTTTTATCTTTCGGACGCGGACATATTCTCTGTACATTTCTTTACACCTTTTGTAACAAGCCGTGTATATAACCATAAAGACGGTTGAAAACGATAGTCTTGCATTACATCCATTAACTACATATGGCACAATGTATTCTGCCCATAACATGTTACTTATACCGCAATGCAGTGCAATCATACATCCATGCAATGTTCAATCCTGAGCCTATGAAATAAGGTCTCCTGTCCTTCAGGATCCAGGCTCTACGCATACAGCTGGCTTTATTAAAGCAGACGAGGCATTTAATAACATTCACTTTGCTAAATAATGAAATCAGACCTGGTGGTTACATCTCAGCTGGGCGTAATTCAAACTTTCATTTCAAAAGTCAGTTATATCAGGTCAGATACATTCAACCTATGTAGTGTAGGTTTGTATTCTTTTAAATGTCTTACTGGTGGTTCCATATCTAATGAGCCTAAACCGTGAAGATTAACTGCTTAGTCACTAGATTCCTTCCAGACGTCCTTGAAACAGCAATAAACCTTCCCCCTTCTCTAATTTAATATTGACCCAGAAACTATATTGTTGAGACATAGCTTACACAATCTTCCCCAAGGTGCTAATTATGAAACCTGCGCAAACTATGTGACTTATTGATGTTTAAGGCTGCATGGCAGAATTTATTCCGTAATTGTGATGTTTACTGTTATCATCGATAACTGTACAGTAATACATCACTGTGGGTACCTCTCTAGAGCCTCGCGTAGAATACGGAAATATGCAAGAAGTAAATAAACTTCAGTCCACCTTAATCTCAAACTTCAGTCCACCTTAATCTCAAATTTCACCTAAGTTTAGGGGGAAATACTCTTCCATATTTGATTTTGTCAGGATGCGTTACGTCCCCTTTTCCAGAGTGTTAGTCAGGGATTTGTTTTATCCAAAAGTAGGCTATTTATTTAGCTGGATAAGGTTTGTTATATGTTCTGGATGAATCCATTATTTTCTTACTGATGTTTATTCATATGATTAACACAGAGGCTCTATTTCAATGCAAACTGTGCTCTCCGGCCTTTCGTGGGAAGGTCTGCCTGCAACCAGCGGATGGTCGTGGGTTCCAGCGGGCTCTGTCGGGTTTCCTCACACCATCATACTGGCCGTCGTTGTATAAGTGAAATATTCTTTAGAACTGCGTAAAGCACCAATTAAATAGATAAATAAATAAATAAATAAGCATTGTTAACGTTAGTGTTTAGTGTTAGTGTTAGCTTAAGTGTTAATGCCAGTGTTAGTTTTTAGTGTTAGGTTATAATAATGTTAAAACTAGTGTTTATCATTAAGATCAGTTTTAGTGCTTAGTGCTAAGGTTAACGTTAGTGTTTGGGTGTTAAGGTTCATCGTTAGAGTTAGGTTAATGCTGTTAGATTTAGGATTAGCGTTAGGGTTAATGTCAGTGCTGGTGTTTAGTGTTATTGTTCCTAATTTGGTTGCTGTGGGGTTAGTGTTAGGGCTAATGCTTACAAAGCGTGTATTCTCGGTAAAGGTATATATTGCAAGATGTTTACAAAACCAAATGTTAATAAAGCAGACATTCCTGTGTGGGGAAAATGAATACAGTTAATAAAGTAAGAAAGAGGAAGGAAGATACTTATAGGTATATATCTAATGCTTTGCACATTTTACTCACAAGTAATGTCCACATAGAATTTAGTGGTCTTTCTAATGACAACTGCCAGTGTCTTTGGGTAAAATAACAGTATGTATGTTTGTCCAAACTATAGGATAGCGTGTGTAACTTATAGATTAACGAAGACATTTGAAAGGATGAGTACAAACTTAACAATACAGGAAGATAATTGTGTATGCAAACGTATGGATACAAGAAGAAAATGAAAAGACCAACATAGGGTTATAATATGACAAATGTGTAGAAAACAATATATGGATGCGAAACAAATCGAAGTGTAGAGACAAACTGATAGAAAAGAGACAACAAATCTAAGTGTAGAGACAAACTGATAGAAAAGAGATAACAAATCTAGGTGTAGAGACAAACTGATAGAAAGGAGACCACAGATCTAGGTGTAGACATAAACTTCTGGATACCAGAAGACAAACTTAGCGTTACAAGTGAGTATGTAAAGGCAAACCAAGACGCATACAGAGAGACAAAATGTGGGTGAACACATAAAGTTGTGGATGCAAGAAGATACACGGAAATGTGCACATAAACATACACGAAGACATATGGAATTATGAAGAAAAATTTATGGATAAAATTAGACAGATGGAAGGATAAAAACAAACTTAGAGATATACGCAATGGTGTAGAGACAGACTAACACACACCAGGTGTAGAGACAAATCGGATGTAAGAAGGCTAATATACTTGTAGGACACAAGAAGACACAAACTGAAGGACAAAGACAAACCTAAGGATATAACAAGAAAAATGAGCAAGAGAAATGAAGACAATAGTGAAGAGTTATGGATACAGGTGTAGTTGTACAGACAAACTTACAAGTTAAACAAATAGCCTTGGGGATGCAAGTATAGGTGTAGAGATAAATATAAGATAAGTATAGGCCTAGAGATATATTTCGTTACACAGAAAGACAAGTGCAGGTGGATACCTGACCGGAGAACTGAGAACGTCCTGATGCCTACACTTACACTGCGCAATCAACTGCTAAAAGTCTGTGACATACACTTCATGGGCTTTTCCAGTAATCTGTTTTCGTTATGCTACAAAGTATAACAAAATGAAACAAGAAGAAGTGATCTGATTCAAATATGAACATGCCATTTGCAGTGAGACGTGTAAAGCACTGTCAGCTTCTTGAGTACACATTTCCTAGTTTTCTGGGTGTCAGTAATTTTAATCGTGACATATTTGCACATTCCACACGCGCTTCGGTTATTCTTTTATATCTGAGTAACCATTGTCTTCATTTAGCGATTAGGTTATCTGGTATGTGGATTTTAGATGGTATCTCCTTGTATACAGTCATTCAAGAGACTTTCATTCACATTGACATTGACGCCTGTTATTACCAAACTGCATGGCCTTAGGACTGAGGTGACCTTGATCAGCGTCTGGCTGAAATCATGGCGTTAACCTCAAGTTAGGCTTAACAACTGGTGTCACATATCCGGGCTGAATGCTGTAATGCGGATAGCCAGATCGTCTTTTATGTTTGTATGTATGCATGCTTGGATTCAACGTCGTACTCAACAATTTTGTAGTCATATGACGACGAGGTGTCCTTAGAATGTGTAGTTCTTCATGTGGCAGGGCTAGCCAAAGTGCTGCCGCCATCACACCGAAGACGGCAGACATAACACATATAAATAAATAGATAGATATATATATAAAAGCTTGAACAGGTATACAACAATATTGCTAACGTAAAGCATGCCATTAAGTTCATGAACCACAATAACGAAAAACTTCCCGGTAAAATAAAATAATTCATTCCTGATCAAGAAAAATTAGTCACAAAATTTGAAGTTAATGAGATCCAAGGGAGAGAAGTTAAATCTAGATCCCTAAATCATGTCATTAAGTTATTAAGTACAAAACATAGAGGTTCCACTCAGAAGTTGATGGTGAGTCTGACTACTTATTAACGTGAAATTGCCTTTAATGTCTTATTACTCAAGAACTGTGGAAAACAGCTCAATGCATGCTTGAATCACCCAACGCATTATTTTTTTTATTTGGTTGGTGTTTTACGCCGTAGGGCGGTACCATGGGGAAGCCCACGATCATCTGTTCTTTGCTGGAAGACCTTCCCACGCATGACCGGAGAGGATGCCAGTTTGAATTGGGACACAGCGAAGGCATTGGTGAGAGGCATCTGTATCATTACTCCGCCAAAGGTGCCTTTCACAACTTATACGTACCCTAGCTATAAGCGTTGTCGTATATTGCTCAGTTTTAGAAAATGGAAACAAAATAAACCGTTTCTTACGGTGGTCAGTTTTTCATGTGTAAGCCTCTGTTAACGTAGCCAGTCAGTAGAGCCTACTTGTCTTTATATGGTATGTCGTGTCAAGCAATGACAGCTGACCTTGCTAAATGGTGTTCCCAATGTTTCTGAAATGACTCGTTACTTGCATAGGCTGCATGCTGGGCAAGGAAACGTAGCATTCAAAATATTTTTTTTTCATTTGATTTGCATTCCACGCCACATTAAAGAATATTTACGTGGGAAGGTCCCTCAGGGAACCTACAGATGGTCGTGGGCTTCCCCCGGGTATAAGTCTCCCGTGGTATAAGTCATATATTCTTTAGTACTTCAAACACCAATCAAAATAAATAAGTCAATCAAAGAATATTAAAACTAAGCGCCGGCTGCCAGAGTTAATCGATGCATTGTGAAAACTGGCCAGAGGCTGGTAAAACCCAGTGCTGCCCGTCAGGTAGTTGATCAAGCGGGACTTGAACTCAAAAACGCCATACCTTTGGTTAAATATTAATCGTCATTGGGGACAACACATTAAATGTCGCGGCCAGCGCTAGCCTACTTTAACGTATGTAAGTTATCGTACAGACGAACCGGTTTCAATTACAGACTGCCAAGGTCAGATGATTGTGGCGTTTATCACCATTGATCACCCAGTGTCGTATTTTACCTATAGTAATAGTTATCACTATAATAATCACTGCAAGAGTGAGGCTCATTAATTCCTCTTGTATAACATTCCTCGATTAAAAAAATCCCAGTTATCTGAGGAATTCACAAAACACGCAAATGTAGATAAATTAAGGAACAATTCCGCAAATACAATATCTATCGAGGTCACACTTCATTTTGCTCAACAGCAGCTCACTCGCTGTATACATACATCCGAGCACTTAGTCTTCGTTCAGCACTGACCACACTCGCTGTAGACATACATCCGAGCACTTAGTCTTCGTTCAGCACTGACCACACTCGCTGTATACATACATCCGAGCACTTAGTCTTCGTTCAGCACTGACCACACTCGCTGTATACATACATCCGAGCGTTTAGTCTTCGTTCAGCACTGACCACACTCGCTGTATACATACATCCGAGCACTTAGTCTTCGTTCAGCACTGACCACACTCGCTGTAGACATACATCCGAGCGTTTAGTCTTCGTTCAGCACTGACCACACTCGCTGTATACATACATCCGAGCGTTTAGTCTTCGTTCAGCATTGACCACATGAGAAACGTTTAAATGTACAGGTAAAGAAGTCATCCTGCTGTTCGACAACTGTTCGACACCCTTTCTGTAACCACGAAGACGGTGTTATAAAATTACGACACAGACTTAAATTTATTTGTTATTAAAAACGCATGGCATGTTGTAAAAATGAATACATGAATTTCTAACAAAAACATGCTTTGTGTGGTAATGGATATGTGCCCTGCTAAATTAACTACAAAAAACGTGTGTGACCTGAAGTACTGTCATGTATATAATAAGTCGAGATACAGTTATCTTAACATGAAGAATGGTAAATAAAATGATAGGTCAGGCTTTCAACAAACCTAAAACAATCCGTCCCCTCGCCACTTCAAAAATCATTTCTCCAGCATGATTATTCTCTGGTTGACAACTGACTGTTAAAAAGCACCTAGTCTATTTTTTGCGAATCTACTTTCATCTATGTGTTTATATGCGCCTACATGGTGCAAAGCCAGAATCATTCAATCAAATGTCATATGATGAAAGAATTGCTCTTTTATACGGTGGCTGTGTGTTTTGTTGGTTGAGGTAACCGGAAAGCGAGGCTTAATTACCACACATCATGTGTATTCACACCATATTATTGAAAATTACATGGTCTTCAAAGAAAGCTCAATTATGCAAACGGGCGCGGGGGCATCATCGACTTTTTAATGTCACCAAGGCCTTGCAGACATGAAGAAGGTCGATATCTCGTCTGTATCATATTGATTAGGAATCACTGGAAAATTTACATGTGTTTAATTTGTTGCAGTGGATATGCTTTCAGGTGTTGCAAATACATGTTATAGTATGAAAAGCCTAACTAAGAATTTGATTAGTGGAATACGAGTAATGAATTAAGAATTGCATCAGATAATGGATGAAGAGTTGCATCAGATTAATGGACTTAGTAGACATACCAATGTTGAGGGGCACTTCCACAGGTAGCGTGTTTATATTATCTGTGTCAACCCTTAAGCCTACTCACGTATAATTTGTATTTAAACCCAATTAGCTGCCATCACATTCAAGCTCATTTAGCTTGAGTCTGGCCTGGGAGGCCAAGCCTATAATCACACTGTCACACTGTATAGTTTTCAGCGTGCAGGTACAGGAGGGAGCTGTTTCCGTTTGATTCACACTGTATAGTGTTCAGCATGCATGTATAGAAGGGCGTTGGCTTTGTTTGATTCACACTATAGTCTCAAGCATGTATGTATAGGAGGGAGCTTGTTCAGTTTGATTCAAAATTGGAAAGGCAAAACAGACGTTTTAAGCTGAGACTTATATAACCTGGGTCTAGCTGGATTCCACTGTATGTGAGTTAAAATTCAAGATAGAATGTATATGTAGATTGCGATCAAGAAAAGGCTTTGTTGGACGTAAAGCCGCCAGGCGTGATGGCACACAGATTAACCTAGTATTTGTTGAACATCGAAATAAATTATTTAATGAATTAATTTTATTTATTGATAAGGAAACCGTTCTCTGGACGATGTTATCTTTTTACTAATGCTTTGTTTCAACCCGCGGAATCTACATTTTGAAGTAATTGAAACTGCCGAGATAATGACTTAAACTTGTCAAATCGTTTTGTCAAATAGCGCCACCAACAGATTAGATCTGATACCTTTTTATTTTGTTCGTAAATAGCAACGCCTGAAGTAAAGTAACTGGCAAATCTTGTATATCTGTGTAACTAGATCGAGGTAAAAAAGCGACCAATTCATCAGTCCAGCCCTTCATTATAGTCAGCTCGTGTCAAATAGACCAGTACTGAATAAGACAGTACATATAATTAGGCGCTTTTTGGCAATGTTACTATGTTACTGGGTTCAAATATCCTGATAATTCCTGATAAACTTTCCCACATTTCCCACTTACCGTTAATTGTCACCAAATCCGATCCAGAGAGAGGTTCTGGAATCTAGTGATACCCTGTCCCTACAAATGTGGGTTTGAACCCGAATCTCGTGTGTTATACCTGCTGAAAGGCAAGCACCTGTACTTCTGGACGACGTCCTGCGATATTTTAAAGGTTCAATTGGTCTTATAATTGTCCATCTTGACATCCGTATACAACTCGTCAAACAAATAAAGCTCGGAGTAAATATTCACAAAAGCTAATCGCAACGTTATAGGTAGTTTTGAATATTATCAGATAGGCAATGTTACAATGCACGTTTAAGATCTTTTTTGATCTTTTCTTGAACAGAGAATGTGTTCTATGTTGTTACTCTTTTAATGTAAATAATCTTCGGTTGGGGAGAAGTATAGTTACATTATATGATACACTGTAACGACCAAAAACACTCACACACGAGATGTGGGCTTAAACCCGGCTATGGACAGGGAAGTTGTAGATTCGTTGGCTTTCACAGCTTGTCGAATCTTGATGATAATAATCCGTCGTTGACACTGCGGTGACTGTATGCGCAACGTTCGTTGAAGGCTATTTGTCTGCCCTCAATACTGCATGAGTATCTGTAAGTCACACGAAGGAGATTTGGTCAGTAACATGCAAGGTCGGTGGTTTACGCCCGACACGCCGATTTCCTCCAGCCATATTGATAACACTTCGCACAAGATCATTGACTAACCTTCATCTGACCCTGATAACCTTTCAGTTTTATCATTTTTCATATGGAGGTGCCATATCTTAAGTACCGATTTCACATGAGTTAGTTGGATCATTTGATAACATGAAATTAAGAAGACCAGGGATTTTATAATGAGAATGGCCCTCCAACGTTTTAATTAAGAGTAACTGATGATTTGGAATTTATAAAGAAATAATTTCAGTCGTTATTTCACATACGATAGTATTTTTTGTCAAAGTCACCTACCACTTATAATTTTCCACTCACACGCATCAAAACATACACCTTTGTAGTATTAGACCACTCCCATGACATTGAACTACAGATGACCCATGACTAAACATTAGCCTCATCTAGCTCCTCCACTTCATTGCCGTCATTGTCTTTTGCCATTTACGTTCTGATTTAAGAAAAACGAGGCCAGATTAACGTCAAAATAAAACGATAAAGTGAAAAAAAATGACATATAAATTGACATAATTATTTAATAATCCCCTCGGCGAGGAGATATGGATCTCGAACAGCTAGAGAAAGAACATACATGACATGCTTTTTAATGTATTTATTTCCAGATAACGTCAAGATACTATGCCTAAAATTTGCGGGTAAAATTATTTTTTTATCAACTCTTTACGAAAGGAAAACAATGAAACAAAATGTCTTTTATTTCGTAGGCTATTTTTCCCCCAATTTGGAGTGTTATATTCAGGATGGTCAACTATATGGTATAATCCTGTCTTGCATGTAAGCTATTAGCAACTTTACCACAACACTAAAGCTAATACGTTGCCTTTATTCTGAATGATGCCTTTCAAATTGTTGACTTTGTTTCTCACAACAGAAGACTTAATATCTTCCAATATGATTAGCCTGAAGAAATGTCTCCATCATTGCTGTCGCAGAATTATTTGATTATTTGATTCATCCATTTATTTATTTGATTGGTGTTTTACGCCTTACTCAAGATTGTTTCACGTATCTGACGGTGGCAAGCATTATGGTGGAAGGAAACCGGGCAGAGCCCGGGTGAAACCCACGCCCATTCGCAGGTTGCTGGTGGACCTTCACACGTACGGCCAGAGAGAAAGCCAGTATGAGCTGGCCTTGAACTCACATTGACCGCATTGGTGGGAGGCTTCGGGTCATTGCCCTGCGATAACGCCCTAACCAACTGAGCCACGGAGGCCCCCTGCTTATTTGAGTATTGAAATATTAGCGTCAGGGAAGACATAAAGTTCTCTTTGAAGCCACCCTGTAAAGTCCGTGAATTACATTTAATTCGTTGCTTTCATAAATCAAATAAGCGTTGATGGAGAAGGTCAGTCTTCAATGAGGGAAGTCGACAGAAAAATGTAGTCATCAATGGAAGTGTGTTCTTCGGTGATGGAAGTCAACGTAGAAATGAAGTCTTCAGGAAAGGAGGCATATGTGGAAGTGTAGTCATCAAAGAGGGATGTATTTGTGGAAGTGTAGGGATGAATTCTTATGGAAAAGTGTAGTGAATGCCGATGGGAAAATGTGGTTTTCTAGAAACACTGTTCCCTACAGATTTGGGGGCCGAAAGTAGAAATGTAGTTTTCAGTGATAGTGGTAGATATGGAAGAGGCCTAATCAGCGACGAATGCATATGTGAAAGTAAAGGTAGTAGTAATGGAAGTGTTTTTAGCAGTGTTCGATACCGATATGGAGTTGTAGTCAGCCGCGATGGCTGTTGATCTGGAAATGTAGTAAGCAGAGATGGATATCAATATGGAGGTCTAGCAGCTGTAATGGACGTGAATGTGGAAGTGTAGTCCTCTGTGATGGGTGTCAATATGGAAGTGTAGTCAGTTGTGATGGATGCCGATACGGACGTGTAGTCAGCTGTGATTAATATCTACGTGGAAGAGACTGAAGGAGAAGATCGGTAGTTTTAGGCTACTGTCCAACGTATCACCAGATATGCTCTACTTCCCCTTGAAATCAGCTGATTCTGAATAGTTTCCATTTTGTGCTTAAATCTGACATGCTACACTTCACTTTGTGTTTAAATCTGACATGTTACACTTCACTTTGTGTTTAAATCTGACATGTTACACTTCACCGCACATAACCATATTGATAATACTCATTAAGACAACACCTCTTTTTGCTCCCACCATTTGTTTTTTGGCAAAAAAATGCTCATACTTGTACATTAGTTTGCAGCTATGAATCTGCTAAATGGAGCGTCTAAGTGTCCATTGTGTTTTTTCATTCTTTCGTCCTCAAAGAGACCACACGGCATGCTACTGGCCCCCACCGGCGAAACTTTTACTGAAGTTTTATACAGCTGTCAACACGGCAAGAGGCTTCATAGTACAGACGATATAGATATATGCCTTGAATGAAATGCGACCAAGGGAGCCACGAAGTAAACATGACATATTCATTTACAATGATTATGATAGCTTTGTCCATGCCACCAGGGCTTATTCTGCTACATAAATTTACGCTGGATTATATTTTATTGTCTCTACTCTCTCTACACAGCTATATGATATGCCCCACTAAATAATACATTTGTCTTTTTTTATTAAAAGATGTTATCTTCTTTCTTATGTTAAAGAGACTTCACTTTTCCGGTGGGGTAACTTTACATGGCTAGAGGGCGGACACACGTCCAGCTTGGTAAAACTGTGTCGGATCTCCACCAAACCACTGGCTACTTCGAATTACTTAAAACATTACATTAACTTTTGTAAGATGCGTGAACCCCGATTGAAATCTAAAAGTTTGAATGCAGTTTGTTGTGCCCCACATTAATTTATCACCAAGCTGTATAAATACACTCCTTGTGGCTGGCCCCACGTTTGTCCCGTACACACCACTGTATACATACACCCTTCACCAGAGAGCTTTACAGCCGCTGTACATTTGCCAAAACCGAGTAGGTGACGTCAAAATATGTCACATTACGTCAAAATACGCCAGAGTTTATTTATTGACTTTTATTGTAGACCGTCTCTACGACAGGTGTGTAAGAATAGACGGGATAATGATGATTTTTTCATACCAATCTTAGTCTAAAGCCGATCCATTGATCTTGATAAGGTATGGGGCAAGGGCAAGAAAACATAACAATAAAACATTTTTGTCTTAGAATGGTCCATGCCAAAGTAAAGCACCAACCTAGATGAGAACGCTGTAATCCTGGCTGGAAGGCTTTGTGGATTGCCACGGCCTTTGCTTAATGCTGAGTATGTGATCTGAAACTTTGCGTCAGTTAAATTAAATATAAGAAGTCGTAATCGGCCTTCGGCTTGACTATAATGCTATCTAGACAATTCGATCAACAATCTGATCTGATCTAAAACTTAATGGGTATATTCCATGGGTAGAAAACTTTTAAACTCGATATAACCTATGGTAAGCTGTTAATTTATTTATTGTCATACTCGAAAATTGATATATGAAAGCGCTGTCAATTTTATGAATGGAGGAAATCAAAGTGCCTGATGTAAACAACCGAACTTTGCCAAGTTACTGATGTCTTTGCCAAGTTACTGACGTCTATGCCAAGTTACTGACGTCTATGCCAAGTTACTGGCGTCTATGCCAAGTTATTGACGTCTTTCCCCACTTATGATATACTTGTGTGTAGGTCATAAATTTTACTACAAACTGAACGGCTACAAGAGCGCCGTGGATAACTTGTTGTCACCAATGAACCACAACATGAGTGAGGGAATCTACAAATCCTCTAAATGTCTAAGGTCCGTTTTGAACCCTGACCTCGTGTATTAGGGTAAGGAGAATTGGTTTCTGTAGCCGTAAGAAAGAAACGCATATGTGAATTTTTACTTCACAGATGTTTTTTACTTCATAGTAAGATGCCATAAAATAAACAGTGGAATTTCATTCAGCCAAGAAACGTTTTCACAAGCAGACATTCGCCTCAACTTTGTGTTTGTACATTATATAACAGCTCACGTGCCATGTCAACGTGCCATTTTGTGAGAATATTGCAATCGTACCGTGAGTTTGCATTAGTCACCCCAGGAACATTTGCATTGTTGTACGATAGACTGTACAAGACGATTGCATCATTAGCATGTAGTATCATTGGGCTCAACAACAATCTGCAGGTTTAGGCACGTGTAGAATCTGAGATTGCGCCAGGATAAAGCGCTGAAATGAATCCAATTAGACTCCACATCGGTGGCTTAGTTTGACAGTGCTATTGTCTCAAGAACCGATCGCTTGCTTGATAACGGTGGTATGACCAGGAATCTGGCTCTAATTGCATATTTATTACCCGCAAGAAAGCCCCCCTTCATTTAAATGACACCCTACATACAATGCAGCTGGTGGATCCTTCAGCATACACTTTGTATTCAATCACTTAGGAATGTTATTAAAGGAGTCTGTTAATGTCGTGATTTCATGAGGTACATTGATAGATGTCGTGGTTATATGTAAAGCTTCTGTAAACAAAGGAACAAATATGCATAAGAAGCCATCGTGATCTTGTCTCAAAAAGGGAACAACTACTGAAAACTGAATGATCTGTTTATTGTTCTGCAACCACTCATTATGGAGGAAAACAGTCATAAAAATCCCGTTTTAAGTGGCTATGCGTGTAAATAACATAAATAACTTTTTAAAATATACAACAGTTTTCTTACTTAAAAAAGATAAAACAATCGTATGACAATGTAGCACATGTTGGAATCTACTGAAGACTGAAGAACAGGTTCAACTTGCTTGGATCCATTGTCAGCATTGTTTCGGCCTTCCATGACGGCGCCAACTAATTGTGGCATGCCGCTCCTACACTGGCGGCATGTAGCGCTGCCTCACTGGAACCCAATTCTGGAGAAACTAGACACTTTGTCCCACTCATTCACATCTTACAGTCATAAGGGAAGAAGTATGCTCTTTATATCTACTGAAACAACGACATCATGAATTTTGAGCTAAAAGTCAGCAATGGCGTAAAAAGAAAGGTGTGCATAAGAGATACAGACAGTGGTAAACTGACTGCTGTACCGTCCACATTCCGTACATCACTCAACATACTGATTATAAATGATGCGCTGATTTACTCAGTAATCGCCTTGGTGACATCTGACATCAGCAGAATCAATCGGGTCGGCTCTAGTTGTGAGACAGCTTGTCAACCAATACCCATCCCAATACCTGGAGGGAATTAAGCACAACGAAGCGGAGACGAAAACTGGGTAATCTAGACTTCTAATCATCCACTTGAAACATGAGTATCCGATAAACCCCTAGATTACCATCCTCTTTTTGGCATGAAATAAATTACCGTTATGTAATACCACAATCACAGATAAAATGTCTGTGTTAAATCACACCCGTTATTCTAAAGATGTCATAGTCTAATTACAAAATTCACACATGACATACCTTGATTTTCAATACCTGACGCAATTATTAAAACAGCAATCTTGATCGGCATGTCGAGATAAGCGGTCCAAACTGTCAACCAGTAACCAAATCTACTTATCATTACCGACTTCTCTGTCCACCTAGGCTTTCCAGTTGTCGATTTAATTTCATTTCTGTCACGTTGATGACTGGTCCGTTGAACAATGCTATTCCAGCAGATCGATTTATGCAACAACACTTGCAAGTCTGCCCAGTCATTACTGTTTTCATTTCAATTCTATCACGTTAAACTGTAGCACTTGCAAACCATTTGCATTTCATTTTTGCCAAGTCACGTTAAGGCAATAAAAATGGGCTGTGAATGTGCGTGCGTCATGTGTGGTATGAGTTTACAAGCCCAGGGCTGCTACACAAGCATGTTCAGCCAGATGTCTTCCAGTCACCTGTACACAAGGCTGAAATCCTCATTTGCCTGAACACATGTTTTAACCAGGGCTGCTACACAAGCATGTTCAGCCAGATGTCTTCCAGTCACCTGTACACAAGGCTGAAATCCTCATTTGCCTGAACACATGTTTTAACCAGGGCTGCTACACAAGCATGTTCAGCCAGATGTCTTCCAGTCACCTGTACACAAGGCTGAAATCCTCATTTGCCTGAACACATGTTTTAACCAGGGCTGCTACACAAGCATGTTCAGCCAGATGTCTTCCAGTCACCTGTACACAAGCATGTTCAGCCAGATGTCTTCCAGTCACCTGTACACAAGGCTGAAATCCTCATTTGCCTGAACACATGTTTTAACCAGGGCTGCTACACAAGCATGTTCAGCCAGATGTCTTCCAGTCACCTGTACACAAGCATGTTCAGCCAGATGTCTTCCAGTCACCTGTACACAAGGCTGAAATCCTCATTTGCCTGAACACATGTTTTAACCAGGGCTGCTACACAAGCATGTTCAGCCAGATGTCTTCCAGTCACCTGTACACAAGGCTGAAATCCTCATTTGCCTGAACACATGTTTTAACCAGGGCTGCTACACAAGCATGTTCAGCCAGATGTCTTCCAGTCACCTGTACACAAGGCTGAAATCCTCATTTGCCTGAACACATGTTTTAACCAGGGCTGCTACACAAGCATGTTCAGCCAGATGTCCTCCAGTCACCTGTACACAAGCATGTTCAGCCAGATGTCTTCCAGTCACCTGTACACAAGGCTGAAATCCTCATTTGCCTGAACACATGTTTTAACCAGGGCTGCTACACAAGCATGTTCAGCCAGATGTCTTCCAGGGCTGCTACACAAGCATGTTCAGCCAGATGTCTTCCAGTCACCTGTACACAAGGCTGAAATCCTCATTTGCCTGAACACATGTTTTAACCAGGGCTGCTACACAAGCATGTTCAGCCAGATGTCTTCCAGTCACCTGTACACAAGCATGTTCAGCCAGATGTCTTCCAGTCACCTGTACACAAGGCTGAAATCCTCATTTGCCTGAACACATGTTTTAACCAGGGCTGCTACACAAGCATGTTCAGCCAGATGTCTTCCAGTCACCTGTACACAAGGCTGAAATCCTCATTTACCTGAACACATGTTTTAACAGTTCGTGTTTGTGGCTCCTGATAAACACAATCAACACGATTCTTTAACTCAATAGATTGATGTTTAACGCCAGGTTTAATAGTTTTTCACTTGTATGACTTCGGTTAGTTTTGTAAGTGGATAAAGCCGGATTGTTTGGGATAAACCACTTGCCTTTGACAAGTGGCTGATGAAATTTTTCACCTATGAAGCATTGCTATATGGAAGACAAGTGGTCTTCCAGCGAGCTGAGCAAACGGCCACACGAGGGTCGTCGATGGCTTATTGTCACCAAGGCTCTAAGGACAGAAATACGGGAGAATCTACACGATGTCTGTCAAACATCAACATAATATGAGACTCGGGAGGGCTACACAGAAGGGTACAAACGCTTCGTTTTCTGACGTGTTGCTGCAGTGTTTGAATACTACCTAGGTGCTCTCTGAACACACTTGCACCCAAAAGTGTGACGTAATCCAAGAAAGAACACACGGCTTTGGATCCCTTTACTACAGGCGAGAAGGGGTTTTACTAGTTTTCCATTGTGTTGATGCTTTACTTTCACTTTATATAGACATTCTCGCCGTATAGGTCGTAACCAGAGCAAGAGTGGCACTGTCACCACTGCCCGTGCATTTCTCGCTTTGCTGTCGTCTTTTACATTCGCGAGCATATGCGAAATCTTCAGGGCTGTCTTACAATACATCCTGTGCTCAGGAAATTGCATTTTATCCTATGCAACATTTCGTGTGTTACATGGCGGTCATTGGATAATGTTTTAATCTTCAATACCTGGTTGCTAAGCCACTTGATGTCTCAAATCTTGCAGTTGATAAGATAATTAGGCTGTTTATAGACGGCACAAATCTTTCACGATTTGATTGATTGATTGATTTATTTGGTTATTAATTTATTTGATTGACTTTTGTACGGACTCAGCATTGAACATGACATATATTACTGAAGTTGGGTTTACAAGGGGTGCGTGGAAATCAGACAAGCTATCCTGCATACCCGAGAAAACCAAGGACTTAAAGAAGAAAGAGCAACACACAACCCTGTTCGATTTACATATTCACATAAACAAATAAGAAGAGCTGCTGACCTCACAGGTGGAACTTTTGATCTTGTATTAGTTATTGAGGTTGAGTCGTTCATTGCTGATTTCTGTGTGAATCTGGTGACGTGTTTGTTTAGTTTATGCAATCATATGCTGTGCTACATTAGGCCACTACAGCCTAAAGCAATAGACAGATACTTATCGGGGAGATTAAGATCAACCATGAATAAGAAATCAATAGATATCATAGGCGTTTCGCCTCACATCGCTCTAAGTGCAAAGGGTGCATACCTGGATATTTCGACGGAGAAAAGTAATGGTTGTATGAAACGTAACTTGGAGGAAGTATGAAAAAATATTCGTGGTAGGAAGGCAACATGATTTTCAATTATTTTGGATCTTATGATTGTAAAAATCCGATTTTTTTTATATAAGCGACATTATTACATTCGTGTTTTGCCCATCAGTTACTATTCCCCCTAACTGTGCCATAATGCAGGGTTAAATACAGTTTATTGCGCTGCAATCATAACAATTCTTTATTCATAAAGCTTTGCTAATTGTAATAATTAATTCATCACTGTCTGTTTTAATAAAGTTAGATTATATCTTTACCTACATCTGTGAGAGCAATGGTGACACGAATACTTAATGAGCCTTGTATTTCAGTCATAAAATCAATGCAAATCTGACAATCCCTTCAGCGGTTTATCGGTGACCAAATCTGAGCAGATAAAAGGTTTTCCTGCACCCCATGGTAGCCCCAGGGAAACCACAGACGAAGGCATGGGTCAGCTGAAGACATTTAAACCCCAGGCATCGCCTGTGTAGGAAAGCTTTTATTCGGTGCACATAGTGAATCCATGTGAATTTTGCAAAGAAAAACGTGGATGAAATACATCATCAGTCTCTACATATTTGGAATTTTGTTTCAGAATTAACCATTGTCTGCAGTATGAAACGGTGTTCTTTAGAACATGACGCAGATCCACGTTTGAGAGCGTATGGTGAGCGAAATTCGCAAGACATTTTTATTTTAGCATAGAATCTAATCGTCATTCATCGTAACAAAGTACTTGAGAACTCTGACTATATGGGTAAAGAACTATATGTGTAATCCCTATATCTTGTCAATCAACGAAAACTCTCCCTGGGGCCATGCTTGTGTCGCTCTGGTCAAATATGATCGGCCCTTGGAAACGGAGATAGATAGCTCGAAATCAGGAGCTTTCAATCAGGAGATTTCACAGAAGGGCGGCTGTGCCTGTGGGTTATTCCAAGTTTCCTCCACAACCGTAAACCCGTGCTTCTTCATATAAGTAAATAAAATACATATATTTTTGAGTTTTAACGGATACATATCCAAATAAATAAATAAATAAGACCTCTTAAAGTATTGGAATAGTCATGAAGTTGGATATTAACTCTGTTATGAAAGGAAAACTCTAGATATTAATGGTATTGGAGCCACGTGGTTTATATCAGCTGAAGGTAGAGCAGAGCTAGGCACGGTAAGCATGACCGCTGATGTGTGGCTTATGCACACTGACTACACTTGTCTGAAAATCCATTCTTACATTAGCTCTGAATCAGAGCTAGGCAGAACTACGACAATAATATGAAACAAGTGATGCTCAAAGTAGCTTAATGTGTAAACAAGAACGAGAACACTCTGATGAAACTGGTGTGAAATAAAGGATGCTTGTTCTAGTTCAGGAGTAAAACAGAACTAGACAGTTGCTTATACTAGCTCATAGTCCAAAACATTTTAAGCTAAGTACACATAAATGTATGGAAATGATGTGAAACAAGGCATGCTAATATTAACTCACGAGAGAACCATAATTAGACACACTCAGGAAACAAGGTTTGAAACAAGAGACCCTCATACTCATTCATACGTAAAGCAGACCTAGGCACACGTATGAAGCAAAGGATCCTTACACAAGCTGAAAACAAAAGAATACATATATATTAAACTGGTCTTATTCATATGTTACCTCAAGGATAAAGCAGAGCTAGACACAAACCCCGAGAATGAGAAACCCCGAGTTTTAATCAGAAGTAGACAAACTCATGATACTAATGGAAAACAAGGAATGAGAGAAATTCCCTAGCTTCATAATGTACTTAACATCACGAAAATGCAATTGGAGAATCCGGACGGAGCCGGGGGGAGAAACTGGACAGAGCCCGGCGGATACCATCCACAGCGATATCTAAAAGATACATCTATGTAATATTTGAGCGTCCAGTACGTAGTCCACACAGCTTTACTTTCAACCAGTGATGGTCAGTTTTTGTTTTATACATAATATTCCGCTATAAAGCCAGAAAATGAATACTGATATCCACACATGAGGCTGGTGTGGACACCTTGTACACCACTAACTTCGGATCAGCTCTGTTTTATGATGTCGACTCTTCACACTTGACTAAAGCTAACGGGGTCGCCTCGTACTGACTATATTTGGCAGGCTCCTGTCAAGATGTAAACCAGTATATCTGATAACGTCGGGGTTCATATCTAGGAATAACACACGCAGATTTTCTGCGGTCTTTTACGGGTTTGATCATTATTAGCATGTACATGTTGAAAGTTTGATCATTAATAGCATGTGCAAATGTTTGATCATTATTAGCATATACAAAGTAGAAGTTTAATCATCAGTAGCACGTACAGGCTAGAAGTTTGATCATTAATAGCATGTACAAGTTAAAAGTTTGAACTTTAATAGCATGTACAGACTAGGAGTTTGATCATTAGTAGCATGTACAACTTAGAATTTTGATCATTATTAGCATGTACAAGCTAGAAGTTTGATCATTAGTAGCATGTGCAAGCTAGAAGTTTAATCATTAGTACTGTGCTAGAAGTTTATAGTTAAAACTCTGTTTCAGGGTATAAAGGTTTCGAGGTCGATGGTAATGTCTCCTGGTACCAGCAGCTCACGTGAAGGTGTGGTAATACTGTATGTTTCTTTGCTGACATACTGACAAAGGTGTCAGTTATGACAACAAAGTATTGTCACCCTGATATAATGCCAGTGTTAAAATAGGGATGCTAGTATTCCCAGATTTCAGTATAAATCGAATGAGTTACAGAGAGGACTATTTTGAATTTTCTGACAGTGTGAAACATTTTGTAAATGTTTCAATATTTTTTAGGAAATTTTCTTTTTGTTATTCAAATAACCAGGAAACAAGGATGCCTTCCCTAAAACTAACGTCGTGACAGCTATAAACATCAGTTACACCGTCCTAAACTTAGCTTAATTGTAAATATTACGTGCTCACGGGGATTGTACCGTTTCGGGCAGATCTGTTAACAAAAAAGAAATTGTAACCGAGAAGAAATCGGTTAAACAAAAGAACCAGGAGCAGGACATAAATTTATTGGCCTTTATTAAGGTGTTTAATAGTGGTACGAAGGAGGGAATGGAAAATAAGTCTTGATAAACTGACAGCCAGACGTCACAAAAAATTGCAGGTTGTAGAAAATAATTAGCGGACGTATCATACCATCTCAACATGCTCCCGGATGAGGATAATAGCATGGTATTGAAACAAAGGATACTGATCCACTGTTGTCAGACTGGATAAACTGCTCCTCCATTCACTTGCGCTTCTCATACTGAGGAAGTTGTATAGTGAAATTAGATTATGGTAACCTGCAGTTGATCTTAACGTTGGCAACGTGTACGCATTCTGGCGTCGGCTTGTCCTTGTGGTGAATGCTTCTTGGTAGCGGGAAGTCCATGTTTATTCCGTACTTCATTGGTACGTATTTTAGCACTTCAAAACGTCGCTGAATGTTTCTCAGGGATGCCTCATTAACACATGATCTTTGTGTAATATGCAAAGTATCGCACCCAGGAAAAAGGCAAATTGCTGTAACTCTTCATCAACGACGTTATGAGTGTCATTTCCGAGTCATTCAATAAAATAATACACGTACTACACAGTGAAATTAGTGGTTGGCTCCGTAATTCCCGTAGTCAAGTTTCACATTTCCAAAGCACCACTCCATATAACGCCTACAGTAGGCTTCGTCACTGCGGGAAGAAGGGTAGAGGATAGGCGTCACGATCAACGCTATGCACATACTGGATCGCCAACACACTATAATATTCACAATAGGGGAGTTTCGAGTTCTAACTCTTTTACCACTAAAGGTAGGAAACGTCCTACTGTACCACGTGACTTGACAAAAATGTTGAGCAACTATTGCTGATTACATCTGGTGTAACATGAGTGCCTAAAAATGTCAGAAAAAGTTATTTAGACTTGGACAAATTATGGTGAAAACAGACGAGCTGAATGGTTGTGAACTTATGAAGTTACTGAAGAAAAGAAACGTCATTTGTACTTCATAAACGCAGTAAAGTGGATGATGAGTATAACGTAAAGTCAATAAGCGTTGCCTAACATTTTTAACAAGTCACATGATACAGTAGGACTCTTTTTACGACAAAAGAATTCGAACTCGCAACTCCCCTATTGTAGCTTACAATGCGTAAAAATGTTTGGTTATCCTGGCATTTCTTCATTTACACAGCTAAACAAAATAAGTGGCGAAATGAATGTATACTTCAACTTTTCCGTTCAACTTTATAGACAGAGAAGCAAAATGTTTGATTTTCACGAAATAAAGCTGTTCGGAAATTCTCATACTGAAAAAACAAGTTTCACACCTCAAGCAAATCTACTCCAGGGCAAATCTCAAAAGAAAAAAATAACTAGAAGGGATAAGAGCGCCTGGCTGTGCATTCTAACATCGGATGTCTCTTTTGTTGTGATATGAATAATGCCAACGCACAGTATTCTGGTCATGGGCCAGAAAGCCTTCCCAGCTTTTTAGCGTATGTTTTCTTCTCTACTCTTATCACCAACATCATCAGCATTCATCCAAAAGTATTGTTACCGGCCGGTATGTGGGAGCTTTGGAATACTAAAAATGACAACATTCATCCAAAAGTATTGTTACCGGCCGGTATGTGGGAGCTTTGGGATACTAAAAATGACAACATTGAAACAATTGGCTTTTTAGCCCATACATTTCTTCTTTTAAAACCTTTTTTCTAAAGACCGCAGCTGTCTGTGTCAAATTACTTAGTCAACAGTCACGGACATAATTTGGCCGATAAAGTTGTCTTCATCAACAAAAGGATTATGAAGGGCAGGTGGGTTCTATTTACGCCAGCCGAGCCCATTGCTGTGACTTCCACTACCAGTAGGCATTAACGTGCTCTTTTGTTTGGCGTATTTGTTATACTCTTGGGCATCAAAACTATAGATTTATACATATACAATGTTTGTTCAGTGACCCCAAAGATAAACCTTAAAATAGCCCAGAAACAAACAACAGAAAGTTTATATTTGTGTTTCGTCCTCTGTCAGCTTCTCCGTTGTCAGGTATCAATGACTGTGGTGGAGTTGTCGATATACATGCGAATACATAATTTCACGGTCACTTCTCGTTCGCAATGTTGTGACTTATCAGCATTAACTTCATACAAACTTGTACTGTGGTTAGAAAACGCGAGCTATTAAACAGCTGCTAATTTGACGATAGCAGATAATCTTAATTAAAACGTTAGGCTAAGACTGGTGTCTGGAGATCAGGTTTTATAGTTTAAGGAAATAACGTTTCCTGACATAAATTTATGATTGTTTTTAATTATTTTATTTATTTAATTACCTAAAAATCAGGGTTTGTCTAAGCTTTGTACATCTTAGTATGAGTGTATATCAACATAATATGTTGTTTTAGTCATGCGGGTAATGCTGATTCGCAGCCGTATAGATGGTGCTTATACGTAGCTGTGTACCTCTAACTGACCCGATACTTGACACCCAGCGGAAGAGCTGTTGCTGACACTTAGCCGCACAGGTGGTATTTATACGTCGTAGTGTTATAACAGTTGTTGATACCCAGTGTGATATATATCTAGTCTTAACAGTACAGTTATTAGAGACACACTTTCTCTATGTAGTACAGGCTCTACTCGAAAACCACCCCGGGTTTCGAACCATCGATCTCCAATCTCTAATAACGCTAGTACTGTTACTTAAATTCACTTTCTAAAAAACATCTACCAATCTGATATATAGCCAATAGGTACTGTATACTCATTAAGCTAGTGATTTCTATCATTTCTTTGAATTGTGCTTTACTCAAAAATATTTCACTTATACATCGTGCGTTCTGATGCATTATGATGGCCAAGGTGGGAGGAAACCCCACAGAGCCTTGAGGAAACCTACAACCGTCCGCAGGTTTATATAACTGATGTAAAACATAACAGAATACAGCTGTAGTTGGTGTAATACGCGGCGTTATATCTACTGTGATGCGGACATGTAACAGTGTATCTAGTGTGATGTCTAACAGTGTATCTAGTGTGATGTCTAACAGTGTGTCTAGTGTGATGCCTAACAGTGTGTCTAGTGTGATGTCTAACAGTGTGTCTAGTGTGATGCCTAACAGTGTGTCTAGTGTGATGCCTAACAGTGTATCCAGTGCGATACGTAACAGTGTACGGAGTGTGATGCCAAACAGTGTATTTAGTGTGATACCCAACAGTGTATCTAGTGTAATGCATAACAATGTATCCAGTGTAATACGTAACAGTGTACACGTATCTAGTGTAACAGAGAGTGCTGATTACAGTGTTGACCGACAAAACATACACGAAATCACGTGGAGGATTACCACAGATTTTCAGCCGTCATACGCATTTAAAATTTAGATTATCACTGAACTGAAATAACTGATACAAGTGGCTGTATATATACATCAATAAGACCGATGACTGTAGCAAGGACTAATTGATGTTAACTGCACATGGAATATATGAATATTGAGACAGGTTAACGTTTCCGCTATAAAGGTGGAGTCACTAACCCTTCCTAAGAAACTGTGTTCAAATCGTTGGAAGCCTTCAGGTTGTTGACTCCTTTTTACTACGATGTAAGAAATTCTAGATAGTATGTAGTTATTAATTCGTGGTTTAATGAATTGATATAATATTGGCCTAATGGCCGTCTTTTCTCAGAACTGATTTCCCTTTCCATTGTCTTTGCATCTCTGTCCAGCCACTTGTCTGTCTGTATCTATGCGAAACCCTCCCTCTTGCACCTGTGTTTATAAAGGAGACAAATCCAGGTGATGGACTGATTTTTTTTGTTTCTTTTGTGGTTTTTTGTTTTTTTTTGTTTTGCGCATTGGCTCAGATCATGCATGGGGTTGCCATTCCATATATTAACGGGATGGCAACCCCATGCGCAACCATATATATGTATATAGTAGTATATATATATATATATATATATATATATATATATATACGTTTCCGCTCACCAAGGGAGCTAAGCCTGCCACTTCTTGAGCGAATTTCGAATTATACTAGGGGGAAGCTCGATTTACACGCACTATAGTGGTAGGCCTGATGAGGATTGGATGAAAACAATTAATGGAATCTGACTTGTGACTATTGTCTTTACACAATCGTGCAATCGACGTGAAATGGTAAGTTATAGTAGCGTGTATTGCTTTAAGGTAACGCTAAAGAGTTTAATCAGACCTCTTCAGAAAAGAGATGAACTTGTAAAAATCTCCTTGGTAAAGGTACATAAACTGTGTACGTAAGATCCAACATCGCAGAAGGAATCACAATGCTGTTGTCATGTGGTAACTGTACATGAGAAATTTAATCCTTGATTCTTTCCGTTTGAGTTCAGGTATGCTTGCCATCTTTACGTATCCTGCTGCCTTGTCATCTTACTCCATTACCCTGTGTGCAAAAGGGTTTTTATCAACCCAGTAACAATAATTTATTTATAAATGATGTTTGTATTTAATGATGACGTATGGTATGGATGACTGATTGATGAAAGGAATAAAAACTTCTCAACAACTGGTATAAGTCAAATTGCTAAAAGAAACACTGAGTAAAGCATATTTTTACTCATACTATACATGCACCCACTTTAGGAAAACTCGTCACTGATAAACCGACAATAAATTTTAAATCTGAGTGTTTTGTTTGATGTTTCCTTGCCATAGCTGAATTAACGCCTTGAGTGGGGTCGTATTTACTCAGCCAGGCTCACTTGTACCCCTTTGATGTGCCAGTAGTCAGGACTGAATTATTCAGGTGTCGTGTAAGTGTTACCAGCTACCCTATCACATTTTACAGGTAACGCTGTGGGACTGTCGTGGAAGGCACCGTGATACTCCCGGAGGGATGCAGATGTTATCGGTTCGTGAAACAACAAAGATCTATCTGTTCATCGTAATAAACTTCCAGACATCATATATCTGCTCTTAGCTGTGAGATGAAAGCCACATCCATTTGCGTTTTAATTTATTTAACGCGTGTCGCGTCCCAGTTTTAATTCAATATTTGTTCGTTCAGCTAGTTCATCAATACATGTATATAGATATATGGTAACAAGATAAAAAAACTATGATGTAAAACCCTCTCTGCATGGGCTGATGTACTTCTGGATCTGGATTGGTCTTAAGTAATCTCCTTGTTTTCTGATGCCTTATAAAGATAACAAATTCGAGATAAAAGAGACAGGCAAAGGGGAAAAAGAAAAAGAAAAAACTCAAGAAGGAAACCTGTCAAGTTCTCGATATCAGATGACTAGTGTTAAAGCGAAGGAAGTGTGTTGTAGTGAGGACGAGCTCTCGTCAGAGGCTTGACTAGGCGCCTATAAAGGAGAGTGACGTGCAGTGGAGCGCGTTTAGACCGCCTCGGACCTCCACCGGCAGACCACGTGCCTGTTTACCGCTATGAACAAAGGTACAATGCAAACATGGATTTTCATATCAGTGGTGTTTGCCTGCTGCATGGAATACATAAAACCAGCGACAGGTAAGGCCTGGTTGATTTCATTTTGAAAAACATCTTTTTGAAAGTTTTTGAAGTTTTAAATATAACTCTTAATTTGCAGACAGATGGTTTCTTCCCCAAAATTATTTGTTGAAATTCATTACAAGGCTTATAAAATTAGCATATGCATTCAATATAAATATAAAGTATTTTTTCTAAAAAGTCATTTTTTCCTGTAATGTATACACAGTATTACACCTCGTTTTATTTTAATGTCATTTCATGGTGTGACGCGTACGGCTTAAAATACATGTATTGTATAGAACACGTTTTTCATAACCCTTGGGGTCAGTGATGGCCTAAGAGGAACCTGGAGGCATCCATGTTTACCTGAGACTTATTACAGTGTCTGTTCTTAATTAGACAAGCCGTCGGTAACGCTGATTCTGAGGTAGAGTTTGACTGGAGGTCTACCTCGACCTAGAACCTCTCAAGCATGATGTTCGCATCAGATTAGAAGGAAACAAATTCAAACTCTACTGCCTTCAATCTTCAGCAAGAGTTATCACTGACATATAGATACATTACTGCTATAATCATACATTTATTAATAGACGCATACAAGAGCGTTAATAGTGTTGCACGGACACCCTGGCTCATTGTGATGTATTGTATCAAGGTCACTGCGATAAAAACGAAATCAGCGTGTTTTACACGATGGAAGAATGTGTATGAGATAAGATCAATTAGTTGATGTCTTCCAATTGTTACAACACGCATCTATTGTACATGTGGTTGCATGAAGCAGTTGGAGAATGCTGTTTAGCTTAAAATACACGTGTCCGCAAATAGCAGGGAGGTGTGCGTGGAGCCAAGATTCGACGAGCTGTGTACCTTAAGGCCACTTGCACTGAGCAAGTCCAAACAAATTGTGAATCTAACTCTCTTGTTAGATTTCTCTTGTTATTTTGCAGAATGAGCTGCATTCTTTCTGAAGATTATTCGGTTTATGAATGTCGGGCTACATGAACCACTGGCTGCCATATTGCCCAGAACGGGATTGCTTGACTATTGCTTAGTGCAATGATACTAGATGTTCCATGGCTATGTGGCAATAACAGTGTTATGCTATAATGTAAGGCTAACATCTGTGCTCGTAGAACAGACTTGTCTGAGAGTGACTGTCTTGCCTAGACAGCAACCACTATTTAAGGTGATGACTCTTTGTTTGGCAATACCTGCAATGCTGGAAGTGGTCATTTTGGAATCTCCTCTGTATTAAAAATGACTGTATGTATCCAAGTGTGTACTTGTGCCGTGCAGTTTTCTAAACACTGAAGTAAGTAAAGTATACGATGTGGGCACAGAAACAAGGGGCTTGTGAAACGGCTCTGGTCAGTTGAGATTTCTTGGCCAAGAAAGAAATATTTCTCATGTCATGCAATAAACCGGCTGAAAAGGTCAATACCGTATGCTCCGTGCGCTTTCCGCCCTGATTTGCATTCCTTGTCAGAAGCATCAAGTGTCTTGATTATCTATCATGTTAGTTGGTGGCCAGAAAAGTTGCACAAACTTTAACCTTTGGGTCAAACGCTACTTTCATATATACTTGAGACAATTGCAGCTCAAGGCAAGTCGAACGAACCTTCATTAGTCTATGTGTGGCATAAATCGGTTTCATAACACCGTGTATGTTCACTATTGGACTATTACGGCGAAAGGACTACTGACAAACTTTTTGATGCACCATTTGAATACGACTCAACTGCAATTTAGATCTTTTCGATCTGCACTGAGTCATGACTGAGCTCCTCTCTGGTATTGTATGTACATGACATTCTTTGATATACTATATGCACTGTGGCTGAAGTTCTAATTGATATTCTTTGTATGCACTCTTAGGAGTATGGCTAGACTTCTATGTCACATCCGTCATCTGTTCCATTTGAAATATGGCCGTACTTTGACATGACATCCGGAGTTTGATGCACCTATGGAACTTTGCTAAATGTCTACATGGTGTCCTCTTGGTGCACCATTTGGAACATGGTTAAACTTTTACATGGTATCCTATTGATGCATCATTTGGAACATGGCTAAACTTCTACATGGTATCCTAATGATGGCTGTTCTTTGACATGACATCCGGATTTTGATGCACTCTGTGGAACATGGCTAAACTTCTACATAGTGTCCTCTTGATGCACCATTTGGAACATGGTTAAACTTCTACATGGTGGCCACTTGTTGCACCCTTTAGAACATGGCTAAATTTCCACATGGTATTCTACTGATGCACCATTTGGAACATGGCTAAACTTCTACATGGTGTCCTATTGATGCATCATTTGGAACATAGCTAAACTTCTACATATTATCCTCTTGATGCACCATTTGGAACGTGACTGTTGCATGGGAGACTTTTGATGTATGATAAAACTATAATTACTGAAGCTCAACAAGCCACCCTATGTATGCCGCTAAGTTTTTTCCTGCTAACATTTGGTTTTGAATCAATGTTCAATGAATTGTATACCGTTAATTGATTTCTGGAGAAATGCGAAAATCTGAATTCCTGTGAAGTGAAAAAAATACAGCATATGAATATGACACTAAATGCAAAGGAAACAGTTAATTATTGCGTATTTTACAGTGAATTGCCGTTCCATTCATTCACCTTTTTCATCTCCTGTGTTTCCTTTTCTACAAATGCAGTGGTCGCCGAGACAAGTTCCATCAACATCCAAGAAGGCTTTCCCGAAGAGCTACACGTATCTTTGTTCATCGACGATAACAGGCCTGTGCGCATGCGGTTGAAACGGAGCAGCACCCTGGATTCAAACGTGCCACTGTTTGTTATATGCAATGGCTCGCTATACGAAAAGAATGGCACGAGTGACTTGGTAAGATCTGATAACACAAAACAGTGGCAGAAAAAAGTCACGATTCAAATTAAAATTCATTAAGAGTTTACTCAGATGAATGAGACGTGGTCTTGGGTGCCGGTGATGTATATGAACCGACCATGCCAGTGTTGTATGTAGATATGACAGGGTCTCCTCGACTAAGGTCATAGGGCAGCGGAGCGTGAGACCCCCACCAACCCAGCACCTACACTGGGCCTGTTCAGTTTCCCTGCAGACGAAATAATAGACATTGGTTCGATAATAATCAGATATGTATATATTTTTTGTGTTTATTTGCTCACTGACAGTAGGTGTATTGTCCCCTTTACTGCACACTGATTGTTTATTAAATTAGAATGGAAATAATTATATACATTAAAAGCAGATCAGTGATAACAAATAACATGTAGTAATGCGGACATATAAGATTTGCCCTGGGGTGACACTTGTACCAAATTGCCATTTATAATTGGAGATCAAAGACTAGTTCACTCATGCCAATCATCCAGCATTATATAAGGCCTTAAATGGAAGCATCAATCATTTGTTGGACTTTCACATTTCCTCACGTTTATATGTTTTGTAGAAGTTTCTCATACTATCCATGTACAGTATTTAACATTCATAACAGTCATTTATTGCTAAAAATGTGTTTGGAAATTTGTTTTCCCCGCAACGGTTTAAGCTTCACACGGTTTTCTTGTTTCCGCCAGTCATTGACCAATGTGGCGTTCGGTTAGTCACGTGGGTTTTCCGGATAACTCTCTGTTATCTCCGTTGAATATCTGCCAGTGTCCATCCCTTGATGCTATTCTCAGATCTCCAACGACCGATATCTATGGCAGCATCTTAAAATAGATAAATAAGGTTAATGTAGGGACTGCCGCAAGGGAAAGTGCGTGGAGATTAGCCTGCCCGAATGATGTGTCAGAAGTGCGCGCGGATCAAATGAGATTTTTCTTACCATAACGCTCTCTGGTCAAAGCTTTACACATTTAAGCCAGGGAAATTTGATTTGGGCACATTAAGGTGTCCTTAGAACTCAAAGTTCTCAAAACAGCTCAAAGTTCAATATTTATGAAGCAACATTGTGATTTGTCAGGTTGAAAACATTAGTCGGTGTCTTATGCTATTACAGGTATCGACCGTCAAAAACGCCAAATGTAACAAGTATAAAACTGACTGAGTCCAATTAAATGTCCCTTGATCAACATGAGTAATAACAAGAGTGTATTTTGTACAACAGTCCTCAATACAGCCCAGTCCCCCTCCCACACACACCTCCATCTCTTGAGATTCCTCAGTCTTATTCACAATATACTAATGATAGCCTCATATCTAGTGTTCACTCTTTCGTCATTGTTTATTTATCACACTTCAAAACCGATCAAATACGTGAAAGAAATAAAATTAAATTATATAAATAAGTTATACCATTTTAACATTAATTATTGAATACATGTGAGTATTTCGGTTATTGGCCGTCATGATACAGGTCACATCACTCAATCATTCAACCATTCAAACGATCAGTCCATAAATCAGTCAATGAGTTATTCAGTCAACCACAGAGCAACAAGTTGTCCGTCAATGACGCATGTCATCAGATTCTCAGTCATGTCATCAGTTAGTGGGCCAGACAGTCAGTCATGTTATCAGTTAGTGGGCCAGATTGTTAGTCATGTTATCAGTTAGTGGGCCAGATTGTCAGTCATGTTATCAGTTAGTGGGCCAGATTGTCAGTCATGTTATCAATTAGTAGGCCAGATTGTTAGTCATGTTATCAGTTAGTGGGCCAGATTGTTAATCATGTTATCAGTTAGTGGGCCAGACAGTCAGTCATGTTATCAGTTAGTGGGCCAGATTGTCAGTCTTGTCATGAGTTAGTGGGCCAGATTGTTAGTCATGTCATCAGTTAGTGGGCCAGACAGTCAGTCATGTTAGCAGTTAGTAGGCCAGATTGTTAGTCATGTCATCAGTTAGTGGGCCAGACAGTCAGTCATGTTAGCAGTTAATGGACCAGATTGTTAGTCATGTTATCAGCTAGTGGGCCAGACAGTCTGTCATATTATCAATTAGTGGGCCAGACAGTCAGTCATGTTATCAGTTAGTGGGCCAGATTGTTAGTCATGTCATCAGTTAGTGGGCCAGACAGTCAGTCATGTTATCAGTTAATGGGCCAGATTGTTAGTCATGTTATCAGTTAGTGGGCCAGACAGTCTGTCATATTATCAGTTAATGGACCAGATTGTCAGTCATGTCATCAGTTAGTCGACCAGGCTGTCGACCATTTCATAAGCCAGCAGACCAGACTGTGTGTCATATCATAAGCTAGTGGACAACAGTTTCAGTCATGGTCATCAGTTATTCGATCCGATTGTGACTCATGTCATCACTTAGTCGACCAGATTGTCAGTCATGTCATCAGTTAGTGGACCACAGTGTCATTCTGGTAGTTGGTAAATTTGCAAGTCAAATACTAATTGAAAATGAAACGAACAGCTCTGTCTGGCTGTTGGTCCATTGTATCGGTGGATAGAACAATCTGATAGCTATGCAAAACGACGGCCAATGAAACATTTATCCAATAAGTTTCTCAGTGATTTTAGAGTAAATTATTTTAACATTGGAATATGCAGTCACTCACTCAGTTGGATATATGATGGTTATGCGCACATTCAGTTATTCCGTCAGCTGAACAGGTAATTAAGCGGCCAATTGAACTTGTGAATTTGCGCAACTGAGATACATATTTGATTAACGACACCATATATACTAGAATGATGCACGATTTGGATACCGATTTTATTCTTCCGCCTAGAATAATCATGGCGTCTTTTCGTAATCATTGAAAACTACTGATTACATCCCTAATCCGCAGTAATTTTTAATTTTATATACTTTTTCAGTTCTTTCTTGGTTTGTGTACTTGTTGTTTTGGAAACTGGCCTTGAGTTTATTGACCAGGAACTCTCACTTTTGGTTGACAGATGGTATACTATCGGTTTTGTGCATTTTTTTGCTGATACTTCGTTTTTATCATATTGGGTTTCATCTGTTCGTAGCCCATTGAGTTTTAACCTCTGACCATATGAGTGAGTAGATTACAAGATCATCTATGCATACGTCATTAGCAGAGAGCAAACCAGTGGGCAGGGCATGTAATCAGACGCAGATGTCCCCTTGTTTTGTCCTGACTGAAGCGTGCATGTTTGCTCACACGAGAGTGCCCATGACCGGTCCCATTTCTGACATACATATATCGTTTTGTAAGGTGAGCAAAAATAATCAACCGTGCCTGTGTGGGGAGGTAGTTAACAGCGTGAGGCAAGCCACAAGCTGCGATTTTCTTATTCGGTGTTTGCTAGCAGTCTGTGGTTAACCTTATAAAGAAATATTACTATTAACAGGATCAATTGCATGTTTGGTGCAGCCACCTTTGGGTTGCCTAATCTTTTGTTAGACGTGGTTGGAGGTTTTAAATGGACAATAAAGAACGGGCGTTCCATATGATGGACTTTTCATAGTCAGGAACCCTTCGTGTAAAAGTGATGCTGCTGTGTTTAACCACAAGGTACGGCATATGAATGATTCATGACTCAAGACCTCCCTACCTCACTCGATCCTTCATTCCAAAGATTTTCACAACTTAAGCTCATCAAGACTCTAAACTTATTAACTACTTCTTCAACTTCTCCTACACACATTTGGTTTGTATGGAGGAAATGCTCTGAACTGTAACAATTAAATACATAAGAAGAGACAACTGTTTGGATGCATGTCATTGACATGTGGGTGGACATGCCCATCGGTAAAACATGACGCGTGAGGTTTGACTTCATGGTTTGTGGTGAAACAATGACCACAAAAACCGAGCCTTTTGATAAATCCTTTTTTTTTCTTCATACAAAGTCCTTGGGTCATTTAAACGTTTGTGGAAGCAATCCCATTTTAATTACCTAGATATTAAGGCATTATTCACATCCCCATGATGTGACAATGGTATCTTATTTTGTACATATAGGGGTACAGAGAATCATTTTAAAACAGCATCCTATACAAGATAAGCACTTCTTGATAATTACCAGAACCGAGGACATTTACCTGCTAGTCCTCTTTTTCGCCTCAGGGTTTGTACTCATCAAAAATGATTTGTCAGTTAAATTACGTCTGTGTACAATGAAAAGTTTCGCTCTCTTTGCCTGTGTATGTACAGGGTTAAACTGTGTCAGTAGTTTCACTTCATTGTCTCAGTTGTATTAGGGTTTTTTAAGTGCAATTGTGCATATTATATAAGCGCCGAGGCAAATGGCTGGGTTCTTTGGCTCTGGTCATTTTAATCCCTTGTTGTGGGACTGCATTGCTACTGCATTATTTCGTTGATATGATATTTCTAAAATACTTCGCCCAAAGGATAACTGTGATACATTGTTTACAATTATTTGATACTAGTTCTCTACACACTAATTATGTGTCACAAACCGTAGTTCACTAGTAAAATAAATGAAATAAAAATCATCCTGCAAGAGAAGAGATACCCCGAGAAAACTTCGAAAACGTATTGTTGACGTTTTTAAACGACGAGCCATTGAAAAACCAGCGATATGAATTTTCAGTTTATTCGGAGTATCTATGCTTTTGTATTCTGCTAGGTCCCCTCCTAAATCACACTTTAGATACATACGCTAAGGGTTGGGTGGGTACGCGAGTGTTCTAATACCATGTGCAACAGAGCAAAGCCAAACCTGCTTTGGAACTGAATCTTCATTGGATAAATCGCATCCTATTTTCTACATAACATCCAATCAGACATCCCGCCACCGCTCCAACAAGTGCTGTCTGTGACCAATTTACGCCAACAGAAATAGCAGCTTGAATTACTGTTCTGAATACATGGCCGAGAACTGAACCAGACGCCGCCATTTGTCAAGTACATACAACCTTAAACAGCTGACACACGGCTAACCGGTACTGAAACACCCCTGAGCATCGTACGGGAGTTGAAATGACAACATGGTAACTTCTGATCCGGTCGGCTACATGTTTACACAATAAAACGACGGGTTCCGTTTCCTTTTGTTTCAAATGCATGCGGGTCAGATGCGGGTCAGATCTAAGTGCTGTTTTGGTAGACATATTAACGAAATTCCCCTCACGTTTTTTGTGGACATATCAGTGAGATTTCCTGCACGTTTTGGGGGGGTAGATACGTAGCCCAAACACTTAAAAGGGGGAATTTTTAAGCCACACGTTAATAAAACAACGATAACCAAATAGAGTGTCATTGCACGCGGGATCTGACCAATCGAATTGACAGGATCCAATTTACCTTTATTGAGTACATATGACGTGGCCCCTCACCCGAAAGCCTTAATATGAGCACACAAGATGGCCATGGAAGTTGTCCCCATAGCACCCCATCCCAAACGAAAACCGTAGGGTGGATCGTATTTGTGGATGGGGGCAATTGATGTCGTCTTCTGTCATAATCCTCCAAAGGGTCATTGAAGTGCCCGCCATATAAATCATAATAAATAAATAATTTGGTAGGTTGTCTACAGTCCTTATGCCAGTGTAAGTCTGTTCTTCCAAACCCGCATTTAAGCTGCCCTGGATCACGATGTACCCACTACATGTCTAGATGTCTTCATCTACAAGCTTGAGGTAATAATTCACCACAATGCATTTGTTTTTTGTTTGTTTGCTTGTTTGTTTGTTTTGTTTGTTTGTTTGTTTGTTTTTTCAGTCAGAAATAGCTTAGCAGTTACAAATGTAAAGTTTTACCACGCAAAGAGCAAATGTTCCGATATTTGTGCATGATAACTAGGCCGCCTTGATCCAGACTGGCGGATCATTCAAATAGCCTTACTATAGTTGTGAGCTAAACATAACATGACAGTTACTTTGCTCTGTCAATTTAATTGCTAAATGATGTTACCAGTGCGGTGATGTTAATTCCACTATTTCGTCTTTCGAACGCGAAGCCACATAAAGTAATGAGTTAAAAGTTCAGGTCTCCTGCATGTATTTCCACGCTGGCTGACCTGGCATCATTAACTTCATATTTGTTTGTTTAGTCCTAGTAAATGCGACATAAACAAGACATTAATCAGTTTTAATCACGGGTTTTCAAGGCCCACAGACTTCTAGCCTAAAAGTCATGGTGACTAGATTTTGTTTCATGTCGCCACACTGCCTAAATTGTCTGAAAATGTGAAGCATTAAAACCTGATTAATGTTTAGATCATAAATAGGGGAGGAGATGTTGTGCGCTTTACTTGTTTACAGTCATCTTCCTCCTTTGATTCAGCAGCTCTGGTAACTTTAGGCATGTACGGATTTTCAACACAGACTGCGCACATCTTTACCACAAACTCTTAGTGTATTCCCGGTCACTTCGGTGAAAGTTAAATCCTTGTCACAAAAGGATAATGAAGATGAATAAAGCTTTATCTCTAATGAAGATATATACATAGGAGTAAAATTTACCGACAAGAAAGTTTCTATATCTTGTGTGTGTTATACTCCGACCCGCCTTGGATGTTTTATTAGGGAACCCATTATATTATTTTTTCGCTTGTCTCGGGTTATGTGGAAAATAGGTCATGCCATCAACTCTATATCCTTGCACTTTTTAGGGTTAATTGAAGACGGACGCTTTTTTAATATAATATAAAATATGCTGTTCATATTTATCATAAAAATGAGAAACACTGGAAGCATTTTTACTTTTATTAGAATAAACGGTATTAAAGTATTTTAACACCATATCTCTCAGGCTTCAGTAGACATTTGTTTACATAAATTGTTAAAGCTGGTTTATTTATAGTTTAGTTCTGTCCATTCTGTGCAAGAAATAGTCAGACTCTAAATGTCAGAAAGATTTAAATAACAGCACACCATTTACAATGTGCTCATGTGGATGGCTGGTTAAATCTGCAAATCTACAACACGTCACATGTGGTGGAGCGTGTCAGTAAGTTACCAAAGGTCGCCATATATGGTAGAGTTAGTCAGTAAGTTGCCAAAGGTGGTCACTTGTGGTAGAGCTTGTCAGTAAGTTACCAACGGTCGTCACATTTGGTAGAGCTTGTCAGTAAGTTACCAAAGGGGTCACATGTAATAGAGCTTGTCAGTAAGTTACCAAAGGTGGTTATATGTGGTAGATCTGATCAGTAAGTTACCAATGGTGGTCACATGTGGTAGAGCTTGTCAGTAAGTTTCCAAAGGTGGTTATATGTGGTAGATCTGATCAGTAAGTTACCAGTGGTGGTCACATGTGGTAGAGCTTGTCAGTAAGTTTCCAAAGGTGGTCACATGTGGTAGAGCTTGTCAGTAAGTTTCCAAAGGTGGTCACATGTGGTAGAGCTTGTCAGTAAGTTACCAAAGGTGGTTATATGTGGTAGATCTGATCAGTAAGTTACCAATGGTGGTCACATGTGGTAGAGCTTGTCAGTAAGTTACCAAAGGTCGCCACATGTGGTAGAGCTTGTCGGTAAGTTACCAAAGGTGGTCGGGCCTTTCGGTACCCCCTCCCCCTCCCTCCCCCCTCCACCTTCAAACCGACAATTAACGTGTAAGTGGCAATTTCTTGAGTCCGACGTCAAACAATGATCAAATAACTGAACCTCCCAGACTTAGGCTGTGTTTTGCTGCAGCCGTAACGTCCATCATCTAGCTGAAGCCCTAGGTGTGCACGGTCACTTAGTGCAAGCCTGTAATGACTGGATAGCTAATGTCAATTTCACACGTCGTTTGTTCATCCGTAAGAATTCTATTAATCTATTATTGTATACTGATTTTTGTGTGGTGTAAACATTCAGCATGTCCAGTGTGCGCCTGCTTCCTCTCCGGAGGTACGTGGGAAGGCCCGACAGCAATAGCGGATAGTCGTGGGTTTCCCCAGAGCTCTGCCCTGTTTTCACCAACCATAATGGTGGCTTCCGTCATGTGAGGAAATATTCTTGATTACGGTCGGCGTATAACAGCGATCAATTCAATCAATCAATCAAACAACTGAGCAGCCTAACCTACTGAATTTGATTTGATTTTTTTGATAGGTGTTTTACACTGTACTCAAGAATATTTCACTTATACGACGGCAGCCAGCATAATGGTGGGAGGAAATCAGGCCCGTTAGAAACCCACGACCATCCGCAGGTTGCTGGCAGACCTTCCCACTTGCGACCGGAGAGGAAGCCAGCAAGAGTTGGACTAGAACCGCATTGATGAGAGGCACGGGGCCATAACGCCGGGCTGGTGCGCTAACCTCCTCGGCCACCGAGGCCCCCTGATCTATTTAAGAGAAAATTTGTTGAAAGAACTTTCCCCATTCGTTGTTCCTGGTGTACTTGTAATTCATTCTCTCAATAAATTATATCCAAATCATATAGTTGCCTGAAAGTGTATCTGTATACGTCATGACCTGCATGCGACCGCAGCAAAGCATTGGTGGTGGATTACGTTCATGGATACATTAATCGTTAGGATGTACCCGGCGTTCTTCTTGAGTGAGTCCGTTTTTTAACTCATTACCCATTTTTTACGCGAGCTAATTAATTTTACCCTGATCACGTATGGACAGGGGATTTTCAAACTGACTCTGTCTTAATCAAGAAGACAATGCTGTTATCCTAACGGCTGGCGCTTGACAACTTCTTAATCACCTTCTGGCAAACCACCAGTTTACATACATGCCAATGAACCTCTAGTAACACTCTGAAACATTTTGCTGCCACCTGTGCTTGTTCCCCATATCGCAATAATTCTTAGCTACATATAACTCATCCATTTTAATTTAGAAACCGGATCGTAAAACTGTCCATAGATTTCAACTGGTATTTTGTTATGTAAGGTGGGAAAGTGGTGGCTACTGTAATAGGTTGATTTGTTTGACATCAGTGCTATATATGTTCTTTTTGCTTGGCATCAGTGTTACAGGAGATATGTTAAAAAAAAGGCACTTGTGCAAATTGCTCGATCAGGTTTACATGTTGGCATTAAAGCTGCAGCCGCAGACATGTTGCAAATTTTGTTCGATCAGGTTTTCTTGTTTGGCACCAATGCTACACCTTCTATGTAATTAATTGTCACTTTCAGTATACCCCATATTTGATATAGCGCCTCCTTGCGTTCCCACGTTATGTATATGCTGGATATACAATGCAGGTAATATATTTTTGAAAGGGGTGCATATCAGCCCTATCCTGCAACGTCAGGTTTATTTCAGTGCTGGCTATCTGTCATGAATCGGCTAAACAGGGCTATTAGCCGAGGAAAGCAATGTGAAGCGGAAGGAGAGACCAAGGAGACAGATCCATGAGACGAACAAAGCACGGGTTCATTAACAGCCTTGGGCAGCACGTTTCTAGATTCCTCCGGGCTAATATTTCGCCCGGCTGTGCTGACAAGCTGTTTATGGCGTTCGTGAGGTGTACCTTATGTTTTCTTTGGAGGCCATGCACTCCATAGATCACATCTTCATCAAGGGATTCACCCCGGGCATTTCGGTTTCCTCTACCCGTAAAATTGAATAGCATCGTATAAAGACACTGCGATGGCCTATGACGCAGATTAATTCCACTAACTATCCCAGACCAATAGGTTGCAGGAATGGATAGCTGGCAAGAACTTCCTACATTACTTATAGAGCCATATAACATGCATTAAAACCTTTGACGAAATTCTTGTATGATAAAGCACTTAAATTTTTCCATTGGTACAGGCTGCCCAGTTTTACCAGGATATCGATACGGGGGCAGCTATTGAACTGTCGTGTGACAACTCTACAGAGGAATGCATACCGTCGCTGGTAAGTAAGCATTGAAATTGTAGCTTCATAACCTGAGAACAACAAAAACGCATTATAAATTGACAGATTCATTTCATGTGATAATCACTTGTTCATCAAATCAAGGTTCTCTTGCATAAAGACCTAAAACAATATTTAAAGGCTATAATCTAAAAAGCTTATATATATGATATAATACTATATACTTTTAGTGATCATATCACGACAAGAGAATATCATGTTGGAGGGACAGAATATCATGTTACAGCGACAGAATATAATGTCACAGCAACAGAATATCATGGTTACAACAACAAAATATCATGTCACAGCAACAGAATATCATGTTACAACAACAAAATATCATGTCACAGCAACAGAGTATAATGTCACAGCAACAGAATGTAATGTCACAGGAACAGGTTATGTCACGGCAACAGAATATCGTGTTACACAGCGACAGGATACCATGTTAGAGCAACAGAATATTACGTTATTAACACAATGCTTCGCTACACCAACAAAACTAGTCTCGTAGAATAACAGAACAAGCCTGTCATTTATAACAGAATGATTTGTAACAGTCCCAAACACCTTTCGGGCATCCCTAATAAAAACATAGTGTTGTGTCAATTAACAGGTGACCTCTTTGTTAGTGTATTATATACGCGATTACGTTAGCCCTTCATACCAGCCATCCTTGCTTACCACGGTGGAGCTACAGTCTAACTCGCAGGACTCGTTTTTGGCTTTTTATCCTTTCCGTTTTTATCATTTATTTCCCTAGCCATCTTTAAAAACCGACACTTTGTATATTCCTTTCACTTTATTCCATGTTCTTAACGACCCCTTGCTACGCTCTCTGCCCGCAGATAAACTCTGTATTAAAGCCGATGGGCATTGTCCCGAGGTCATCATACAGGATGATTTTATCCAAAAGATCCTGGGAAGAAAAAATACCGTTTGTTGTATATGTCTCTAATTTTAATAAAACAAGCTAGTCACAAGGACTCAGGATTACAAACAGGAGCCTGTGGCACCGGATATTTGCCGCCTAAATCTTCCTGTATTTTGATCCCCTGTGACACTTTTTATCAGAAACAGTTAACCCAGGAGATCTCCATACATTGTCTTGCAGGTGGGGTGAATAATACAGGTGTCGGAACATACCGGAGTGTATTGTAGTATATTTATCATAATGGTATCAGTTCGCCTCTGATTGAGTTGTTTTTTGTTTACATCTTTATTCAGGTCAACAGTATGCGCTGATTTCTAATCAAAAAGAGGCAAAAAAAAAACCCCGAGAGAATTTGTTATTTGAGAGTCAAACTGTTATATGCTTGCCGCATGTGACGGTCTATTTTAATGCATTATTTACATCGCGTCGCAACTGATATCGTTTGTGTGACGATAACAGTGTCCAATTACCATGCAAAGTGGGAAACAATTCCGAGCTAAAGGTCACATTTTATGTTGCGAAAAGAAGGGTTAAGCATTTGTACCGACTCCTTCATTGTGACAAAGTCGGCATGTTACATGCTAAAGCTTCACCTGGCTGTTCATTTGACTTGACGTCGTTGAATACGGCAAGTTCTAGGTGTGTCTTCCACATAGCTACCTCGCTAAGGAATCAGGAGGCCAAGGTTGAAAAACAGCGGAATGTCAAAAACTGACCTACCGAAGAGTAGGACGTGTTAAGAAAAGGAACGCTTGACTTTTAGTCTGATTTACAGATATGTCGCCATGCACAGTGACTACGGTGACAAATGTCTTCACTCTATGTGCACACATAGAAGCAACACAAAAGACATTTTGAGACTCCTTCGTCAAAAAGTCGCCATATGCTAGCAGCAATAATACTTACCTTAACTGTAACATATCTGGGATATCTTACATGGGGGGCGTAATATGCTAGTTTCGTGGGTAGGTGAATTATAAGTGCTATAGTAAGTAGTTTATGAGTGCCCTGGTAGCTGGCAACAGACATAGCGCTTTAGGGCTAGACATCCAGGTTATTAGATAGCACTGTCACGTGAACACCAGTTTATTAAATTCAATGAAATTCACTTCTTGATGTTTAGCCGAGGAGACAACCGAAACAGGAGAAGTACCCTTGTCCTCGATAAATCGAATTAGAACAACGTCTACAACGTTACACTGTATCATTTTCCGCTATTACGTCGCACTGTCTGTGTTATGACGTCAGAATGAAGAGATGGAAAAGGAACACTTGATATGTATAAAATGGCGCTAGACTCTGAACGAAGTATTCAGTTCAGGCTGTAAAACCAGTGAAGCAATATCCAGTCAAATTCCCAAAGGCAATCTCATTAAAATAAAAAATTAGCATCCTACTCTTTTAAAATATACTTCATATATAATTTTAGCAGGAGATGGTAACATGGAAGCAGAAATACTCACCAGTTTCCGATGATATTACAATTTTAATATCGAAATGTCCACATTTTTATTAAACACAATATCCTGCCGTGAAGCAAGAAATGGTATCAAAGCATCTCATTTACGGTTTTGCAGGAGATAGTGGTGATATTCAAATTTACAGCATGTATAGACGCCCCCTTCCCAATGTTAAACGAAATAGGATACACACGTACAAAAGCATGGCGCCATAGACCTTCCCAGTTCAAACTGTAAGTTGCAATGTATGTCTGGTATATATGGCAAAATTTACGAACCTTTGAGTGGAGGCCTTTGAGAGTGAATCGTTGACTTATAAGTTTAAGTAACAATGTTTTATGACGTATTCTGAAAGCACTCTATCAAATACAACTAGGCGAGTTATGTATACGCCAAATGCTGGACTTTCTGGAACATTGATGAGGTAATAGGGGAAACTGCAGTTGCCGAGTTCTCTATTCAGTGGGGAGAATCTAACAGTTTGATATATTTTCTGATCAGATACCAGACAATCGGTTTAAATGTTACAACGTTGTATACGCGTGGTACAGTACAATGATGTGCATCTCGATGTCATAAAGACAGCTATCTCATATAATACAACATATACAGGTAGACATGTCTCAAGGCAGTGTGCGTTATCCCGTACAGAAAAAATTAAAGATAACTGAAGTCAAAGTCTTTGTGTCGGGAATGTTTTTGTGCATGGAACACCTGTTTTCTGTTTTAATTGGGGCACTATGGCTGGGCTAAGGATTACTTCATCGTAAACTTACACTAATAAGCTTTAAATAAGGTCCTTTTCAAAATAGGTTCCTGCTCTTCGTATTTATTTATTTATTTATTTATTTATGTGATTGGTGTTTTACGCCATACTCAAGAACATTTAACTTATACGACGGCGGCCAGAATTATGGTGGGAGGAAAAGGGGTAGAGCCGGGGGAAACCCACTACCATCTGCAATTTGCTGGCAGACTCTCCCACGAGAGGAACTCACAGCGACCGCATTGATGGGGAGCTTTTGGGTTATTGCGCTGCGCTAGCGCGCTAATCAACTGAGCCAGTTGTTGTTTATTTATAGCTTTATTATTACCTGGCTTCTGCTGTGGTTCGTTGCGTCACATGACGAGGACCCGTGCACGAGGAGACCTTTCAGAGTATCTGTATGTTTTTCTTTCGCTATAAGTCTTTTGTTTACTAAACAGGCCACTGTTACTAAACAGTCTGAATTTAATAAATTTGAACTGTGGGATTATTTTCTGTTTTTAGAGAGGTTCGTTTTACCAGGACAGAGTACTGTACGAACTATCACCATTTGTGGAAAATGACACTCTTGCGATATCCCATATAAAAAAGCGTAGTACAGATTCGCATCAAGTGATGCAGAGGACGGATGAAGAAGGCAATGGTAAGCCGCTCTCACTCTGCATGTCTACATCTTACGTTTATAGAATAGTTTTTAAAAATGGCACAGAGTCTATTTGTCCTGAAAGAGAATCAGCCATACAGTAAACAAGTGTTGTACTGATTTTTATAAAGAATGATTATGTTTAAAACGAATAAAACAAATGCTAGGAAATATATTCATACACATTCTTGTATGTAAAACTTATTTTTCATATATTAAAATCGGAGTATAATCTGACCTTAGGCTTGGAATCTGTAGAAGCTGTAGATCCGAACGCTCTCTCTTCCCTGGAGTGATCTTGTTGACGGCATCCCGCCTGCGAAGCTCGCATGGCCGTTTGCGTAGGCTAAGGTTGGTCGATGACAACGTGATAATATTTTTATTCATTGCAATAATTTGTGCTCATTTTTCGTCATGTTTTAGAGATATTTGAGGCCCCTAGGAAAGCTCGATTTAGTATAGAGGTGCTGAGAATGTCCCAAAGATCAAAGCGGTCGTATAAAGAACCGCGTTGTGTGGAATTAGTGGCAGTCATATCATACGACATATATGACAGGTAAGCACTGGCTTAACGTATTGGATTTCGAATTCTCTGCAGTGTACGTAAAATTTGACCTGGCAACTATTTCTACATACAACCAATTCGGTGGTCAGAAAGTTACCTACCTCCTACTAACTAATCAACTAATCAATGTCCCATTTTATCAACAGAACACATTAATCGGCTGAGAAACGTGAAGTAACCTTAATTAGCAGTTTAATTAGTCAGCCATGAAGTTTAGCGTTCAGACATTGTGAAGCAATCAAGTAACACATGAACTATTTCATGTCTTCGTTGAACACAAAGTCAGAAAATCTGTTGGGAAATAATAACAACAATCAGTAAATAGCTCAAGTCCGTCAGTTAATATGTAAAAATTATGCATTTGTGTGGATTCATGCTCTGTAACAGGAGAGCTGGTGCAACCTGCACGCACCTTTAGCTGTCTGACCTATTACAGTAGGCTACCTGTATTGAGCACAGGTGTGGGGCTCGGCAGGTGTGTATACACTACAGTGACGATAGACATGCGAACGCGCCTGAAATCTTCATGACTTTGTATCACCCAAACGTATTACCTGAAACCTCCATTGACCCATGAACTGTGCATGTCCAAGGCGAAAGCAATCAAGTAGTTTGCATGATGAATTGTCATCCAGTTGAGTTATTAACACCAGTACACGTATTAAGTTTATACAGGTGGCCCTCATGCACCCCCCCCCCCCCACAATTGTGCGTGCGCATTTGCTCATGTGTGAAATCGTCGACTTCTAATTGTTAGCATTTGATCGACGATATTTTGCAAACATCTCACGTGACAGTTTCGTCAACTGTTTTCACAAAATACACAAATGTCATGATAGCGGACAGTTTCACTCACGAAGAAATAAACCTATACATTTAATTTCACCATCGCGTGATGAGTGAAAGAAAATGAGCAAGTCGGGTTGGTGCGGCGCAAATGTTTACAATCCAAAAACGTGTTATGTAAGATATTAAAACGCCTGTAGGACAAACGCACACATATACAACGCCTTTAACACTGGGGTGAAGAAAAAAGAGTCATATACTCGCATTAGCCAAGGGTGATGATAAATTGAAGGGAAGCCTATTTCTCCGCAGGGGACTGACAGCCGTTTTGGTTTTTTGGATATTTCCGCTTGTATTCTGAAAGTTATACTATAAATATCTGTTCAGAATACACTTATGCATATTTATAACCTGTAAGTTGTGCTGTAAATTCTCACATAAGAAGTTACAAATTACTGGTCACCATCAAAGGTTCTCATCAAATACTTTCAATACACCCGTGTATTTGGACAGTGCATTCCACGGTACGTCGCACCTGGCTACTCACTGATAGTTACTCTGGTGGAATGATCTGCAGATGTGTGTTAATTCTGAGGCAGATTATAAATGACCAAATGTATTCGCAACTGGAGGTCATTATTAATGTGTTCATTGTTTTTCAGATGGTACAAGCTCAGTGCACATTTTGACAAGACAGCCCGAGAAAACGACGCTTTGTTCAACATACGCCGCTACTTTGCCATGGTCGTTCAGGGTGTAAGTGGTGTTTCTACTTGCATAATGAACGGCCAGTATATACCTTGTCAGTAACGATTAGATTAAGGAAATTCCATTAAAGATAAGAGTATCACAATAGGGACTGTCAACGCTCCAAAGTGCCCTGTAACGTAATGAGTTCTTATGAAAGAGAGCTAGCTCTTGTCCAGTGAGGCTGCGTGTGTGTCTAATGAACACCCAATGGTTCGGCGGCGGCTTTATGCTAGGAGGATTGTGAGGTACCTTGCGGTGGTGCGGTGGTGCGGTGGTTTAGGGACGTTAGGGTCATGTTTCTGTTACCGAGAAGCCTGACCGCTCGAACATAACTAAAATAAAATGGCGTCAAAAATTTATATTTTGATGCGCTGAATGTTTGTTCATCCATAATAACACGTTTTTCAAGGTGTCATTATTTCATAATAAGTGTATAAATTCAGTTCGGTTTGTTTATTAACAGCTGGGTATTATGAAATTTATGTTTATTATTATGTACTATAATTCGTGTTTATTAAAATATTCTAAAATTCATGTTCACTATGATGTACTAATTTTGCTGTGCTTCGGTTTATTAATTACCAGGTAGATTTGCGGTATTCCAGTATCATCACTATAGACTTCAGTCTGTGTGTTAAGCTGTCCGCTTACGTCATCGCCACGGTAAGTTCACTTTTTTTTCCACCTATACAAAAGGCTTGTAAAATTTCAGGAGAACAATGGAATTATATTTCCTCATCCCCTTTTTACTGAAGGGGCGCACTGTCCTGCTATAACATCAACGGGTGAATGCATAGATAAGTTATAACCATGGCTGCAACTCTTTTCCGTGTCGAAAATATGATTCAGTGATTCAAACAATTATTGCCTTGTGGAATATGTAAGACCCTGTGTAACGTGGATGATTTTAATCTACGTCACAGTCTTAGTTCAAACCATAAACACGATGCCTCCTTGAACACTTGCAATCAAAGCACAACCATATTACATTTACTTACATTTGTATCCGACCTGGAAATTATTCAGGGAGTACGATTCTGAAATTTGATTTAGACTTCATTACTGATAGCTGATGACTGATTCTCTCGTGTTGTCTTCTATTTATATACTTATGTCTTACTTATTCCTTTGGGAACTGGTGTTACAGGTTCTTTCGGAAAGGGGTTTTGTGATTATCGATTATCGTACTTTTAGGTTTTACGACTTGCACACGAATGTTGGAGTTTAGAAGATTCATGAGTTCCTCGTTTACGGAATCCATGAAGTGCTAACTAAACGCCGAACTTCCGATGAAGACTTGTTACTTAGTAGTTTAATGAAATTAAGTTACTACTGCATGAAAAAGAGTACATATGCCATGTTTGCATGATGCGTTTGCTCACAGACCAAGAGGGATTCCCCGTGGACAGAAATGAAAAACGTGCGTGGCACCGTGGATGGTGCTGACGTCCTCCCCTTCTTCAGAACATGGACTATTCACAACGGTGGCAAGATTGGTCCCTACGACCACATACAGCTATTCACAGGGTCAGTCGTGGTGGTTGATGGTGGAACCGGGTTGTCTCCCCTGATGTACTTCTGGACAAGAACGTTGCTTGCAATAAATCTGTTCGACGCACGCTGTGTACACAGTTTGTAGACACTATCCACTGCTTTTAACTGTTTTAGAGAAAGCAATCAAGTCGTAATAACATGTTTTGATCCCACTTGCCTGTCATTCGTTTGCAATAGGTTTTGACAGTTAACTATAGTTAATTGCTAACCTTTTCATAATTGTGAACAGATACGTTCAAGATCTCTCAACGTTTTATTTAATAATATTTAAACCATATCACAACTTGTTTTCGTGTATTTCCTATACTACATTCTACCTAGATCACTCGAGTCCGAATTCTTGATACGTTATCATCATTGTTACAGGTACGACGTGAAAACAGGGGGGGATACATCTGCCGTTGGTAAGCAAATGTCCTCACTGCCCTGTCTATATGTTTAAAGGAACAGACCAAAATTAAATGAAATAAACATCATTTAAAAGGCCGTTTCTTACTTATTCAAATTTTGACTTTCATGGTAAACTTTGCCACACTTTTACACTGGTTAAAGTATTGTCAGAGTATAAAGTATTGTCAGAGTATAAAGTATTGTCAGAGTATAAAGTATTGTCAGAGTATACTAGTATAAGGCATCTTCTAAAATATATCCAACATTTTGTATATGTTTTGTAACTATTGTTACAGGTTTGAGTTACATCAGTTCCATCTGCCTGAAATCCTGGGCTGTGTCTATTGTGGAGGATAACCAAGACTTGATGCACACAACTACGGCTTCCACACACGAGATCGGCCATAGGTAATGAACCATACCCAGCAGGGAACATTGCATGCACAGTAACCAAAATTTAGTGAGTAGCTATTATACCTTCATGTTGTATTATTTATAGTACAAGTTTTCAGATACAAATTTTCTACCTCTCAATACCTCTGTGACGAAAAGACCTTTTGTAGCCATAACCTTCTGATCTGTTGAACTTTATTGTCATGATTCCTTCTCTTGGTTCGAATCCCACTGGAGTCATTTTGAGTAGGAGCGATTTTTACACTATACACGGAGTTGAGATATTAAATGACTTTTAAGTATACCTTTAAATATCCAACTCGTCTACATGTATATACTTGCTTATCGTTAGCCTGTACGTGTAGTATTAATGAAGATACAGAGTAGACAGATATTCAGCTATTCGCAGAGGCGCCCCCTGGTGTCGGAATTGGGAACTATGTACATCGCGTGATAGCCCGTTTGAAGTTTATTGAATAGACTAAATTTGAAGTCTATAGGTGTAAGAGTAACGCAGATACCGCCTATTATATCTTTATCTAAATAATTACTGGCCCTCGTTGAATAGCTAACCGCTGACTGCGAACTGCTGTCTGAAGTATTATACGTTTACCGTTATTGAATAACGCGGTCTGAAATATTTATTTATTTATTTATTTATTTATTTATATATTTTATTACTGGTGTTTTGCGTGGTGATAAACTAATTCATCCACAAGCGACTGCGACCAGATATATGGATGGACAAGAGCGGGCCCAGGATGAGGATACCGCGCGCAGCTGGCATGAGGCATAAGAACATTTGCAACGCAAAAGCGCGGAAGTAATGGGCAAGCGCAAGTAGTTTCAAAGTCAGCACTGTAGTTCGCACGACCAGCGAACATTTATGACAGTGCTTTCCTTTTAAATTTCAGGAACAGCACAGTTAAATATGCATGTCCTCCGTCTTTGGTCAGATATAGCGTACGCAAACAAGGGACTGCCATATCACTAAAGAAGCCTCGATATCCTAAACCAACCCTACACTTCAAATTAACAGTGTTATCGTTCGTTGGAAGTTGGCCCCAGCCTTTCGGCCACAGCCATTCTACCCTAGCCCTTCTACAACAGCCATTCTTCCCCAACCATTCTTCTCTAGCCATTTTCCCATAGCCATTCTGCCCCAGCCACTCTGCCCAGCCATTCTGCCCAGCCACTCTGCCGCAACTATTTTGCCCAGCAATTCCGCCACAGCCATTCTTTCCACAGCCATTCTGCCACAGTCACTCTGTCCCAGCCACTCTGCTCCAGCCACTCTGCCACAGCCATTCTGCCACAGCCATTCATATTCATATTATTTTCTCTTCAGTTTAGGCGCTTACCATGACGGGCACAGAAATGTGTGCCCCAAGTCCTCCAAGTACATCATGTCGCCGAAGATCGGACAGCCGAGCAGCGCAGACGAACTCAACCCCTGGAGATTCTCGCAATGTTCCGTCAGCTATTTTGCCAAAACACTAAGGCTTCTAAAACGGTAAGTTTGGAGTTTTTGTATGAGCGAGTTTGGGCTCTAGCTAAAAATACACCATACCATGAAATTCTTCCCCCATATATGTTGGTGATTCTCGAGCACTGAAGTATAGCTTGTATATCATATGTGTATTGTGCGAATGTTCTAAGGAAAGAATTGATTAATTGACAGAACTTGTTGATTTATTTCGAAAGAATATTGTCCCATTTACAGTGCCTGTTATTACGCAAAAAGACAAATTATTGGAGTCCATACGCATAACTTGTTGCACATTTACATAATGTCTGTGCAAACCGCAGCGGCCGCACATTCGTCTCTTAGCAAAGACAACGGTTAGATTAATCTTCACTGGTTGCTATCTTTTGAACATTGCGTGTGTGCAATGGAATTGCCATATCTTGCTTCTTCAGCATGGGGTCATCAATAATCAGAATACCAACTTTGCGAAGTTTAAACTTTGGGGATGATATTTTTGCTAGTACCCCATGAGAAATTCTCCCATCATTCTTTTCTTTGTGATTTGCACGGAACATTTGAAATAGTTATGTATGGATTATTATTAATGATCACTTTTAACAAGGAATGAAATGTAACCCCAAATCTTCATTGTGATACTAATGAAATAAAACAATATGAGTTGAAATTAAGCGCAATATGAAACTTTCTTGAACAGTACATTTCTTGCAGCCGTGATTTACGGATTTACTTTAACGCTTGTTGATTGACAGGTATGGCATTGACTGCATCATCGACAAGCCCCGCCTCCTTGACGACCGCCAGTGGCAGTCTTACACCCGGAATCTGCCCGGTCAACTGTATCCTCCGGACCAGCAGTGCAGACTGATGCACGGAGACTCGTCCTTCATGAGCCGGAAGCTCCTCCAACAGAGGGTAGGGGTTTTCTATCTAGTTGAGTGTACACTGATGCTAGTAAGGAGATATGTTCTTTCTGGGCCGAAAACCCTCCAGATAGTTTCGTTAAAGAGTAGTTGTCAAATGGAGAGGTTTCACGTTGCTTTGACAACGCATGTCTGTCAATCTATTTCAGAGAGATGAACAGTTTTCTCAGCTGCTAAGAGTAATCTCACTTGTCTAAAGTTTTAAACTATTCCAGTTCCTGCGAGCAAATATTTGCAAAGTTACCGCGAAGTAAATGGTTTCTTGCTTCTCACTGATCCACCTGAGGTGTGACTCATTTCAGTCATGATTCATTAAGGTCGCTTTAGTGCATCTGACGCTACATACAAGCAGGTAACACAACCGCAGCAAACCCCTCATCCGGCGAGCAAGGTCGGCCTTGGAGTTCCCAGTCCTAAGGTGGTGCATTATGTGTAATATCAAGCTAAATAACAAGGTTTTTATGTCGGCGAAGACGCAGCAACGAAAAAATGCATTTGAACAAATAAAAGGTAATTTCCCAGAGCAAGAAAGTGAGTTCATTTTCTGTCCTTTGCAGAAGCTGCCCAATATCTGCACGGGAATGTGGTGTCATTCGGGAGGGTCGAAATTCACCTTCCACATCCCAGCCCGGGGCACGTCATGTGGCCACAAGAAGGTCAGTGAACACATCAGACACTCCTGGATCAAACGACATATGTAATAAACACGTCATGTGGCCACAAGAAGGTCAGTGAACACATCAGACACTCCTGGATCAAACGACATATGTAATAAACACGTCATGTGGCCACAAGAAGGTCAGTGAACACATCAGACACTCCTGGATCAAACGACATATGTAATAAACACGTCATGTGGCCACAAGAAGGTCAGTGAACACATCAGACACTCCTGGATCAAACAACATCTGTAATAAATATATCATGCAATTCATTTTTTTGTTTCGTTTTTCTTGGAAACTAATTCGCAGGGTATCACGTGTACAACATGATTATTATCTTAGGATCTGTACCTTTAATGGCTGATGGAAATATTGAAGTTACTGATTTTGTTGGAAAAAATTAAATTGTGTCGCCGGCGAATGTCTGTAAATTTTTGAAGTAAACATGAATTCAGAAAAGTTTTTTTTTTATGTTAACTATGCATTTCCTATCAGTGTTGTTGGTTTTTGTTCTATTTTAGTGGTGTATCGATGGAAAATGTCAGGCCAACGCGACCGCCCCTCGTATGAACGGTAATGCTATGTCTTATGTATTATGCGATGCCACTGGTGAAATATTCAACCTCCTATGATGATTGCATTAGCGTAGATAGATTTGATTATATAATTATATATTAACTAGAGGGGTTAAATCACACATAAAACGATAAATATACAAATGAGACATAGAAACGCGTTTATTCTCACTTATTCTTCTAACATATCTTCATGTAAACTTGTCCTGAAAACTTACATTTATGTTTAAATGAAATGTATAATTTCACTCTCGTCTTCTGATCCTTACAGAGCAATGTCCATTCGGAGATTTCGTCACGGATATTTTCGTGGGCTGGACCTGTAAACGCCTTGTGCAGCACTGGGATTATCTCTGCGTCTGGGATTACCAGGGCATGAAGAAGAAATGCTGCGATTCATGTGCCCCTGTTCTCCGGAGATCTCGCGGGAAACGGTCTCTGCTGCAACTACCTAGTGACCAAGAAATAAAAAGGGAGTTAAACAGAAGAGCCCAACTTGGGGAACGGCGTTCCAGAAGTATAGGACCGACACCTCTAGATCAATCGTCATTAGTTCACTTACTACAGACTGAAACAAAAAGAAAACGCCACATAGTCTCGCATACAGGTAAGAGTCATAGTTTGATAGTTTTTGTAATAGTGTTACACAGTGTCATATTTTAAACTTACAGACGTGCCGTGCAGGGACGTTGTTGACCTCCTTTAAAATTAATCCGAAACAGAAATATTGATAATCTATCGAACATTCAAAACCTAAGGGCTGAGTTGTACTTTTCACGTACCTGACTCCAGAGACGTGAGATTATTTGCCAAATCGGCAAGTGGGGAGGTTTAAGTAATTGTAACTGCTAAAAGTGCTGTTGAGTTCACAGATTCGAACCGTAAGCTGTGAGAAAATCATGTCTTTTAGCCGCCTTTGTTTTGCGACAGACCCAAAACGTTTGTAATACTTTTGTCTTGTTTTTTTTTAACACCATGCATGTGGAATCAGATGTATATGTAATTATAATCGTCTGAAAGTTATTTTAACACAATTATTTCTTACAGGTATTCTCGGATCTGCATATTATCACTCTACCTCCGAACAGTTGGGTCGGCCAGTTTTTGATAACCTACCAATGACTGCGTAGTTAAGCTGAACATAATCCAAATAACTTAAAGCTAATATGTTATGTTCGTATGCGGCGTGACCAAGGGACGTAACAATCTTCCAGAAGCCTCTATGAGGCAAATGTTTCCGCGACAGGACTTCACCATACCAGCTGTTCATTAACCGAGGACAATTTACAAGTCATCCCGTGGGAATTCCACCGAGTCCCAGTTTAGGAACGTTTCTGTGGAACTTCCCGAAAAAAACAACTCTTTTTGACATATGGCAAAACCAATCCAGCAGACAGTTTTTTAATATATGCTAAAATGTGACTGTTCAAAGTAGATACTTAGCTGCGCATGTGTTTTGCAGAGACAATATTGAGCGAACCTATGCTTGTACGTCCTCGGGAAACATTGGACATAGGTGTGATATATGACAGGCGGGTGTGTAAATCTGTGTGAATGGAGAGTAGACTTGTGCATCTGACGATACATGTGTGACAAAAGATTGTGAGATAGTTTCTATATATACACTTGTTGGTATAAATAAAAATATGGAAGTCAAAAAAGTCAAGCCATATTTGTAAAAATTGTATATATATACATAGAGATACATTTTTGTAAATAAAATCTATTTATTGGGATATTTATATTTCGCACAATTTGTTGCGCTTCATTTATTGGCACTAGAGATTATAGAATTCAAAACTGACTCAAGACAACTGAATTTTTTTCGGTTGCAAACGTCGAAAACAATTACAGCAATCTGTATCGGTGAGTCACAGCATGAAACAATAACTTGCAAACTCGGCAGTGCAAGTGAAAGTGGGCTCAACAATTTCACTATAAAATAAGATGAGAAAAGGCCACCCATTTGACTGTTGCGTGTAGTTGTTTATTGAGTTATTTTATTCTTGTTTTACGCCTTATACATATGAGGATATTTTCCTTGTATGACAGTGGTCAGGCTCATTGGTGGCAGGAACCCCGTCAGATTCCGGCACCCAGAATCATTACAGAAGCCGGAACTGAACCCGCGATCACATCAGGTAATGCCTGGCGGCCGGATGTTGGCACTTCAGTGTCCGGTCTGCCAGCTAGGTCCCAACCTCACGCTTAGTGACTTGTAGAATATATATGTACACATAAATACTAACCTGTGAGTGCTGGTTCCAGGGATTAGAACAATGCTGAAAATCTTTGTCATGGCACCGTGAGGAGGACCGGTTTGCGGAGGTTTTCATCGACGAGTGGCAGTTTGGTTCACTTCTCGCAAAGTCGTTGTTACGTGGTTCATATCTGCCTGCTGTTTGGAAGTCATAGCGAGTTGCTGTAAAAACCGGGCTGGAGTCTGAGCTGTAGGAGGAGTCGATCTCGCAAACCTGAACTGGGCGTGGCCTAATACATGTAACTTCCATGCAGAGATTTCCCCTTAGCTGTCCGATATAATCCAAAGCGCCCTTCAGAATATCAAATTTGGACATTTTCAACTTATTCCGGCCCTGGGGAAGATGTTTTTTCAGAACGTTCAATGCTTGGTTGACAGCCATCATTCGGCGGCGCTCCCGTGTGTTACGACGCTGCACGAATTCCACTGAGCGTTCCGAATGCGGGACGTGTCGTCGTTTCTGCTTTGCTGAGTGTTTTGGCTCTTCTCCGCTTTTTGGCATGTGAAAGCAACTTAAACCGGGTTCAGTACCAAATTGGTAGGCATAGGCATCTGAAGTCGGCATTTTGGAATCAGTCAGATATAAACACTGTTTCCAAGCTAAGTGACACCGTTGAAAAGATGGTAGAAATGCAAGATCCTGCGTTGTGCACGTTGATCAAAGGGCACAGATTTTATAAAATTGAAATTGTCGATGAGTTGAGCCTTTATAACTCACACTTGCAGTTACATATTTTGGCTGCGGGCGAAATCGCACGTGCACGTTGGGTCAAAGGTAAGTTATGATCTTTGAAGTATGAAGAGATGTGTGTGATATAACCTCAGGGCAATCCCCCCGGCGGGGGGGGGGGGACTAGTGTTGGTGCCGCTAGGGCGTTACTCGTCTCTTTCTCCCACCCCACTTCAAAGTACGTCATGCATTGCTATAAACTCTTTGGTGCTTCTGTTGTTTAACAAAACTGTTTACTAGACACTGTTGTACTAAATCTTCTTTGGCTTTCTTTATCTTAATAGATTGGAAATAATGCAATTGTTTACTATAAGATTAGTTTACAACTCATGGACCTGTTAAGTCAGGGGTCTGTATGGGCTATTTTCCATGTGTCTAAAAACCTCATGTTCGTTTTATATCAAAGCCACATGTGAGAAGCAGTTTTGATTTTTAAAAAAATGGGGAAAGCAGGAGCAGAACACACCGATGTTTATAGTAGCGGGCTGTTTTCAGCGTAGATATTCACATTGTTTTGGGTTTGGAGTGGTGCGGTGGGGGAGAGGGGGGATTGGGGGTAAGAGAGAGTTGCAGAGACAGGCTACATAACTGGACCTCTGGACGGTGTGTCTTTGTTCTTCCAATTATATGTTACTACAGCGACATTTTTCTGAAGTAGGCAGTTCAAAGTACTCGTTTTCAGAACTCCCCTGTGTGTATATGTATAGACAACAGACGTCTATAGGGCTAGTTGCTGTCGCGTAGTCCACGCACTGCTTAGATGTCTACATCATAGTCAATTGCAAGAAAGCAGAAAATACTTTGTCAAACTTTTAACTTATGATACATTGAGGTACTTGATTTATCCCATTTTTGGTTTACAAGTATTGTGTATTGGCAATGAAATTAAACGTCAATTTTAGTACTAGAGATACATTTAAACAAAAGACACTGGTTTTAAAATTTGAATAGTACAATAATAGACATTTTCGTAAAGCCAGGCTTACACATATGAGCCTTAATTATTTATAAAACCATCTTTGGCATTTCAAATGGTCATGCTGTATCGTGTTAATAAAGGTGTTATAGGCCAGTTAGAGGTGGAGGTAGGGTGTGAGCGGTGAGCTCTTTGATGAATGCCGCGTTTTGCACTCCTCCCGATCGACTGACCATGGCACAGTACCGGCTACACTGAAGCAACGGTCACTCACAGCTGGAACCTTTGGATTGCATCAAACCTCGGCGAGACGTCAGGCCGACTACAGCAGGAGAAATGTTTACCGTTTACCCAAATTGTCTAAAAATATGCTACAAAAAAATTTAAGTGCGGTATAGACAAATGTGGAAACCGTTAGGACCATTCGAGACCCATAGACGCAACCTAAGGTTTTATGTCAGTTTTGCAGTGCCAGTGCACTTTTGGTTACTTTTCTAAGGAAGTGATGAAAGAACCACATAACACCCCACACTCGTCCTGATGAGATAACAGTACCATGTATTCAACTGTGATCCATTGACAGATTTTCTGATGTACAATATCACATAAAGCTGACAGCAACAGATTACTCAAACGTCGCAGTGGGATGTCTTACTCAAGAATATTTCACTTATTAGACAACGGCCAGCCTTATGATTGAATGAAACCGGACAGAGCTCGGGGAAGTCCCATTGCCATCCATTGCAGACAGATCTTTCCCCAGTACGGCCAGAGATAAAGCCAGCATGAGCTGGACTTTGAACTCACTGCATTGGTGAGAGGTTCCCTGACTAAATGAGAAGGAAATATGTAAAGGTGTATATACAATGCAAAACGAACTTTGGCCGAATTTGAGTAATAATCCAGACAAAACGTCAGAGAATCCTCGATTTTCCGCCGAAGATGAAAATATTCTTTGAAGCTAAAACCTGAGTTGAAAAAGTAAGTCCAGATACAGTGAGCTCATTTAGTCACTGTCGACATGAGCAGGAGATATTGCTTGTCTGCGATGCCAAAGATACGGAAATGTAAGCGCTGGTTAAATGAGCTTGGGTACTCAGATGTACAAGAATCCCGTTTTTTCAAAGATTTACAGCAGTTAGTTAAGTTACTGGAATATTCTGATAGTTTGTCCACGGCTCAGTAATTTCTCCACATAGGGTACGTTTCGCACAGCATGACTGAGCAGAGTTGTATGTTCAAGTTACGCCCATATAGAAGCCAAGTCATGTAAGTGTTAAGACAGGTGAGAATGTGAGTGTGACCACTGCGGTGTATACATTCTGTAGTGCACGGGCTGACACGTGTGGTCTATATAGGCTTACACAGGCGTACGATCAACACCTGCATACCGCCTCCCATGCGCATAGTTTGTGTTTTCAAAAAATCGGTTTATCAGTCATTTAGCCAATCATCAAATCAAATGCATCAGTATGTAAAAAGAAATTTATAAAAAATAACCGAATCAAAGCCGGTGATATCCCCAATATTCCGATGTAAATTGCAGGCGGATTACTGCAAGGTTCCATGTTCATTTGCCAACGGTTTTTTATATGTCCTTCCGTAGTGGCCCATGTGATAATCAAGTGGATCTTTAACATTTATAACGGCAGATGACTACAGCGATTTTTTTAAAGGGAAATAAATAACGCGAATTTTAATATTTACATCTTGATCCATAGTTGTCTCCCTTAGAAAGACTATCATTTGAAACATGAAATACAGTTGTTGCTATCAGCCAGCTTCCACATTAGTCCAGTTTGCTCCAGTAACTTACCTTATGGGTAATTTCCATGCCAGGTAAACAAGATTGTTTACATGTTTTTAACATACTTGTCTATGGACAGATTTCAAGAGAAATAATGAAGACAAAAATATGCCCCCCCGCCCCCCCAAAAAAATTAAGATAAAAATGTGCACAATATTGTATAAGCGGATGCGAAAAACGTTTGTGACATATTTCCAAACTGACCGGCATCAATCAGACCAGATCCACCTGAGCCATGTTCACTGGGGCAGACAAACATGGGATCTGTCTCTTACATCGGACTATATAAACTTATTACTTCCTTTCTTGCGGCACTTTTCTACTCTGTCAATCCCTCGATTAATATGAAATATTCGCTCAGACTCAACCATCTTGTAGACGAAAAATTTGTTTTCGGCATTTCAATCTGGGCACTTGCCAACAAATTTGTGTTTGTATCTCTTCGCTAACCACGATTTGGGTTTGTGCGAAGAATGTTTTTTGTTGTTATATAAACCTATTTGGCTGAATCAGTTGTCGTGATATATTATGTATGTGTATGAGGCTATACAGGTGGATTCTCTTCCCTTTGACTTCGACCTGTTGTTAAACGCTAAATGTAGTTTTCTTTCTTTTGTGATTTTGTTTGTTACGTTGTTCATAAATATCTTCTCAGTCTCATGTTAAATTCAGAAACTGGCGTAAATCGTTCAATTAGGGTGGGTACCCGCCATTACAAATTTCCCTCTCCCCCCCTCTTTTGACATTACAAAATACAGGTGAAGTAAACGGCGTTTAAATGTAGGCACACTGGATTAACGACTTTCTGATCGAGTATTAAATGAAGCACAAAAATAGTTCGGATTGCATTTAACATTTATTTTGCGAAAATCGGAATGAATCCGTGCCGATGAAGTGAAAAATAATGTACAAATTATAGTATCAAAATAGTATCTTTTAATCCGTGCACAATGGAGCCAAAGGTTTCTCCCCTTTGTTGTCTATGTGATTTACAGTATTGTAAAGCTTGATGAATTCATCTAAAACCTTGGAACAATCACATCATACAGGAGTAGGTCTAGTACAGTGACCCAAGACTAGTTATATTGTTGGAGGTAAGATTTGGGACATTCGAACACACACTGGAAGAAATCACGGCGTGTATTACCATTTCATCTTAAATTATGCCTGGATTGCAGCAATTCTAACAACAGGGTATAACTTTGGAAATTAAATATTGCCGTCACTTTGAACCTGAAAACATCACTCTAAGTATTTAAAAGTGCACTGATTAAAATTAAAATGCTTAACCTACATATTCACAATTCAAATGGAAAAAAGTAATTCTGCATTCTTCAAAGATTAAATATACAGCGCGGAACGCTAGCCAAGACAATGTTCAGATTATGTACGTTAACCTAAATGCACTGCAGTGTGTGTGAGGGCAGGGTCATAGCATATACACGCTTTTACTGAAGGCTTCACAAAGACATGAGATAAGAAACACGACAAAAGCTATTTCATGCAGTATAGCAGAACTATTGGCTCAATATTAGATAAAAGACGTGACATGGGAAATGATTTTTGCACATTTTTTATCCAAACTCCAAAAGCAATTGTAATGTCGTTTTCGGGTAAAATGCGAGACAAATTAACCATAATGACATAAGAAGTAAAGGTATTTACACACCATGGGCATTTTTACCCACATTAAGTCGACACATCCTACCCACCATGCTAGCATGTTAAAATGGCTATTATAACAAGGTTTGCTTGAACGCACAAATGAATTCGCTCTTATATATACACACAAGCTGTTTTATAGTCACCTACATAGCACTGATATACAAGCTCAAATTCCTAGCAAAATCCATACACAGATCTAGGTCATAAAACTGAGTGATAGACATGATATGGGCACGTGAGGCCAACAGAGATCCGGACTTTCAAGCTTCGTCTCATATATACGTTAGAAATATTTTACACTGAAATTTACCATTTATTAGACATATGTACAGCATACAAACTTTTCCAAACTATACAAAACAACGCGTTATGCAAACAATAACAACGAACCAAAAAGTATTATAATATAGATATACAACGCAACGGTTATAAATTCCACGCTTTCCACGCTGGAATGGACGGTTTTCCTGCTTTGCTTTGTTGTGGCAATCATACATTAGCATACTTTGATATAGACATACTTTTTCTGTCTCTAACTAATGCTATTTTAATACTGTTAATTTAGAAGTTAATACTATGTCCAGCACTGATACCAGATAACTAAAAGATGGTCTTTATTATCGGAAAAATAATTCCTGGAATCAAAAATACAAAGCTGAAGGCGCTAGAACAGATAGGCCCTGGAAATACCCTGAATCGAGCTCCATTTTGGTAGAATTAATTCAACTACAGTCGACAAACACAAAGTCTATCATCTGAATAAGGCTGAAACGGTAGAAAAACTCTACACATTCGCACTGAGACTCGTGATATCAACTTCTGGAACATATTCTGTTATTTTTAATGAGTTTTTAGGCGGCTCATTTAATTTTCCATCTGCAGGCTTTTGGACATTTTTATCTTTGACCAGTAAACACGTATTGCACGGTGCCTTGAGACATCACAGGACAAGTGGGGACTCACGAGAACGTGTCACACACAACAACTCCATTCATTCCTCACCCCACGACGTGTCTTGGACACGCAGTCATCCACACTTTTGATTACCTTCCTAACACCCCGAGCTTTATTAGCAGAGCTGTTGCAACGTTACGTCAAACGTATCTCTTCACTATAGATGGCAATGCACGCTATCCCCGACGCATGTTGCGACTGATTCGTAAGTCAGTTCCCAGAAGCACAAATCGTCACATATTATTCATCATGAGGTTTAACATAATGGTAATTCAATACAATTAAGCATCATCTCAACATAGTTACCACAGCTGTGATCAACACAACTGCGAAATGAGTTAGTGTTAAGTTATGGCTGGTGGCGGACGAGGCAGTTTGTGACTCCCTCGTTAGAAACGATCCACAGGACTTACAACAAAAATTCCTTATTTCCGGGTTATTGCAGTACGCACGCGCGTTGTCTGAACTAATGGCCGAACACTTCTCCGGGTCGTTATTTCCGTACTCGCAGCCTGCAAACAAATCAAACAAAGCCATTAAGGGCAAAACCATATATCCATAGTGCTATATTAAAAGAGTTTATTCAGTCGTAGCATGGCTATATAGTGAAAGTTAATTCAATACCCCTTCATTTTCCTCCCAAGTTACAAAATGAGAAAGTCAGAACGTCAGATATCGTAAAATAAGCGATATAAGCTCATTCAGCACGATGACACCAAATTACAACTGGAAATTCATCTCTACATCCACATATACTACATATGTCTTACTTTCTTGTGGTGATAGTACATTTGTATTTTATGCATATTTCCTGGCAGCCATGCTTGCGCTTTTTAGGCGCGAAATAGATGTCCGACTTGACAACGCATTCGGACCTTACCCGAAATCTCTTGCTTCTCTGTTTCACAGCTCAGGCAACATTCGGTCTGGAAATCTAGATTATAACACTGATGACTTCCGCGCAGAGCGACATCAATGCCACACTGCTCACTTTTGTCCCGGCATCCGCCCGGTGACCGTGAGTTTGGGATCGCTTTCGTGGGAAAGACCGGCAGAAGGGTTGGGGCTTGGGTGGTAGCAACTGGTTGCCCAATCTGGCATGTTCCGCAGCACTGTTTCCGCACAAAGGGTGTATCTCGGTTATTAAGAGTACACCACCAGGATTCACATCGAGCCTGTCTGTTCCCATACTCACAACCTGTGGCAGAATCGTTTTGTCGTAAAAATTTAAAACAGCAAAAGCGTAAAGGGCATGATATGTGGAAACAGCTACACGCTATCACCCAATGTATCAGCCCTTGTATGTAGTGGTTGTTTACAACTACACCAGTGAAGGGAAACGCAAATAATTTTTCCAGTTAACTAATGTAACTGCTGATTGACGTTTCGCCCTTAACTCTTCCCGAAAGGAATTCGGCACTGAATACTGTTACTGTTCAGCGACAAGTTTAGTACATGGCAAACTCCATATCATTGTCTGTTATTTGGAGAGATTCGGACAACACACTCCAACGGTAACTCCTTGAAAAAAGACTTCACGTGTAGACAATCACGAAATTATTACGACTCAAACTGCAGTATGGGAATAAATGACTCGTGTTTACAGACCACAGATGGTCAGGATATCTCACCAGCTATTGAAGTATACACTCTTGCACAAGACCGGCAGCATCTCTGTTTGATGAAGCCCTCGTAACAGTACCGGGGTTTGGTGATGACAATCTGAGCACACGTTTCTCCCTGATAAGCGATTCCGGGCTGATCTCCGAATGTACAACCATCTGGAGCAGAAAACGTCAACAGTCTATATAACATCTTTTAACGAATGGCTAGAAACGACTAAAGCAGGAGCCATCAGTCTCAGACCACTGTAGAAAGACGCGGACAGAGAGATAGGCAAACCGTACGCCATAGTTACTGGTCATTCTGGTGGAGATTAAAACTGAAGAAAGAGTTGCACGGTGTTAGCATTAAAACATTAAAATGAATTCGTTGTGGATTGTTAATTGCACACAATTCTAATAAAACAGACACTGTTAAGTTGTTTTTGCGTCTGAAGTAGCACAGCTGCATATTTCACATTATGATCTAGGGTTTACGTACATTGTAATATGTTTGATTTATTTATTTAAATACGAGTAGACAGGAAGCTAGAATGAGCTGGACTTGATGTTAAACGTTTGATATGGCCTACAGATATGTATGTATTACAATGTATTACAATGCATTGTTGCATGTTTTATCAATTTATTGAAGGCTACGAAAGTATATGTATGTATCTCAGTCTACGTAGGGAGATTGCAATAGTTGCAAATGCAAACACTGTGTAAGCATATTTTTCACTTCTTCCTGGCGTCAAGTTTATCCTTCTAAATTGGAGCGCACTACAGAGACATACCATGGGATTGGTCGCTTCAACTGGAGAAGGGACAACGCAGGATTTCGCAAATATTGTACGCCATGCGTGAATGGTCATAATATTCACCCGCACCTGATTGGTCCATCATTACTGAAGGCGATTTCTATTCATTAACGCGTTAGCATACATGAATATTTATTCATGTAAATTAGGGTATTTTCGGACAGTTCAACGCTGTGAACAAACTAACCAGTCCACTGACCGCAATGAGATGTATATAAGTGACAAGCCATGAATCATAGGCATAATGACAAGTCTGTTTATATCCTGTTTTTAAAGGATACCAACACATGTATCTTTAGAGGAAACATATTTATGCCCTTATCGGATCGTCCATAACTGGATGAATGGCAAACAGACGCCTCAAAAGACGCCTTTTGTGTCTAACAGTTTCTCGCCACAGCCTTAACCATTGTTCTCGAACACTGGACAGTATCCAGGTTTTCTGCTGTGTGCACATGGGCATAATCTTTACGATAATGGTGATTTGTTTTCATACATATACTGGTTTACATGGCGACTCCATTCCTTAGAATGATGTGCGCCAAGGCAATAGGGTGTGTTTCAGGGATTTAGGCTGCTCTAATCAACCATAGTCAATTCACAGAGAGCTACTGCCAGAATGGTGTAGCCTAAAATCTGTGGATCCTGCATAAATAATTCCCCATGGCTTTGAAAACCAAACCTGCATTCCTCAGAAATCCTCAGAGTTGGGCCAATAATTCCCACGTCTTCAAGATCAGAAAAAAGGACTTGTCTCTGAGCAGTGTACTGTGGACACACGAGTAAAACATGATGGATGGTCTCCTCAGCCTGACAAACATCACACAGACCTGAAGCTCTTGCCTTGAATCTTTTTAAGTAGCTATTAACTGGGAGGTGTCCTGACCGAAGTCGGAAGTGTTTTGATTTTTGGATGAGGACAATTATGCAAATGAATTGGTTACGAAATCGACCACGTGTCTTATAATTCCGAAATTGCACGACCTTCTCGGGAGAAATGCTTTCCTTACCAGAGTGACCCTTCTATAAAAGACAACACTAGACCAGATGTATACATGTATCGATAAAGAATCCCATTCATAGTTCAAAAAAGATCACATTTTATTTTAGTGATGTAGGATAACCGAGATATCGTAGTTCAAAGTAAGCAAACACGTCAACGTTTAGAGAAAATCGAACGGGACACCATGCATGCTCTCAACTTTAACCCTTCAAGGGCGAGATAGGCATCTGCTTACGCCGTGACGTCCCCCGTTCCTAGCTCACCATTTTGTTATGTACAGGTAGTGTTAAATCAGCTGCTTTCCCTCTGATTACGAAACAATTCTATTATGCTTTAAAGCCATGTTCAGCGAGAAAGGGGTAGTGAAATTCGTCTGGATTTATTCGCCAAAGTCTCAACCAGGAGGTTCCATTGCGCGCTCTTCGATTGTAATAAAAATGAAGTTCGTATTTGCGCAGGATACGAAGACGCAACATCGTGTTCGGGTCTCTCTTAAATGACGTATCCGTCCAAATAAGAATTCCAGATTAAAAGGTGATTTACAGCGTTACCAGCCATGTCATAAAAAACGCCCATTTAGGTCTGAAATAACTTTGGTCATATTTTGTCTTTTCTTTTACCATACATCACTTTGCCCATGCACCCTTTGGAAAATATCAGTCGCAGACTGCTAGCACTGGCAAATCAATATACATATACAGAAAGCCACCGGGTTTTTAAAACTGCATGCCTCACGTTGCCATTGACAAGAGTGACTGGGACCACAGCATTGTAGAAATATGAAGATTCTACCCAATGCTGCTGTGTTTTCTAGTGATTGTAGGCCCTAAACGGCGGGATAGTTTGTGCGGTATTATAGTAGCCTTATTGTTTTCTGAATGGAATACTAGTTTTCCTGTAAATGGAATTCCTGGCTTACCGTTCCTGATGGGTGCTCGTGCATCAGCCGTGCAGACTCCATCGATACACCACTGAAAAGCAGAATTTATTCCTGTTATTATCACTCCACAAACACGTAGACGGCGATGAACACCGATCAGACAAATAAATGAATCAAACACTATGTAAACGGCTCTTCTTTAATAAATGGTTTCCATATTCGAAAATTTGCTTAGCATCACTTGATTTAAATTTTACCTTCCACGACTTAGGTCGTTGTCAGTATATCTCCAAAAATAGTGTTCTGCAAATATCAGAATGCATGACAGTTGTATTTTGACCCAAACGTCGAGCATGTGTTTAAGATATTGGAAGATGTAACGACCCCTCAAGAGTGAAAAGAAGAAAGCCCTTTACACAGGAATCATAGGTCTTGTCTAGATACAAGTTTTACTACCTGATCTTTGCCTTTGTCAAAGCTACTTCTCTTGCGGATATCGTGGCACATCAGATCAGTGTTGGATTTTGTACACTACTCATCGGTAGTTGTTTTGGGTTTGCAATGCGTTGTGTCTATTTACATTTGTACAAGAGAAAAATATCTGCATGTTTATACCGATACATTCACTTCTGTTACTCATTCCAAAAGATTCCACTGCTGACAGGTACACTTAGGTGTACTGGGATATTGCACTCCGCTCATTAATCATTACCTTTTGGCTGCCACAGGTCGTGCCTCGCGGAGGAACATACTGCCTACACTGGTTAGTTCCGTTGATATGACACCAGAGGGAGGTGCAGACGTCTGCGTCGTTTAAAAGGAGGTCCTGTCGGAAATGCAGGAAAGCAACAACACGAATGTTAGCGACAGTGGCCAGAAGCTGATTTTCAGTGTGGTTTTTCTTCTGTAATTTTATAATTACAGGCATGATAGGAACTACATGTTTTGAAAAAGGAAGGGACACACGTTTTCATGATTAAGGCGTCGTTGGCAAATGTGTAGGTTAACAATACATTCGGCCAGTATTCCTCTGAACGTTGCTTCTGTCGTTGGATGTTAAGTATCTTTAGGTGGCAATACCAGACTGGCCCCTATATATGTATATGCCTGTAACTTAATTCTAGACGATATTTACCCTGCACATATAGGACGAGGGCCCCAGAACCTGCTTACACACGTCGTCCACGGAGTACATCTGCCCCGGATGGCGTGACAGATGAGCATCCCATTCTCTACGGTTGGCCGTTTCTGCCACGTTGCTGAGGCAATTACTTCTAAATCTAAAAATACATTTCCATTTAAAATTAAAAATGACTAATACATGAAAAGAAAGGATAAACAAGATGAACAGGAAATGGCTAACTCTATAAAAGGGATTTTAAAAAAATATAAACATAAATGGATTGCAGACGTGCATTATATATGTGTGTAGCCTGCAGCCTAAAATGTTTAAATTAAAAATCAGACACATGGTTTCACAGCCAATTAAGTAACAGAAAGCTTAAAGGAAACAAAGTAAATTTCAATCCCACATACTAATTTCAACTCAATTCTTAATCCTTGAAACAACGTTTAATAAACCTTATATTACCGAAATGATAATAATGACTGACGCCATGGTCTGTTTGAATGACTATATGAGGTTTTGGCGAACCTGTTGAGATTATTGAGCTTGGTTCTGAAGGCTTGTACAGAGCAGGGTGAAAACTTCCAGGGGTTCAGCTTATTTAACTCTGAAGTAGGTACTGAGGAGCCGGCCATGATGAACTGATCTGTGGTCTGACAGCCGTTCCTGTCCCCGTCGTGACTAGCTCCCAGACTGAAACGGGTCGATGAAGCAATGATTAGGACTTAACTCCACATTTGTAGAATTTCTGCCATCTAGAAACCATGACCAATGGTCTTCGGGAACCAAACACTGGCATGGTTTCTCGTTAGGTTTCAGACTCTAGGACAAGCCCATTACAGATGTACACATCAGGTTTGTATTCATATTCGTAACCGTTCAGTTCTGATACGAAACTTCGAAAGTTTCAGGGACCACTGAAACTTGTTATCTTTCCCTTGACGGCAATAGATAAATATTCATATTTTCTTTGTAGATATATTTCGATTTCGAATCCTCAGATATAAAGCAATGCAGTTATCTAGTACAAGCAGAGCTGTTTACTAGCAATGTGAAATGGAATATTTTACTTTATCTCAACATAACATATGACCGGTTACCATTGTATCAATAAAGTTTAAAATTTCACAGTTAATATATTTTAGTGGGACATTTAGATTAATGCATAAAGGTTTCTTTTCTGATACTGTGTATGAGATCAGCGATGCTATGATATCTTTTATATACCTGTGCCCCAGTTCGTGCGTGGCTGTCTTTGTACACCCAAAGCCACCCTTATCCTCAACAATAGAGACGCTCAGATCGTCACATACTCGACCCAGGTACGCATAACCTAAGTCAGAGAAAACAACAATGTTTAGCTTTTCGCACGGACTTTAATAATTTAATAACCTGGTCATCCGGTTCACTAAGAATAAGAGTAATATTTGTTTGTCTTTATGAAGTGTTTTAGACCATTCTATTTTTTAACAGTATGTGGAAATCTTACCTGTTACTGATAACATTCTTTCTTGCCGATTGTTTAGGGTATAAAGGTCGTGACTGGAACCAGACAGAAATTAGTGCTGATCACAGGAGTTCAGAGGATTGTTCAGTGCCATATCTGCACATGACGTCATGTGTATAGCAACTCTCTACAAAGACTATCCAGACTAAATTAACAAACATCTTATGCAACGGTAAAAACAGCTCATGTTATTCATTTACGATTTTATCAAACCCATCATCTAATGCCTATTGCGGTTTGCAGCATTTAATCACCCACGGCAAACGAGGAAATAATCAAACTGGCATAAACCACCATTTTCTTTGACACAATATCATTTCAGTGATGCAAGAGTGAAAATCTTTTCCGTCTTTTGAATTTGAAATATTTGAAACAATATGGCAATTTTGGGGGTAGCTGAGACGAAGTTGGGGGTATCAGCAACTTACCCTGTAAAAAGAGTTGCGTGGTCATGGACCGGAAGTCCGCTTACTGATCTCCGCCAATCAAAAAACTGGTCCAAAGCCGTGTCGGCATTAACTTCATTTCCTGTTCCGGCTAGACTTGTCCAGGGAGAGGATTCCGCTCTCTATAAAACCAGAAAATTCCGTCGATTTTTAAGTCTAGCAGAGACGAAATTCATTGTCCCTGTTTCAACCTTGAAGCTTTATAGGACAATTTAGTCAGGAGCATACTAATGGTCTGAATAGGCCTTTCACAGTGACAATGGGTGCTAAAGAAGGAACTATTGGATTATAATCCTATACTGAAACCAACTGTTTTTCCCATTAAGTCTAACGCTCGCCTTTGTTCCGTAGCTAAGGAAAATATGTTTAAACCAACTATTGGATTAATTACTTTTGAAAGTCCTCAAGCACTTGCTCATGACAAGTAACGTTAATATGGTTACGTGGTAACGCAGGATATATGTACACGCGTTGTGTGTAGTCTTGAATCACAAATGAAAAACGCCGAATAATGAAACGTTAACTTAGTAGACTGCCTTAAAACTACCCCACACACTTTACGGAAGCCCGGTCCAATATTTCTACCCATGTGTATTTAGTGCTTTTCAAATCTCAAAACACATATTCTGGATACTCTTTATTCATTTCTGGTGCTTTAAAAACACACCTGAACACTACTTATATCGATAATACTAGGTTATATTAGCGGTGTATGCTGGCCTTGGTCCGATCGAGACACATTTGTGTACCTGTCATCGTGGCCGACTTCATATTAATATGCATGGATGTAGCATAAATCACAATATTTTGATATTTGCCAGTCACGTAGTGTGCCATATAGCATGTACAAACACTACACACATTGTAGCATGGGAAATCATGATCACTGGGCAGTCTCAGTGAGTCACTTGATGGGTCGGTAGAGGACTTTAACACGGCAAGAATTCACATGCCAGCTGTTTTATGTGCAATACAAAGCTCTTGGTTCAAGTGCAGGTACAGGGAAAATGGGTAGGTAAAATGCATCTGGCATGTCAACAACAGATGCAAAGTTAGGGCTAATACGGAGACCGATTTCAGTGTGAATAGTCTTTAAGGAAGAAACTAGAAAATTTAATGGTAATAAAACGTAACGAGATGAAAGGCAATACCAAATTTTCCATGGACTACACAGTTCAAGTTTGGAAAATCAATTCACCCCTGTGAAAAGGAGGGTTAGTCCTTTATCAGTCGTTTGAAGAGAAGTTAGAATGGAAAGGAAATTCATCGCGCTTATATTCATTCAACAGTGGAGTATTATACCGCGTATTACTGTGGTTGCTTGACATTAGCATAAGAAAGCCAAGCTTTTAACAATACACGTATAAGTAAGCTTTCAAACCAGTATGGAGGGATGTTTGTTACTTTTTACATGTCAGGGCATTGGGACTAAGTTTATCGTTTTGTGTGTTTTGGTACATGGAAGTTTTTTTGTTCTAACTGCACTTGAGTTATTTACACACGGCAGATGTAATGGCTCGTAAAAAGAGGAAAATTAAAAGAAAACAAAAGGGCTGGAGAGTGCAGGGGAGAGTTGATGACAAGGTATATACGCATTTAGTTCAGTAATGGACGCTATATAAAATGGCCCCGGGGTAAGTCCAAAAAAAAAAGAAGAAAAACAACACAGAGCATAAAGATAACAAGAAGTTAAAAACATATATTTAGTGTTGAATTGTTATTTATTTATTTATTTATTTTTTGGGGGAAAAGAGAAGAATATATGACTAATGTCAAGCATCTGTAATTGAAATCCCCTTTGAATTTGTTATCATTTCCGTATTTACACTGTATGAGAGAGAACAGCTGTAATTCACATGATCCCATATTGTATAGACCCAGGACCTTGACAGAAATGAAATTCTCCACAAGGGCATTTAAGAGATCGTCCTGTAGGTGTTCAATCTCGGTGTTTCTGGGCTACGTATAACACGTTAAGTGATAACGGCTCCCCAATTTGATGACGTGTTATATCTCTGCCGATGGCCCGCGGATCGTTTCTTTTACATTCAGCTGAATGCAGGTCTACTAACATTATCTGTATATAAAATTCGTCAGCGTTAAACTAAGTCATTTAAGGAAATATAATATATACAGAAATATACACTACTACACCACGGGAGAAAGGGGAAGCACAGAACATGCGCAGACATACAATGCACAGCATGCTGTCCTCCACAAACTAGCAGGAGCTGTTGTGTAAAAGTGAAGTTTTACTGCGAACAAAGTCATACGCCATTTTATTTTGGAACGTCTGGAGTCCAAAAGTGTTGTAAGTTTCATAAAAGAAGTAAACATGTCAAGGTATCCCACTCAGCCAGTTTTGTATGATCAGCTATCCAGCTGACTAATACCGCTTTGGCGCAAGACCTGTCTTATCATATTTGTCTTTGTTATACCGACATTTCTTTTATGTGCGTTCTCTTGATTTTCTCTTATCAAAAACTTAAAATATTAAAGAAAGTTTTTCAGTTATATTTAATTTCTTTTCACATGTATGCTCTGAGACAAAAACGTCTTAAATCTGTCGACCAATTTTTTACATCTTACGTCTCCGAAGCGGAAACCCGGGTTCAGTACTGACTCAGGTCATGCTCAAAACTTTATGAGCTAATGTTTGCGGCTGCGTCTAATGAAACAAAGCTGACTTGTTAGCATGCTGTGTGATTGGACTGGGATCTGATATGATGAAACATCCTTGCTTTGAACCGTTAAATTCGAGAGAAAAACCACCAAAAAGTCCTTCTAGTCTCTTAGTGGGTTCCAGTGTGAGGTGCTATACCTGTGTAAATATTTGCAGGTAATCTGGTTATCTGTTATGGGTTATTTCCTCTTCGTATAAAGTGTAGTATTAGTAAGAAGTTTGGACACACATTTTGGTGTAACACATGAATGGAGCTATGTATCTTACACCTACAGCGTAACGATGACCTAAAACAGTCATACAGTGTTAGACATTCAAGTACCATAACTTCGATGTGGCACTCATAATTTCTGAAATATGAAAGATAAATAGATCATATACTCAGCCGCATCTTTATCTCCACTTAGGGTGTAAAGAGCAAAAATGGGTATCATAACAAATATGGACAAGACTACCCTTGAACTTCATTTATCATGAAACACGTTGTTGTATCTTTGCTTTGCTATAGCGAGAGAAATTTTGACTGCCGAAAATAGAAAAAAAAATCACTGACTACAGACAAATACGTGTAGTGAACAGTAAGTAATTGAGGTTGTTTGAGTTTGTAACACAAGTGTACACGATGATCAGTAGCTGTTATCTACGGTCTACCGATATCCTTGACTATGAACAGGAGTCATTACACTCACTAGTGCGCAGCCGTGATCTGTGTAAGTGGTTCCATGGATTAAAGATTATCTCACCCTGACTGCACATGCATCCATTACTATCAGCCTTCGTGTGTTTTTAGACATTTTATCTGCAAATGACCGTTAAGTTTGGTTTCAGGAATGACAAACACTGTGGGTGACTTGTAAGCTTTAGTGTATTCATATCTGACAGGTAAGACAGCTTTACACGGAACACGAACGACAGGGTTGACATGCAACTTAACGGAGCGTAACTGTGAAAAGAAACCGCATGTGGTGAATTTGTCTTACAAATCAAACGTTAGAGTTGCCGTGGGCTATAGAATTTATATGACGGTTTACTCCTGTTTGAGGGTTACGCACAGAACATGTCGCTCTGATATGCCTTTTGTAACCATATAGCAGTGTATACTGCCTGCTCTGTTCAACTGTGGCGTGTGTCTGTTCAAATTAAGGGCGGCTTTAATTGTACTCTTTTTCTTAGGGATGAAGTGACGATGGAAAGAATTGAAACGTCCATTAATACTCACGCAATTTAAGCACGGGAAATTTAGATTGTAGCAATACAACCTTCAAATGTTTTGTTTTTCTTTTTCATGTGACCGTGAACACAATATGTCGTGAAATAAAATGTGATTTGGTTTTGATTTATATTTTTAATTCACCCAGTGCAAAACCACCATATTTTGGTATGTAACTGGCGAACTTTCCCCCATGTGACGCCCACATTTTACGTTCAGAATGAGCTCAGTTTGCAAGTGATATCTGGGCAATGATCCATCGAATTTGACGTAAAACCATCTAAAGACCTCGAGAACATTATTTCCTCTGGATTCTCGAGGTCTCTGGGTTGGGGTTGAACAGTCTCTCTACTATGCAGCTTTTACAGATGCCAGATAATCTAGGCCATGTATTTACAGTGAACTGTGTAATGAGACGGCTCTATGTGGGACAAAGCAGTACTTAAAACGCAATAAGGAGATTTGACAGTTGACAAGAGGAAGTCTGAGAATGTGACACAAGGCTTTGTATCCAGGAAATAACACTGTCAGCTGAGAAAACTACTCTGTCGTTCATCAAACCCAACAGTCGTTCATCAAACCCAACAGCCAGTCAAATGATATTGAAAAAAGAAACTCCAGGGTGACAGGCCCAGTTGGTTTAATATCATAATGCCCCTTGTATGGCTGTGCCTTACATCGCTTGAGGCAAACACACGCCCACGACATCTCACAAAGAACCAGTTCAAATTCTACAACAGGCTAAAAACAAGCCAAACTAGGTTACTGCCTGTAACTGTCATGATATAAGACTCCACCTAGCAGCTTCACGGAATGGAAGGTATATGCTTAAGACCTTAAATCATTCTGGCTACAGCTTCAGGCCTATAGCTTGCCCATAGCTCAGCGTTTTAAAAATGTACAGAGAGATGTCTTTGACAATGATAGGAGTGATGACTTCGCTGCTCTGGTTTTACTTTCTAATCTGTAATGTTTTCTCTTGAATTCCTGCATAAACAGGGATTTGGCTAGCTGACGAAGCATCTCCGAGGCATGATATGTCTGCACTGTTCACATGTATCTGTGTATTAAATGGGATGACAACACAGCATTTTGAGTAATTCTAGTCCGGTGACGTCTATCAAATGGGATGACAACACAGCATTTTGAGTAATTCTAGTCCAGTGACGTCTATCAAATGGGATGACAACACAGCATTTTGAGTAATTCTAGTCCAGTGACGTCTATCAAATGGGATGACAACACAGCATTTTGAGTAATTCTAGTCCAGTGACGTCTATCAAATGGGATGACAACACAGCATTTTGAGTAATTCTAGTCCAGTGACGTCTATCAAATGGGATGACAACACAGCATTTTGAGTAATTCTAGTCCAGTGACGTCTATCAAATGGGATGACAACACAGCATTTTGAGTAATTCTAGTCCAGTGACGTCTATCAAATGGGATGACAACACAGCATTTTGAATAATTCTAGTCCAGTGACGTCTATCAAATGGGATGACAACACAGCATTTTGAGTAATTCTAGTCCAGTGACGTCTATCAAATTGCAATAAACATCACTGCACTTTTTTACCTAATTCTGCATATGCCTTGGTGTGTGGGTACGTGTATAATTTATTACTTTTAAACATTTGCCCGAACTGGTAGAATAAATCCCTAACTAAGGTAAGAGGTTGGTTACATCGGCTACATGTGATCATTCAGCGCCAACACTCGTCACTGTTTTAGTTGTAACCCCAGTCTTCTGTGTTCAAGACAACAATCTATTTATTTATTTATTGGTTTATGCTTTACGCCCTCCACAAGAATATTCAAGGAACCAATGAAAATGCTGGTAAGAAAACTGTGTGTACTGGGGAAATCCTGGCTTACTTAGTCCTATTGCGAATTATTTTCAGAATATTAAAGTCCACATGGTATGGTATACTCTAACTGCTATATAACCGCAATTACCTAATCCAACTCTCACCATATGTCTGTATATATTTCTCAGTGGTAAATCGTTGCAACAGAAATACTGAAATATACAGTGTGATTTATGGACTAGAATAGGTAAAACAAATACAAAAGCGTTTTACTTACGTCTGCAATAACATATCCTGCCAATTTTATGTAAATCTGAAAATCATTGGCTTGAATGCCTCGGTAACGTAAATCCATCTGCCAAAAAAAAAAGATATGAACAAATGTTAAACAGCGATGATTAATGACTGCAATAAGCGTGTATACAATTAACACGAGTACGATTTGATATTGATCATGATTGATGAACCTAGGGTGTGGTTTTATGTCGGTTTTGATGTTAGAGGAAAGCAAGCGCATGCGTCGTGACCGAGTTATGTTTTTCAGCCGGGTACATGGCACCCTGTTTGTGCAGTTTAGACAATGTCATTCACTCGTAGAAAATGATCAGACTACGAGATCAATAAACTTTGACTGTGTCACTTCTATAGGTCTCAAGCTGAAACTATTCCAATGATGTCATGCAGAGAATATGGTTAATGAGATTTAGTGAGACATATGAAGCGTTACTGGCCACACATTGTTGTGACGAAACCAGCTGGTCAGGCGAAGTAATACAATAGTCACCTGTCAAACGTAATTTCACGTCACGGCTGACCGAATTAATAAAAATCAAAAAGGAAACTTAATAACAAAAACTGTTGGTATAGAAACCGTATGAGCTGGGCCATCCACCTGACCTGGCGATGTTTCTGTATCACACACGTGTGTGTTAGGACAAGCTCAAGCCGCTCCCACGGCAAACACAGCACAAAGCATCTCCGCTGACAACCGCATACGCCCAAAGTTAACATCGGGCGATTTATCATAACTAAAGAGAAGCTGTTCACGTCCTAAATAGCATTACTAAAGTCCAGACAGCTATTGCATAAAAATGGCCTTATTACTTGACATGTAATGGATTTTCAAGCAATACAGAATTCTTTATGCATGTGTGACATTGTGGTAATGTTTACCGGGCGACCTTAACGGTATTGATTCCAACATTTTGCGCCTATCAATCACAGCGCAGTGTGTGGTGTGTGAAAAATTGATATGAGGCATTTGTACTTGAGAGGATGTGAGGATTGTAAAGTGGACAAAAATGATATCTTTTTTCCAAAAATGCGTTTCGCCTAGGATGTTGCGTGTCTGGTTTTACAAAGACTCTCAAGATATATAGAAAGTCCTGGAATTGCAAAAGCAAGTCTTCGGGAAGATCCCCCGCTTTTACAGCCTTGGAGAGCTTTCAGTAGCTTCTGGAAGCCGAAGAGCTCAAAACCGGGTGGAGAGAAGATATATTCTGTAGGGACAAATCGCCTTCTAGTAATCCACAGCTACAGTTACAAATTTATTTACAACAAAATACATCCCCTTATACGCGTGTCCACGACCTGATTATTCCTTGCATCTACACTACAATGTTACTTAACTAGTGTCATGTCTGGTGTCTTCAGCATTGCGTGTCAATAACATAACCCTATCGCCACAGGCAACACTAGGGTAAATTGATTGAGTTAGTGTTGATAAAGGTCTAAACCTAAAAACAAAAAAAGACAATGCCTGTAGTCTCTGTACCAATTTATTCAATAAGCCTGCAAAACTGCACAGAAAAGGCAAGTACAGAGCACTAGAAATCGGACTTCCAAAATTCCCCACTCAGCAGGTATCGACACCCTGGGAATGTCTCACCAAAATCACTCCACAAGCATGCGTAATTCAGAATGATTCAGGGTCCTGTGACACAGCGGAATTAAAGCAAAGTCTACCATTTACTCACCCCATTGACAACATGAGCAAAGTACTTCCGGATTTTATTTTTGGTATCTATGTCGCGTAAGTCTGGATTGGACTCTTTGCTTCTCCTGAACCACCTGCAGAAAGAAATAGAAAACAAACACCCAGATAAAAAATTGGTATTTATTTTGTTTACTTATTAGAATGGTAATCAAGTCATATTTGAGCAGCCATTGTGATGGATGGAGAAAATTGTGTAGCGTCCGAGCGTGACTACCGAATCCAGCTAAGCTCCGCAGAAATCTCCTGACGTAAAACCGCAGTGGTAAAGGTTATATAAAAGAACTCGGTAGTTATCATTACTAGCGGTTAGCAATGGCTTCATTAACAAACATTTCCTTACGTGTTAATGTCATACGACTTAAAAATAGCTCACTGATGTTTGTGCCTTTCCATTTCATTTCACTCTTCATTTTGTTTATTTGTTTCCTACTGTTTTTTTCCTATTTGTTTTTGACATGTATAATGCTCAATCGCATCATGACGGTTACTCATTATGCGAATGCCGAAACAGCTTCTCCCAAAACGCCGGACATTTCACTGAAAAGTCTCCTGACTTTCCCACAGAAGGTACAAATTTGTAATTCTGCCGATGGTGAGGTACACTGATACCAACGTCAGCGGAAATTTAAACAGACAGTACAATGAACAAAATCCACTGACATGCGCAACAGATGTTCATCGTTGTATATCCCAGTTTACGTGAAAGCAGCGTCTTCTGTGTACAATACGACCCACAATCAATCGGGGTATTGTTCTCTATACATACTCGCTCTGATGCAGACAGGACATTGTGGGTGTGCATGCGGCTGCGTACACTGGTTGACGCTTCTCCCAATCAGGACAAACGCCTTAGTGTTGAACCGATTCCGTTTATTGATTAACAAATTCGAGCTTCTGACTCAGCTAGTCAAGAGTGTGACTGACATGACTTCAATTAAAATTTGATTAATTCAGTCTCTCAATATTCATATATCTAGGTCAGCTAGCTTTTTTCTACCAGGCACAAATAAGACCCTCCATTATATTCACAGCTGTGCAGGAGAGCAGGCTGTCACCGTTACTGACAGCATTCGATTTGCCAATTGGCCAAAGAGTTGTCTTATAAATGCGGCCCAGGAGGTTGTGTAAAACTGCGCTGTGCCAGTGGTCACACTTACTCGTTAAATTCGACTGGAGGAATGAAAAAGGACAAATTTTTAACACTACATAAGGCCCGTTTATAAGGAGCGTGTCTTGAGGTAACTACATGAAGGATTCAGCAAAATTTGTAAAAAATTAAAAAATTAAAAGTCATTAAATTTCAGTTGAAAAGCACGCAAACTGTATGGAACTGAGTTTGTTTCATTTTCATACGACCATAGTGGCGAGCAGTATGACCAATTTGTACCTCGAATCACACCGCATAAACAGGGCTTATGGAACATAGTATTTGGAATCAGGATAACTACACAGATTGATTTGCTGCTTGTTTTTCTCGTTGTTTCATCATCCATTTTGTGGCTGAAAATCTGCCATTTCTCCTCAAATAACGGATACTTGTATAAGAACAATTAATTATAACCATGAAATTCAAGGTAAGAAATGCACTTGTAAAACGGTTAAATACTTTGCTTTGCTAAACAGACAACCTAAAAGTCAAATTAAATATTAGAAAATGTCTATCTTACGTTTGGTAAATTTTGTAATCTATCACAGGAAGAAGCTCCACTCCGTAATTTCCCGAGCTTTGTCGACGAACACGACCCTGAATCTGCTCGTATTCCACTGGCTGCTCTGTAATGTAAAGAGAAGTCCATTAGTACCATCCTCGCCACGATTTGGCTTAGATAATGCCGACGTAGCGTTAAACCATAATCATTCATTCATTACTACCAACATCAAAGAGAGAAAATAGAAAACGCGGGCATCAAGATGAATTTTACGACTGCTTTGGTTTGGAATTACATAGCGTTCATGAAGAAATATTCACATAATACAGCATCAGAATTACAGGGATTATCGCATGTAGGATATATGTTACTTCACTCACTGATTTATTTATTTATTTATTTATTTATTTATTTATTTATTTGGTGTTTTACGCCGTACTGAAGAATATTTCATTTATACGACGGCGGCCAGCATTATGGTGTTAGGAAACCGGGCAGAGCCCGGGGGAAACCCACGACCATCCGCAGGTTACTGGCAGACCTTCCCACGTACGACCGGAGAGGAAGCCAGCATGAGCTGGACTTGAGTTCACAGTGACTGCTTTCGTGGGAGGCTTCTGGGTCATTGCGCTGTCCTAGCGTACTAACCAACTGAACCACAGAGGCCACTAGTTCAAGCGATACATCACAAACATGTTCTCCTCATATAACTGTGCAAACAGGCGGCCAGCATTATGGTGGGAGGAAACCGGGCAGAGCCCGGGGAAAAACCTACGACCATCCGCAGGTTACTGGCAGACCTTCCCACGTACGGCCGGAGAGGAAGCCAGCATGAGCTGGACTTGAACTCACAGCGACCGCACTGGTGGGAGGCTTTGGTCATTGCGTTGCGTTAGCGCGATAATCGACTGAGCCACGGAGGCCCCTCACTCACTGATAGCGTCAATATATACATAAATACACATACCATACAATGTATCCATTAAATTGGGAAATATATTATAGAGTTGTATGTGAACTGTGTTTATACTTGTTTCTATTTTATTTTTTGGGTTGTTGTTGTTGTTTATTGCAAAAAGAATAGTTTTTCCTGTCACCGTACAGCACCATAACCCGCCAATTCTTTTGTTGGGGAAATTCAGCCTACCCCTGTTACAATTTTTTCTTCTTGCTAAGGGCATCACAAAGGAGGAGCTACTTAGCATCACATCAAAAATCTTGTGGTTTAAAGAAAATAACATAGAAAGGTTCTAAGATTGGAGAAGTATTTAGTGGTATATAGCACTACGTAGCTTCAAACCACAAGTTTGGGAAAGTCGTCTAATTATAGTGGTATATAGCACTACGTCAGGCAGCTTCGAACCACAGAACTGGGAAAATCGTCTCATTATTGTGGTATATAGCACTACGTCAGGTAGCTATAAACCACAGAACTGGGAAAATCGTCTCATTATAGTGGTATACAGCACTATGTCAGGTAGCTTCAAACCACAGAACTGGGAAAATCGTCTTATTATAGTGGTATACAGCACTACGTCACAGAACTGGGAAAATCGTCTCATTATAGTGGTATACAGCACTACGTCAGGTAGCTCCAAAACACAGAACTGGGAAAATCGTTTCATTATAGTGGTATACAGCAGTACGTCAGGTGGCGTCAAACCATAGAGCAGGGAAAATCGTCTCATTATAGTGGTATACAGCACTACGTCAGGTAGCTTCACACCACACAACTGGGAAAATCGTGTCATTGAGTTTAAAAAGAATAATTTCAGCCCAATTAAAAACTCAGTTTGTATTTTGCTATGTCACGCAAATTCACAGATGAAGTTAGAGGCAGGTACGGTTGACCATCCTTAACGGAAAATGAGGCAGATTCTCCCGACATCTCGGTGAATTACACACACACCACAACACCGCGAAAGTGACACACACTATTGACGTGGTACAGTCACGAGGACCGGAAGTACTTGAGCTAAGTACAGTACTTCCCTGAATACTTTAAACAAAATATTCTATAATTAAGCCTTTTTTTTACATGCAGTATAAATAAATCCTCCTGTAAGTATATGGTTTTAAACACAAGACACAACGCACACACTGGAGCACATAAGCAATGTTTCTATCGTTTGTTTTAAGTGTGTAATAAAGACATAACTTTACAACTAGTAATTACTCACGTAAGGTTTTAAAATCGGAAAGTCCCGAATCTTCCAAGCGAATTCTTTGCAACCGATATGGTAGAGTAGAATTAAAGCTTTCTTCAGTATTTAAACCGCTGTCTTCAATGGCATACTGGACGTCATTAAGCAATAAACTACCCTCCTGAAACGAAACAAAAAGCAATATTGTGAAGTTGAATGAATACATGCAGCGTACAGAGTGGCAATTTGAAATCCTTAACAAATACATGCAATTAGTGCATATCACTAATGTCTATCATCGTCTTCTTCACGCATCGATATCATTGTATTATTGCAAAATAACATGAACTAACTACAATTTTCGTATTATCAATCCAGGGCTACAACTTACCACTTTCACAGACTTTCCCCCGTTTCCAGTCCATTCTCTGGAGACTGATATCGCAGCTTTTTTCCCAGAATCTTGATATAAAGCAAAATCCTGTGGAGTAGAAATGGGACGTAGCTGTATATGGATCAAATGGGACGTAGCTGTATATGGATCAAATGGGACGTAGATGTATATGGATCAAAGTGTCAAAGGTGTGTTTTAGTAATACTGGAATAATTCGTTGTATTTCTGTTTTGTGATATTCCACACTGAAATGTGTAATTATGGCACGGTGTTAATCCACCTATGAAACAAAAAAAATCACGGAAGAGTATGTCTTGTAACATAAAGTGACACTATAATCGAACTACCAATTCAACAGATCGAATGAGATGGCAAATCTTTTTCAGCCTCCAGAGCAATGGATTAAATCTGCCTCCAATTGCACATGTAAACCAGCTGTAATTTGCAAGGAGTTCATCAAGAGCTAGGAACGTTTCATGTACAATACACGCAGGGAAAAAAAACGCAGAAAAAAGATATTACAAAGGTAAGTAATCACGACTGTTCTCACCTGAATGTCATCTAATTGCTGTCTACATATAGACTTTCCATCGCCGCAAATAACAAACACTGGGGCGTTGATATCTATGACCGATTTTGTAAGCTTCAAGTTTTCGTTAGTCCCACTCACACTACTTTCCACAGTAACGTTGAGGGTTTCCGGCATGATTCCGTTATCATCGTGTAGATCTGTTTCCGTTGTGTTGATGTAAACGAACCCCTCTGATGCTGAAATCATAGGTGGAAGTAAGCAATTATCTGACAGACTATGTCAACCCTTTTTATTGGCGCCTTGCACACATAGACAAACATGTACCATGTGTGTTCATTAGACAGGTGGTTTGCGAAATATATGGATTAAAACAGAAAACTAATTTGACGAAGTTTAAAATATACAGGCAGAATAGACGCCATGTTCATTTCCGTTACATTTAATTCTATGGATACCGAAATCATGGCGTCAAATTTTCAGACCTCGTCAAGAGGATACATCTTGTATGCATGTGTTTTTACATAAGAGTGATTAACAGTAGCATTTGTACTTTGTAATTCTGTGGATAGCGAAATCATGGCGACAAATTTTCAGACCTCGTCAAGAGGTTACATTTTATATGTATGTGTTTTTACGTAAGAGTGACAAACAGTAGCAATTGTACATACTACCATACGCAAAGTGAATTCTATTGTGTATTCCTAAATTGTGAAATACTTTGTTCCTGGACTCTTGTGTGCTAATTATACTGGCCATTTGCATATAGCCCTTCACATACAGCTCACCAAATTCGCTTGTGGGGTGTGAAACTTGACCAGCTGAGCCATTGGTTTCATTACGACCTATGGCCATATACGCATGCGTGCGGAGATGGGAAGAAAAGAATACCCCTATAATGTACCTCCATGACACTGCATGGAGTCAAGCAGTGGTCGCATACCCATGCAATCGTAATCATTAATCGTTAGGATACTTTTACGAATTATATTCCAACAAGAACGATAAGGCATTTAACATAGTATTCATCACGACATGACACAAAACACCTGTTCTGGGAAATTAAAAGTAATCACATTCCTGACGGTAATATTCATAAGTGACATCTGCATAGGTCAGTGAGATGAAAGCCGTGGCATCATAGCTATACTGGGCTACAGTAAATACCCAACGATATCCGGCATGGATGTTTTCTTGCATCCCATTTAGCCCCCTGAGTTTTACAGCAACAATTATTTCAGTTACAGGACAGCGTTACAGCTTATCACAGAGGAAAACCGCTCACACTCCACCTACCCCACCCCACCCCACCATCGCCCCTGGATGCGTGAACAAAGTTTAAAAACTTATATAGGCCTAGACTGGAGAGCAGTTCACCGCAATTGTCAAAGATTATATATGCTTCAAGACTCCACCTGCAGAGTATCCGTACTCGTACAAATTCATCATCGTGCATAAGCAAAACCAAACGGAGAGATATGACAGGTAATTGGGCAGGGTTTGTCACTGGCATACGCATGAAATATGTAGCACTTTATCGCTTACACACGTAATATGTACCCTTTGATCATGTGTTCTGGCATACACATATGATGTGTACCCCTTGATCGTGTGTTCTGGCATACACATGTAATATTTACGCTTTGATAGTGTGTTCTGGCATACACATGTAATGTTTACGCTTTGATAGTGTGTTCTGGCATACACATGTAATATTTACGCTTTGATCGTGTGTTCTGGTTTAAACACGAGACTTGTAATTAGTGTGGAGATAAGGCCTATTAGCACACTGTAACGACAGACACGAGGTTAAGCTAATTACGCCGGTTAGAAGCACAGGTAGATGTGTCCAGCAGATACATACGTGCATAAGTGACGGCATGCCACACAGGCACATTATAAACTAGGACAAAGACTAAAATAGCACCCCAGGCCGCAGTTATCCCACGCAAAGGAGTTTATTACATAGAGTTGCCCATCTTTATCTTCCGTGTGTATTATATGCCAGACCACGTGGGATAACATCCACGCTGGAGATATGAACAGCGCGTATAAAACCCTTGTTCTTTTTCTATGGAGAAATTCACATTAGTCTTGTATAAGCGAAGTTTTCATTAAAAAGTAACATGCGGTGCTTTTTCACCTACATAAAGATCAGTTACACTTCCCTCTCAGTACATGTCAGAAAAATGTTATTGGGCCTTCGATTCTATTCAGTGGGCTGTTCGGATGGGAGGAGAAAACTGCTTTTGAGACGTTACAAACGGGTGGACTAGTATGGATCAACTGCTCTTCTACCTGCATACCGAGATTTAGTATAAATGGAGGGGGAGTACTCTAGAGTTCGCCGATACATATCTCTGTGTGATAAATGTGCACTGTCCCCATATAGTGGGCGTATATATCATCGAATGCGTTGTCATCGACACGCCTGCATGTGAAATCTCATATACGGAGACTTATATGGAGCCTTCAATGCTAGGCACTTTCTGTTTGGTAATAAGGAAATTATATCAAAATAATGTAGTACGTGGATAATCCATGGCTCAGTACGCAAGTGTAATAAAGGGAAAATAAACGTAATTAAACTGTGGTTGCGAAACTAGTGTAATATATGACCATTGATCCTAGGTAACCTTTAAAACTACTCCTGTTTTTCTCAGGGTATTCACTGTCCACTTATTACTCACAAATGACTTATTCCAACTAAAAATATAGTTATGATGTCTATCTACTTTGAGATGTTACACACTTCTATGAAAGTTTAGTCAAACTTTCAATATAATTCCTTTTGAGAAGATCTAACTAACCGTATACAGAGTCATAATCCGTGCACACGAAGCAATTAATATCGGTCCAGGGGTACCATCTTCATACTGGTGAAGTAGAATTTCCTATCACCACCACCCAGTCTGTCTTTTGCTTCCTTAAAGCTGAACGGTGAAGAAAAATTTGCACTTTCTGAATGCATCATTTATTGGGTGGGTATATGTACAGAGATGTATACATTGACCTCAAAAGGGGGTCAGTAACTACACTTAAACGTTGTTCTGGATAAATTCAGTGGCCTGTATCCCGTGGGTACGGGTGCCGGTGGTATTGTTATGATGACGATGAAGTACATGGCGAATACATCGCTTTGCCAGCAACATTATTAGACAGGGGCTATAGAGGGGAGAGGGCTATAGGACTTCACGTTTGGTCGTGCTAAAATCAAAGACATCATATCAATCAATGTATTGCTCACATGACCCAATCAACTAAGGGCGAAAATCGGGTAAGAGGTCGCTCAAGTCTATACTGAGGACATTTAACTGGTCTTTTGGAGGGGTTTAGATGCTAAATGACTAATAAGACCTAAAGAAGGCAACGCAATGCATAGACATCGAAGGATGAAAATACTCCACGATAAGTAGTTTGGAAATTACCAATTGTTGTTAATAAACTGGGGGCTCTGGTAAAACAGTTTGTTGCACACAAGTCAAAGTTTGAAAAAAACAGTAAAATAATTATTGAGAGAAACAGTGCATAACTTCATTCTGAGAATCTCTTAGCTTGACATCAAAACATTTCTTGCACATTAATTACATAACTGTAATATGTTTGTTGTAAACTTGGAGTTTTTGTCGAAGATTCACTCTGGACTTACTTTACATGTGTGAAATGTGCTAGGATACCGGCCTGAGAAGTAAAATCGTTAATATGGATGACTTACAAAATGCATGTACATGCAGTACGACGAATGTGAGCCATGTATTGAGGAAGTCACGACTGCCATTGTGAACACAACCTGAGCAGGATTTCACGCTTAGGGTCTGTGAATGACTCACGAGCATTCCCATCTTCAGGTGAACGTCTATATTCATGCAAGGCTGAGCAAACGAAAACATAATAAACCCGGCAGGTGAAACTACAGTTTTATTCATCTGTCCGTACTTCTTGAAATACAAAACATACAAAACTTTTGCCAAAACTAAAATGTGTGCTTTGTGAGTCTGCAAATGGCCATTTGTCCTTTTGTGTCGCTGGTGGAGTCAGTCTGGCATGATCTGAGAGTCCTGTGGGACTGTTCACGAGAGTACCACATACATTATACTTATGACACATAACCCATGGCCTCTTAGGTCATCGACCATCTGGTATGCACATCGGGCACATAATAACCCAAGCAATCCATGCTGTCATTACATTTCAGATCTCTGAGAACAACGAAAAGAGCAAGCCAGAATTTTGTCAAAGTCAGTCCTGTTTGTAATAAACGCACCTGAATATCATTGATATTGTTTATTTTTGCCTTTGTTGTTTTTGTTTCTCTTAAGACAAAGTAACGGGATATTGATTCACTGACTGAGATTGTGCCTGTACTTTGCCTAGAAATAAACATTTTAAAATCTGAAAAATGGTTTGTGCAATACTGTATTCCATACGCCTATTGCTGAAATTCACACAACCATATTGTATTCCACACGGTATTGTTGACTTACTCTCCGATTCTAACTGTTAAATCCACAAAATCAAACTGTACTCTACTTACTGCCCAATTTTTATGATTAATTACACAGAATCACAAACTTCAGCGTTCTCGGATGGGTTATACTATTTGGTCCAGACTATATACAAAGGCCTGCATGTTCTTCATCACCAATGAGAATTAGTCTAGGCCACAAATAAACAATTATATTTCCGGTGTGTGTGGAGGTGTATTTTAACGGTAGAACATCAGTTGCCAGCGTACACATAACCGGACAGGGCGGTCTGGGGTTAGCTATACATGGCCCTCGTCAAGGTTGTTTTTTTTGTAAATTCTTGTATATTATGTATTTCGCGGTGGCCTTCAGTCTGCTTTATACGACTATATATACTATTGCCATTTCATTTGATTGGTGCCTAACGCCGCACTCAAGAATATTTCACTTATATGATGGCGCCCAACATTAAGGTGGAAGGAAACCAGGCAGAGCCCGGGGGAAACCCACGACTGTCCGAGGGTTGCTGGCGGACTTTCCCACGTACGGCCGGAGAGGAAGCCAGCATGAACTGGACTTGAACTCACAACGACCACATTGGTGAGAGGCAACTGGATCATTACTTCTCCTCCACAGAGGCCCCACTGTTATTAAAAGATTGATATAATATCCAGGCTTTGCCCAAGGTCTGTTGGAGGTGTTTTACTAAGACGATTCCTTCGCACCTAACTTTTCATATCCCACACGATTATTTGATCCGTCAGTGACCAAAAACTAACAACCGGGATGAGAAATGAGGGTGAATATTACAGCCATCTGAATTTCTTGCACAACTTAAACCACGCGGAAAACACAATATTCTGTTGCGAAACTTTGAAACTGTAGATGCAAGGTTTGTGAAAATGTCATAAATCTCAAATTCAGCCATATGTATACATTAGTTGCAGAGAAATACGCCACGATATGGCCTTTTGACAAAGCCCTATGAGGACTAAAGATGTTATGTACAGACGGCAATTTTCGTTTTTTAATGGTCCAATGATTAATCAGCAAACGCTGTACCGGAAATTAATTCCCGTTATAATGAATACAACTGTCTTCTGTCAAGCTGAGGCGGAAGGCGACGACGATTATTCACGTTAGGACATAATGGTTTCATTCTCATATCTTCTAGTTTATCCAAATATTCATGGAAACCTCAAGGGAAGCTAAAAATAACCTGAAGTGAGACTAGGTCTACAATAAAAAAATAGCCCGTCCTGTACAGCCAGTTATATGCGCACCTCATGCGTGCGTACGTAATAAATGAATACCATAGTCATCCTATTAATTACTATATATCCATGATGAAAAACTATTCACACAATTTTGAGCATTTTGCTTATTTCTCTCAGATTCGTATAAGACATGTCAGGAATGTTTTTTCTGGCTGGTTTTATGTCTCCATTATATTAAGTCACTAGATATGTTCTGTTCTGCAGACAGGTAAATACCCGTTTTTCTGTGAATACCTTTCTAAGTTTTCTGGTCTTCACATATCACAAGGCGTCTTGTCTCGCTTGCCTCCGATGTGTGATGTGGGATGGGAGCCGCACGTACAAAGTCGTCACCTACATACCTGCATGGGTTTGCTTTATAAATGCATGTCCTATGTAATGTTGATGTTATCTGTGTACGACCTGGAGTATTTGACAGGTGCAATTGGTAAGCAAAAAAAGTATACATGTATATAAAATAAGAGACAAGGTCTGTTTATACAATCTATATTTTAGACATGAGTCGATAATGAGTGCTTTGATTATGTTGATAGAAAGTAGCCCTCGTGCAAGGAATTGTCTTGACGCAGTAAAACAGGCGAGCCTCGTACACTGTGTAGATATCCATTATTTAAATGAAGCGCACATATCGATAACAGATCAATAACACCGACTTAACGTTATCCCATGTGTGCGAGTTGTCAATACTACCCGTAGAAACTGAATTGATATGTAATACTGAGACACTATCATCACATCTCCCACCATGGGGATTGGTGCATTCAGTGTAAAGCTGAAGGATGTGCCACATTTTAGCCTAAATCTTTCGAAAGTTATTTAAGCGTCTTATTAGTCCGATAATGTAGTTATGGTAATGAGGAAAAGCCGTAGAACTGCAGTGGAGGTTTAGAGTTTCTTCCATATATGCCTGTCATATAATCTAGAATAGCTCTGAGACTAAAGGTATGACATTGATAATCTCTCTGTCCGCAGATTAGCCCGTGTCGGCCTTAAATCTGCATGTTACATTACTATCAAATTATCAGGGACGCGGGTCTTCGTGTTACATGAATGACTTAATCAACGCTGTACAGAAAGAACTGCACAGGTGTGTGTATCCAGTCACATAAACTACGAGATGACGATCTTACCTATCCCCGCAGTTCCCTCCGCTGCATTGAACAGTAAGAGTATTCCCGCTATGGTTGTGTATAGTTTGCGGACAGTACTCTGGCCCATGTTGTGATATAGTGGTGACCAAGTCTTCTCTCTCTCACCGTCACCTCCTTAGTGTGATGCTCCATGGACGCCCACGAGTAAACATTCAGGTAGCGAACTAACATAGCGTGACGTCAAGAAGGAGGCTCAAGACTGGGGTGACTCGCATCGAGCTACACCTTTAATCAAAACTGATGAATTGTAATTAACAGGGCTATGTTTGATCACAGAATAAAAGATTGATTAGATCATATCTTACCTCGGTGGTGTTAGGTCTTTTTTATCGAATTTAGAATACTTTGTATCTATTTTGCTGATTTCATCGCTTAGACCCTCTACCATTTCCCGCGCGGTTTCGTTCGGCGCATGACGTCAGCTCACACTGTTACTCGGCCGAATCCGGAAATCAGTCTCCAAAAGGAGTCACTCACATGGAAAAAAGTTGAATAGACTAAAGCTGTGAGTAAAAAAATATTTTTAGACGCATATTACCAGTAGCTAATATAGGAATCACGATCATTGTCAATTATACGCTCCCTCATTTGAATTATCCGAAATAGCCAGGTAGAATTTACCGACGGTTGAAACGATTCGGGGATACACCTCAACGAGAAAGTGATAATACCCTGTCTTATATAATTTATAATTCACTTCAAATCGATATTAGTTAATCCGGGGACATAAAGCATTGAGTTATTGAGAGCAAAATTAGTGTTGGTTGGTGTTCCTATCAAGATATCTGTGGATATCTGTTAAGTACAGATAAGTAGATCGTTAATCTGATCATGGTAAGTTGTGTAATATTGAAATTCTTGGGCGTCTCTTAACTGACTTCTTTGTGACATTTTCTCATCGGTATTATGTGAGAAACACAGGGTTGATGCGTTCGTGATTTTTTTTTTATGCATGACACATTGACATATCAAATGGGTATTAGCCTTTAGACATAATCTCCTGAGTGAATCGCCTTCAATACTCACTTCACCAACATTTATGTTTCCCAGTTGAGTGTCACCATTTTCAGTTCTTAATGAGGATATATTTATTAAAGCAAGTCAAAAGACTTCGAATCTGCAATTCTATCGACTGACGTATATACGGGATGTGACTACGGGATGACTATTCATATACCCCAAGATGCTAACACCGTACTCGTCCCGGGGGCACGGATATCCGATATCCGAACTGGGCATTTGCCCACCACAATTCAGTTCGGTTTAAATACAGAATTAGTGATATGATGTGGATATATATATATGTATTGGTTTATGTATTGTTACATTTATAATTAAAGACGTGACTAAAGTGTTGCCGGTATAGGACTGTGTACAACCACAAACCACAACGCGTCATCAGTTTCTTTACACAACTTATCAAAACTGACACATGGAGAGTCACGTGATCAAGCCGGACACAGTTTACCTGAAGCTATACAATAAAAATGCTCTTCTGAAGGCTATTAACCTTAATGTGACTGGAAATAATACATATTAATTGTAAACAAATTACTTCCAAGCCTTAAGTTCATTGATACATGGCGTTACAGTAAGAAAGGAATCTTTGTGTTATAAGCAAACCATCCTAGAGAGAAAATCATTTTTAACAAAAGATTTTTTGGAATTCTGCAGTATTAATAACAAACCGTGAGCAGGACAGAGAACGATCACTCTGATGAATTGCCCCCGGCAGCAATTCGGACAGTCTACAGTTGGATTAATTCAAAAAGCATATTAAATTTATTAGCATCGTCATACAGATGATCATCGACGATAACACAGCCCAGAACACTTTCTCTGTCCCTAAGTTTAATACAAATGGAAATTTGCTCCGGATATTTTTTCATTACAACAATCCGTTGTACTAACTATAGACTTTTATTCTCAAATGTACAGATTTATATAGACTCTATTTCCATAAGCAGGAAAATACCTGAGGGCAAGTACAGAATTAGGCGTACCAACAAAGTCTCAGTTAGGGTTTGTTTTAATTCAACTCTTTGTAAAAATTAAACCGTACTTAATACAGGTTGTATAATTCTTTTACATGAATTTTCTTCTTTGAACGAGGTTGATATAGTGTTTAATTTCAATGATTTAAGAATCATTTATTTGGTTATACCTATTTGATCTGTTTTCATTTACTTATTATTGAGGTAGTGTACTTTTGTACACTTCCTTAACATTAAATTAAATAAAAAATACATGCAGTTGATTTATTTATTTCCTTAACATATATTTTGTTATTTATGGTGGCTTCTGTATATGTTTGAGTATCTTACTACCCTGACATTTAGATGTATCACTTTATAGTCCACAAGAATTTTATAGAGGCACATGTGCAAGGCGAGATAATACCATGATAATAGTCGCCCAAATTCTACAGGACTTTGAATGGTTAGTATTACACGTTGTCTGCATAGGTCCTCATCCTAGATTGCTCACACAGATATGACTTATTAACGACCACAGGGTGATGACATGTGTCAAACGCAGACCTCTGTGAAAAGGGCTACTTTGTAGACCTCCCTATATATTGTACCATTTAATAACCACAAATGTGAAATTTCGATTGATCACTCTCTACTATACTGCACAATGTAAGCACAACACAAGATTCAGTTTTGTCTACCAAAACTAAAGGTGTGTTCCCTGTAAACGTTAAACCCCATGATTATCCCGGAAGTGACCTCGCGTCGGATACAGTCTAGAAAACGCGAGAGGAAGGGGAGAGGACATGGGGTTGGGTTCAAGTATCGTAAGTTTATTCACAACTATTGTTCTTTCATTCACTTTTGTTAGCTGACATCATCAAAAGTAGCTAACAACAGATAATTAATTGGTAACCGTTAATGCAAGTAAGATTAAGTAACATATTTACACAATCTATATCTCTACGCATGGGAATGATGAGGAGGTGTGCAGAACTCAAATGACTATATCATGGACTATATCATGGTACTACCTCAGAAGCACCAAATACTCCATATTTAAATATAAACTGACTTTAAGGAGTTAGTGCAAGCTGTATATAGCTGGGTAGTGGGAGCATACCGTAATGTATGTGACGCCCACGCGTTCATGTCTTTACTGAAAGATATACTCACATAGGTTCACATTACACTGATCAAAGGAGGTTAAAGTACTTCCCTGAATCCAAGTTTACAGGATAAATAAATAGTGCCAGTGCTCCATGGCTCAAAGACTCTCCATGAAAGCAAAAATCTCAGGCCAGACACAAATAATGCCAGTTCTCCTTGGTTCAAAAATTCTCCGTGAAACCGAAACCGCCAGATCAAACACAAATAATGTTAGTGCTCCATGGCTCAAAGATTCTTCATTAAACCTAAAACACCAGACCAGACACAAATAGTGCCAGTGCTCCGTGGCTGGAAAACTCTCCATATAAGTGAAATCCCCAGGCCAGGCACATATAATGTCAGTGCTCCGCGACTCAAATGTTCTTTACAAAAGTGAATACCCCAGATCAGACACAAATAATGTTAATAACCAATACATCGAACATATCCAAGTTTACTGAAAATATATTTGCCTCATTTTTCACTACCAGTAGTACATCAATCCCCATAATGTCAACCTCGTCATAACTAATGCCAATAAAATGTGTTCAAACAATTTCCATCACCTGATAATGCCATTTGATTCTTTTAATCAATGACTTATGGTTGAAAAACTGTTGACAGAATTATCTCTCTGGAATAGTAACTGAAGCAGTTCTGATCAAGCTGGAGATTACATTTACCGGCACAAAGTTGACAGCTTCATGTAATCGTACCGAAAATGGGTGACCCACTTCCCCTTCACCCCGTGGAGACAAACTCGTGTATATTGTATAATAAACAAATGGCTGGTTCAACTCTCAGACAGCGGTAGGCCTCAAACAAAATCAAACAAAGAAACACGAAGACGATTGAATATTTATTTATTTATTTGAGTGGTGATTTACACCGTACTCAAGAATATTTCATTTATGCGACGGCGGCCAGCGTTACGGTGGGAGGAAACCGGGCACAGTCCGGGGGAAACCCATGGCCATCCGCGGGTTGCTGGCTGACCTTCCCACGTACGGCCGGAGAGGAAGCCAGTATGAGTTGAACTTGAACTCACAGTAATCGCATTCTTGGGAGGCTTCGGGTCATAGCGCTGCGTTAGCGCGCTAAGGAATTGAGCCACGGGGGAACCGACGCTTGAAAAAGTTCAGTGCATATAACTGAACAAATTATACAAACCGTACAACTCACAATATGATAGAGGAACAATATATAGTTTCAAAAGGATTGCCATTAATAACACGTGGCAAAACTCAAGCTCACAAAGAGTATAAAATGACAAATGTCGAAAGGCGTGAAAGCAGAGCTCCAATAAATCCCGAAATCCTCAAGTGAACGTAAGTAAATATGACTGCGAGCTTTCCAACTTCGTCGCTTATAATTATAGACTAACTTAAAGAAAATTCTGCATGGTTTGATCATAAACATGTTTACAACACTGACACCTCTTTCCAGAATGTACGCAGTGTGTACAGTGACATGAAACTCATAGACACAGAAGCCTTGAGAACGTACGACTGAATACCAATGCGGGTTATAACGTGGACAGTTTTCAAAAGCTAGGACAGACGCTGACTCGGTTAGAGCAAAAACAAATCATAAAGTAATATATTACAACATGTTAAGGACGGGGTTCGTATCACTAGGCCTAAAAAAAGATAAGAGTACAGAGAAGTACGATGATCTTTACAATCATTAAATATAAGAAATATTTACAATGGCATTGTCCTTACCAGCAATTTTTACAGTCTCAAGAGCATAAAGCTGTAAGGTCAAACACCATCGTAATAATGGTTTGGTTCTGAAATTTCTCTAAGATATACCAAAGGATTGTGATCAGTATATAGAGTTACAGTACCAGAACCACTGGTAAAATACACTTCAAAATGCTGTGTAGCCAGCATAAGGCCTAATGCCTCCTTCCCTATGGTGGAATAATTCTTCTGATGTTTATTTAACTTCCCAGACAAGTAACACACAGGCTGTTCTCTCCCATCCTCTCCTTCGTGGAGCAAAACAGCTCCTACTCCCATGTCACTATCGTCAACTGCGATCTTAACAGGTCGGACAAAATCTGGAGCTTTCAAGGCAGGAGGGTTAGATAGAATGGCCTTTAAATTTCGATGAAAACTTGACATTCCTCTAACGCAACTTTGTCAATGGAGTAGCAACATAGATAAAATTGAGTACAAACTTCTGGTAAAAACCACATACTCCCAGCATTGTCTTTCTTACAAGTTGATAGTGGTAAAATCCAGTATGGCCTGGACCTTATTTGAACGGCGAACTTCCTGTCCACCGCCTACATCATGACCAGGGTATGTCACTAGTTCTTTGGCAAACTCTGTCTTAAGATTAATCACTAAATCTAATGAAGACAAGAAAGAACACAGGACTCTCCCGCTGGCCATCCTCTATACCATTAATATCATGAAAGGAAGTTTCAGCCAAATTAATGTTACCACCTGAATCCTTAATGGTAATAGAAGAATTATCTTCTCTTTCCCCAGCTCTTTTCTGTGAACCTCTGTCTGTAAGCCTTCGGTACAAAGTCATAAGCAGATAAAACCACTGCCTTAACTGTCTGAACGTCTGTCTGTAAGCCTCCGGCATAAATTCAAAAGCAGACAAGGCAACTACCTTTGCTATATTATAATCGAAAGACTGAGCTATGGACAAAGCAGCATAAACTTCTGCAGCTCTACCTTCAAGTTTAGTCTGCAGTAATACCGTGCAATACCTTTTAAGCCACTCCAAGTTAACAGCCACTTTCTCAAAAGATAGAAAGAACCTTTCTACACCCTTACTGTCAACTTTGGGCATTAATCGAATGTTAATAAATCGAATGTGGACTAACGCATTTATTGTCACTACTCTTAACCTGAAGTTCCCTCAATCTGAACTCCTGTTCTCTCTCTCTTTCTCTCTTTCTCTCTTTCTTCCTCTCTCTCTCTCTCTCTCTCTCTCTCTCTCTCTCTCTCTCTCTCTCTCTCTCTCTCTCTTTCTCTCTCCCTCTCTCTCTTTTTACCTAATCTTAACTTTTCGAACTCAAATTCCCTGTTTCACTCTCTTTCCTTTTCTCTTCCCCCTTTTCTCCCTGCCTTTCTTTTCTAACTTAAATTTTCTAACTTAAATTTTTCCATCTCTAATTCAAGCTTGACCAGCTCTACATCACCTCCTTAATGGGTACAGTAGTACCTAAGCCCCAGTCTTTCTCAGTAGCACACACCATTCACTTTTTCTAGGACCCTGACTCAAGCCTAATTCTAAATTGTCAGCTTTTTCCCTTAAATCTACCTTCCTTAACTGGGACAGCTTAACAAAAGACAAATATCCGCTATCTAGGAATGAATTTACTTTAAATTCCTCAACCATAATAACAATATTGTGTACATAGAAACTATATAAACAGTTGTTGGAAATCTTAATCTCTGTTTGATCCAAGACAGGAATTAAAACACCACTAAATGAGCTGAAAATTAACATGCTACAATCTAGCACAAGCAGGTTTTAATTCCCGGACAAGCCCCCAATATGTAAAGGTACCACTGTCTGAGAGTTGAGGAAGGCATTTGTTTATCATTTTTCCTCTCCGATAGGGTACCCTCACAGAGAAGGTTGTCCAGGAGTTATTTTAGCGCAAATCGACTGATAACCATAACCTTGTTCTTAAAGTATAGAGATTAGCTTAATATATTCCTGAATGGTACTGTGGATATATTTCTTGACAACGAGTATATTGTAGTATGTAAACATAGCTATAAATATCGTCTTTGTGCGCATATACAGGCAAGGATTATAGATGAGGCGAACAAAAAATGAAACGTACAGCGCCATATTATATAATTCTTTGTTTGATATTAAATTGATCAAAATTGCATGTCACTTCGACACAGAAGGCTATAAACGGTCTTACGCAAAAGAACATGTGTATCGGCCAATTGTTACAAGTTTCTATTCGTATGTGCCATTTACATGCTATCAACAGAGGGCTATAAATGACCTGACGCAAAAGAACATGAGTACCGGCCAATTGTTACAAGTTTCTATTCGTATGTGTCAACTACATGCTATTTTATTATTAAACATACTGAGCACGTTTATGACTTTTTCGCTGCCTCTTCCGGCGGCTGAAATGACTTACTGTTATTGAATGTGTGTACACTGTACAGACACGTAACAGTTTTTAGCCGTAAGTTCCTCTAGGTCTATATATACCAGAATTCCGACTGATTTATTTATTAGATGTGTCTAATATATTTTGTACTCGCACTTTAGAATGTTAGGCATGTAATTAGGGACCATCAGTGCCTTTCGAAGCTGAATGAGAATTCAAATCCGGCTCTCTCTTATAAACAATGCTGGAGAATTCCTTTCTGATGTTAAGCCTTTACCTTTAGGGCTTTGGTAAATAAAACTCCGGTACATCACACGAGCTGTTTTCTGTTCCTATCGTATTTACCAGCCAGAAAGGTCCAGCGTGTTTGCAAATATGTCTTTCCTTCCTTGGCTAACTCACGCAACTTATTTACAACAAGGATGCTCAGAGCGATTGCCTTTTCTAAAGAATAAATAACACAAATGTAGGGCTTTCATCATGGCTATGAGTACTTAGCATATAGTATGGAAGCAGAGAGAGACCCTGTCGTTACTTAGCATATAGTATGGAAGCTGAGAGAGACCCTGTCGTTACCACCTCGACCTTCTCAGAGTGGGGTCTAAAGAGACAGAGCGGTGAGCGAGTCAGGGAGGTAGCGAGACAGCGATGTGGCAAGACATGGGGGTAACAAAGTGGCGAGACAGCGCGGTAACATGTTAGCGGGACAGAGAGGTAGCGAAACAGGGAAGTAGCATGACAGCAAGAGAGTGAGGCGGGCCAGGTAGTCAGGTAGCAAATTCCCAAGACAAAGAGGTAGCGAGGCAGCGAGATAGCAAGGTAAAGTGGTACCGGTAGAGAAAGGCCCTATATCGGCTTCCGTAATACAGAGCTAATCTTAACTATTCCATCATCAGTACTTCTACATAGAATGGAGACATTTTCTTTAGTTACTCTATCATTAAAACACCCACCACAGAACATTTAAATCTATACTTTTCCCTGTAAATCTTAAAGCAGATACTTTCATTGTTAGACTTTTACTTTATTTATTTATTTCATTGGTGTTTTACGCCGTACTCAAGAATATTTCACTTATACGACGGCGGCCAACATAGGAGGAAACCCGGCAGAGCCCGTCGAAACACACGACCTGCAGGTTGCTGGCAGACCTTCCCACGTATACAGCCGGACAGGAAACAAGCATAAACTGGACTTGAACTCACAGCGTTAGCGAGAGTCTCCTGCGCTAGCGAGCTAACTCTCTGGGCCAAGAAGGGATCTGCTGGGTTAGTGTCATCAGTACACCTATTTAGCATGTATAAGCCTATACTTTCCCATATAAGGGTTGATTAGTTCGCCTAAAACCAGCATATAAGGGTTGATTAGTTCCCCTAAAACCAGCATATAAGGGTTGATTAGTACCCCTAAACCAGCATATAAGGGTTGATTAGTACACCTATAACCAGCATCTAAGGGTTGATTAGTTCCCCTAAAACCAGCTTATAAGGGTTGATTAGTACACCTTTAACCAGCATATAAGGGTTGATTAGTACACCTAAAACCAGCATATAAGGATTGATTAGTACACCTATAACCAGCATATAAGGGTTGATTAGTACCCCTAAAACCAGTGTATAAGGGTTGATTAGTACCTCTATAACCAGTACACTTACGTAGCATTTAAACCTGTACTTTCTGCGTAGGGCTTCCTCAACAATACACGTACATGTACTTAGCCTATAAGCCTATACATTCCCTGTAGAACTTCCTCATCCTCTGCGTGTACTTTTCCATTTAGGGCTTCCATTATTAGAACTCCAACTCAACTTTTAGTCTGTACTTTTCCACATGACGCTTCCATCGTCACTACACCTGCTTGGTATTTAGCATGTATTTTTCTGCTTCCATTAACAGAACGTCAACTCATCATTTAGCCTGTACTTTTCCATTTAGCTCTTTCATCGCCAGTACACCCACTCGGCATTTCGCCTGCACTTAGTTTCACTTAGTTCTTCCATCATTAGAAGACCTACTCAGCATCTAGCCTGTACTTCGCCTTTTGGTACATCTACTCGGCATTTATCCCATACTTGTCCATTTAGCGCCTCCATCAACCAACTCAGCAATAGCCTGCGCCTTTCCATTAGCTCTCGCATGGTCAGAACACCAGCTCAGCAATTAGCCTGTACCTTTCCATTAGCTCTTCCATCGTCAGAACACCAACTCAGCAATTAGCCTGTGCCTTTCCATTAGCTCTTCCATGGTCAGAACACCAACTCAGCAATTAGCCTGCGCCCTTCCATTAGCTCTTCCATGGTCAGAACACCTGCTCAGCATCTAGCCTGTACTTCGCCTTTTGGTACATCTACTCGGCATTTATCCCATACTTTTCCATTTAGCGCCTCCATTAACCAACTCAGCAATAGCCTGCGCTTTTCCATTAGCTCTCGCATGGTCAGAACACCAGCTCAGCAATTAGCCTGTACCTTTCCATTAGCTCTCGCATGGTCAGAACACCAACTCAGCAATAGCCTGCGCCTTTCCATTAGCTCTCGCATGGTCAGAACACCAGCTCAGCAACAGCCTGCGCCTTTCCATTAGCTCTCGCATGGTCAGAACACCAGCTCAGCAACAGCCTGCGCCTTTCCATTAGCTCTCGCATGGTCAGAACACCAGCTCAGCAACAGCCTGCGCCTTTCCATTAGCTCTCGCATGGTCAGAACACCAGCTCAGCAATTGCCTGCGCCTTTCCATTAGCTCTCGCATGGTCAGAACACCAGCTCAGCAATAGCCTGCGCCTTTCCATTAGCTCTCGCATGGTCAGAACACCAGCTCAGCATTAGCCTGTACCTTTCCATTAGCTCTCGCATGGTCAGAACACCAGCTCAGCATTAGTCTGCGCCTTTCCGTTAGTTCTCGCATGGTCAGAACACCAGCTCAGCAATTAGCCTGTACCTTTCCATTAGCTCTCGCATGGTCAGAACACCAGCTCAGCATTAGTCTGCGCCTTTCCGTTAGTTCTCGCATGGTCAGAACACCAGCTCAGCAATTAGCCTGTACCTTTCCATTAGCTCTTCCATGGTCAGAACACCAGCTCAGCATTAGCCTGGGCCTTTCCATTAGCTCTCGCATGGTCAGAACACCAGCTCAGCATTAGCCTGGGCCTTTCCATTAGCTCTCGCATGGTCAGAACACCTGCTCAGCATTAGCCTGGGCCTTTCCGTTAGCTCCCCCATGGTCAAAACACCTACTCAGCATTTATTCTGTACTTTTCCATTTAGCACTTCCATCATCAGAACACCTACTCAGCGTTTACTTTTCCATTTAACCGTTCCATTATCCTTTCATGTATGCTTATCTTATATGACTGGACTTTCCTCTAACCCTTCCACTCAAGCATACATAATTGTAGCATTAGCCAAATTTACCCACTTTACGAAGTTGCGAGTTGGATCCCTCTACTTCCGTCTAACTGAACCTACCTGTATACAAGAAATAAAGCATAAGATGTATGGTTTCATATGACGTACTATCTTGTATGTCACTCAGGTTTAATGGTAGAAGGGAGCGGGGGCGTGGCTGAGTGGCCACATAGTGCATGAGGCTAATCCTGACAGGATCTGGGACAGGAAATCTGTGGAATACCCATGCTTCCTGAAACACTTGAGACTCTCGTATGTCCGTTTTGAGAAGTTGAATTAGTTGAATCTTACTCGTCTTTCACCAGCAGTAACGTGCATAAACGCGACAAGTGGGGGAGTTGTTCAGTAATGTGTACATAAACGTGACACTGGGAGAGTTCACCAGTAATGTGTGCATAAACGTGACAAGTGGGAGAGTCCGCCAGTAATGTGTGATTAAACGTGACATGTGGGAGAGTTCACCAATAACATGCCTAAAGCATTTATTAATTTGATTGGTACTTTACGCCGTACTCAACAATATTTCACTTATACGGCGGCGGTCAGCATTATTCCGGTAGGAAACCGGGCAGGCCCCGGGGGAAACCCACGACTATCCGTAGCTTGCTGGCTGACCTTCCCACGTACGGCCGGAGAGGAAGTCAGCATAAGCTGGTCTTGAACTCACAGCGACCGCATTCGTGGGAGGCTTCGGCCATTCTGCTGCGTTACAGCGCTAACCGACTGAGCCACGGAGGTCCCAACATGCCAAATGTCCGCGGCTTTACCCAAGTCTCGGTTTTTTTCCATCCATGAAACTGACCGCCAAATGCTTGAGTATGGCTTTTGGTAATGAATCAAATATCCATAAATTTGAGTATTTGAATATGTGCTCCTTCTACATCCGCGGACCTACGGTACGGAACTACGTGGCTGGTCAATCACTAATTTAATTTGATGAATGGTTTTTAAAACTCGATCATAGTAAATCATCTACAGTTGTTTGTAAAGACAATGTACTGATAAATAGATCGATATGAAGGCTGAAATTATTCAGGGTTCTACACACCGGCGCATTGCACATGAAGTATACTGGACTATCTGTGTGAACAACACTACAGAGAGTGATTGTACTGGAACCTTCATTTGATTATTCCACTTAAACTGGTACAAATTATATGCGATTTTATTACCATAATTTCTAGTAAAGCATATACTTCTGACTCTTCAGGGGAAACATAAATGACCTCCCCTATGACCTATTGATGACCTATTCAACACTTTTACGTGCTTGACCTCATGGTGCTGTAGTGTTAATCTGAACTGTGCACTAGGCCTGCTCTTCAGAAAAGTCCACACATCAGGCAGCAGTGCAAGTGTGGCAACTGTGAAAAGGACCCCTTGCACCTAGATGGGAAATCGTCGCCCGGTGTTGCAGGAACGAGGTGAATTTTCTTCGTGCAGAAAAAGAGAGAAAACTTACTTGAATCTGAATTACAATTACTATGCAATACATCTGTGAAAATTTGGAGTGGTGTGATTCACACTTTTTGTTCTATAAGCACTCAAAAATAAGGTCAAAAGCAGATTTCGCTATTTTAGGGCGTTTTGCTGAGGGAATTCCCATCATAATAAAAATATGCTTACGTGCACCAAACCATTTGTGCGTATTTCATGTCAAATTGGAGACTTCTAATATATTACGAAGCATCATGCTGGTTCACGTAAACATAATTTTGTAAATCGAAAAACATGAATTATGTTCAACGACCATTGGAGCTGCATATTCACCATAATAGTTCATGACTTGTGGATTGTTGTTCCCCATGGTACAGCGGTAATTCGCGTCGTTAACAATCCCGATGTCATCGAAGTTTAGGCGTTCGAATCCTTTTTATGCTATAACTTTTCTAGTGACATGAGTTGCGGAGAAAATGATTAAACCAGGCTAGAGAAAAGTCTTATTTGTCTACATTTTACAAAGCTCCGTATTAGATATGTTTGTAACTATAATAAATATGCATGAATAATATATGGTGCATGTATATACTTGCAGTGAAAGCTCAATGCAGCCAAATATATGTAAGCGATGTCTACGTTATCATTTCATTTCAACGCGCCACACGTTAGGTGTCAGCACATCGAGAGTTGCGTTGTAGTGAAAGGCTGGTACTGTAGATGAATTCATCAGTTCACCTTAATAAGTGTCCGACATAGTCCCAGTCATATATTCAGGATATAATTCCGAAGAGAAAACCTGTTTCAAATTCAACTTTATAGATCTAATTGGAGGGGTATTAAGGAGTAAATTATTGTGCACAAGAGACTCGATGGACGCTCATTATTATTGTAACGAATATAACTATATTGCTAGTCCATTGCAAGGCAAGACCTGTAATGTAACAATTTCAACCGCATATCGGAGAAGCCCTTGCGTGATTCCTGCAGTAGATCCATCACTGTGAGCAGGCTGGAAATCGGCCTGAGTGACAGGGGCACGATTTCTCATCTAGTTACAAGGGGTCCTTCACATATATCTGAAACCAATGCTAAAAGTGAGAACCTGAGCCATTCATGCGACAAGGGGCCTGAGCACAAGCTGGCGCGAAATCCTACGCCCGGGACGTCCGAGCTGTTACGAATTTCCTTCGTCACATATACCTGGAGGTTTAAAGTTTTACACTTTTAGAGCGATGATTACATATATAGCCTACATTTGGGGGTGATGTTGATACTTTTAGTGTTGTTTATACATGTATTTAGGAATGATTTCAGCTATTTTGGATCTTACATCGTTGACCAATGAGGTCGTTGGTCTGTGTCAGTTGTAAGCAAGTGCACTGTGTCAGTTCCCCGTCACATGGCAGTTCTGATATAGACCTCGCATTATGAGATGTATGCAAATTGCACAGTTCAAGAATTTGCTGAAAAGACGTGCCAGTGTTTGTCTGAGATTTAATTCTGTTAAGTTTCTGTCTGCGATACAGTTGCACATGATAAAGCAATTATAGTCCAGTGCTTCTGTGCAGCTCTCACTTCTTCGGTTGCGGCTTCAAATCTGGGGGTTCGTAATGTGAGGAGTCAAAGGCGGTGGTTTACACTAGGAACTCAGGTTTCCTCCCTGTAAACAAGACACCGCACGGGAAAATTACAGTTTGCCAGGTTGTAGAGATTGTAATTTAAGGTATCTTAGTGACGTAACCTTAGTAACAAAATGGAAGTGGCAACAGGGTTTCAAGTTTCAAATCTGTAGTTTGGTGTAACTTTGTAGCCAATGGCGAGCGTGTGCGTGTTACCGTACGTGTCGGAGAGATCCTATACTCAAATATAAACAGGATTTATATAACGTTTGAACTATAACTCCATTCATAGCCATGACGAGGTAACATTTAGCTTCGCATTGGTTTATGCGCCTCTTTCACAACCTCCCATCGCTTATACCACTCCGACAAGTAGACCTACAACGGTAACATTCCCAGAATAGTATCATCATTGTATAAAACGCCACAAGCCTCGAGTAAACCCCGAGTACTCAGTTCCGCCACCAAGCTTGTCCGACCTTTCGATCTTTTCGATGTGATCGATCTGGAAATTTTTTTTCCAACGGAACTTAAACATCTCAAAATCTCGCGAACTCAGACTGTGAAGAATGGTCTGGAAAAGTATCAAATCCTAGGTACTATTACTTGACTTAAGACAGAAAGAGCTTAAGTGCAGTCGGTCAAAGGTCACGCCGAGACGATCAGGATCATATGCCACGGCTTGGTAACAAAACTGAGAGGATGGCTTTTACTAATGACCTCTAGCACCTTATGCAAATGTGCACTGGCTCTGGAAAGTTACAAGTGTAGACTGTTTTGAGAGGAAGGAGCGAGAGAAATTGTGAGAAAGCCCCGTAAGAGTCAGGTATAGGCCGATGCGAAAGTAACTGTTGAGCCGTCACGTGCTGTTGTTTTGGTGCAATGTTAAATAAGCCATGGTTTAACTTGCCACAGAGGAAGGGAGTGATTGCTTTGGGTTTAAGGTCGTAGTTAACAGTGTTTCAGTCATATGACGACGGGGAATTCCTTTTGTGCTGAAAAGTGCTGCTGCGACCGGGACATGATGCAGACATGACACCTACCCCCACCGGGTCGACAAGTCTTGCTTCTTAGATCTTACCTCTCAATGCTGAGCGTCGAACGAAGCAGCAGAAAGTACCAGTCTTTGGTTCAGCCCGACCCGGACTTGAACATGGATCTCCCGACTTCGAGGTGGATGCTCTAACCACTAGACCACCGTGGTGGCCCCATAGCTTTCCGATAACCAGCTTAATTAGTGGATAGCGTTGGCTGTAAATTTCACTCGCAATGTCCGGTCAAGCTATCTAGCAAAGACGGCCCAGGGGCCTGTTTCACAAAGTCTAGAGGTTAAGCTTAGACAGCGAGTTTTAGCTAAATTCTTTTAGCCCGTTTCACAAAGAAAGTAGTTGGTTATCAACTAAAACTTTTCGCCCTAGATTTTGAAAGTTAACCTGAAAGCCTTAGTCATATCCCAAGGTCGTTAGGAGGAAGAAACCCGGCTTTAAAAGTGTTATATGCCCAATATTTGAAAGTTTGCTTCTTGATTGGAGAAAAATAGGAATGTATCAACTTCTTCCAGCACATGAAAATCTTTTTAAAGCTCACAATCCACCCAAACCCATTCGTTGTTGTTGTTTCACCTCCACCTCCTATGACGAGCGTTATCGAGGCTTGTTTGCAAGCTGTGTCAATAACGAAAATGAAGAAGAACATCTTTTTCTGATATTTAGAAATTGTTATTTAACTTAGGCCTATTTATATTTATAAGCTAATTTAACAATTATCTTCACTTTTTCAACCCATCAGATAACTGCAGAGTGGCCACATAGCCGGCTATTGTAAATGAGCTTAGCAATAGACAGTTTTACTTGGTTGAATATTTGTTTCGTAACCTTTGTAGCGTAAGCTTAGACGGCTAACTTAGCCGGATAGTTGTTCCGTCTAGCCCGTTTCACTAAGAATATATTTGGGTATCGAGTAAAGCTTTTTGTCTTATTTTGAAATAGCCTGAAATCCTTAGACATTCCCCACGGTGGCTAAGGGAAGCAAATTCGGCTTTAAAAGTGTTAAATTAAACTGTGAAATACATGCATCAGATCAGTCAAACTCTGGCCGCTGATTCTATGCTGGCATAAGGCGATTTCAGCCAAATTGGACAATCCAGCATCAATTTTCTTTCTTCTAAGAATGATTGAAGCTTTAAGGCTGATTGAGGCTATAAACGAAAATAGCCTTTTGAAATAGGACCCAGGGCTTGAACACTGTTGTCCTTAAAGTTTTTTGCTTCGTCAAACTGAACCCATCAACAATCAACCCATTAAAATAATCCTCCAAACACATGGAACACGCAGAAGGCTACACTAATAATATCCTGGTAATAAGTGTTTCATATTATCCTGTAAGACGATGACATCAACCAAAACTTAGGTCATAAAAACATGCGTTTTTACATCCCTCTAATCTCCAGAGCTGTATCGAGAAATAGAGAGAGGTCTGCCAGGTTTAGTCCATGCCATTGTCTTGGCTCATAATAAAACTAGGCCTAATCTTAACTGCTCATGGTCTGCCAGCAACCTGTGCATGGTCGTGGGTTTCCCCCTTGCTCTGCCCGGTTCCCTCCCACCATAATGCTGGCCGCCGTAGTATAAGTGAAATATTCTTGAGTACGGCGTAAAACACCAGTCAAATAAATCAATTAATTAACTGTTCATCATTTTATATATATGCATATGCTGTGGTGTTTATTTTCATTGTTTGATAAGGATTATCTTGAGCTTTTCATTGTTGTGGTATGTTTAGTCTAAATCAAAATCTGGTCGAAAACAAATTTCAAGATATATGACCTTAGGAGATGAGGGATCGAGAAGCGACCCGAAGTTTTCTTTGTTCAGGCTTACATGCGTTGAAAAGGAAAACAATTTGTGGCTGGGACAAAACATCAAAGGGAGTTCACTCTCATACAGTGAATGGCTACAAGTACAAAAGAGTTATCTCGCATGAGTGCAATGAAATAGTTTTTCAATCTATCCAACGAGCACTCGTATACATGTGATATGCTCTCATGTAGAGCGCAACATACATAAAGCAAAATGAGAAATATGGTAGTGAAAAGGAATGTTTACTTTATTTTACGGAATTCAATGCATTTAAATATCTAGTGTGCCTAAATCGCATAACTGACCAACACTAACCTAGACACAAAAAAAAAAATAAAGAATAACGGAAAAGCGACGCAATAACTTTGGCACGCAATGAATTATCAAAGCGGATGAGCGTCATCATAGGTGTCTCTAAAGTGACATCATAGTGTTCACGTATTTGAGGTCACATGTGTCACAAATGTGACAATTACAGAGGAGGCAACACCGTGATCGTTGAAAATCTCAGTAGGCCAACCGTAGATTGTACATAGTGCGTCTTGTCTGTGTGGTTAAGACGCATGCCTTTCCATCTCCGAGGACACTCGAGGTGTTGATTGTATTCCATATCCTAGTGTCTCATCGATTTATCTACATTTCCCAGCCTCGTCTCTTCTTGAAGCCTGGGTGGCGTCCATCCAATGCTATTTAAGGGCGTTTTGCTGAGGGAATTCCAATAATCAAAATATGCTCGCGTGGACCGAAGCAATATCCGCGCATTTGAAGTAAAGATGGAGAGTTCTAATATATTGCAAAGTATCATGTTGGTTCAAGCAATCACATTTTTGTAATTCGAAAAAATGAAATATTTTGGGGAATATGGGAACTGCATATTTACCATAATGGTTCATGATTTGCAGATTTTTGTTCCACATAGAACAGCGGTAACGCGCGTGGCCAATAACCCAGGTGTCAGTATTGTGCGGAGTTCGATTCCTGTGTCTGCTCCAAATTACTTTACGAACATGAGATACTGAGAAAATTATTAAATTAGGCAAGAGACAAGTCTTATTCCTTTACCTTTTGCTAGCTCCATATTAGATATGTTTGAAACTACCTGTATAATAAGTATGCATGAACAAAATTTTGCATATACTGCCAATAGAAGATCAATGCAGCCAAATATATGTAACTGATGTCCGCGTTATCAGTCCGTTTCAACGCGCCACGCTTTAGGTGCCAGCATATCGAATAGTTCATGTACAGTGGTTACATTATGAATAAAGGCACCTGCATGTATTTAATGTCCGACAAAGACCCAGTCATATATTCACGATGTAATTCGTCAGACTATGCTAAGTCCAACTTCTTACAGAGTTTACTTGAAGAGATATTAGCGGATTGAGTGTCGTGTTCAAAAAAAGACACCGAAAACGCTCAAGGTTAGTAGCGAACATTTTTTTTTTCTTTTTTTTTTTTTTTTTGGCTGGTCCATTGCACGGCAAGACCTGTTATATAACATCAACCGCATAACGTGGAAGTAGATCTGTCACTGTGAGCAGGTTGGCAATCGGCCTGATCGACAAGGAGAGGATTTCCCATCTAGTTACAAAGGGTCCCAAGAGTATGTCTGGAAGAACAAGGGTGCTTTTGTAAAAGACATCGTACATTTGGAAAAACTAGAACCCATTTTGAACGGAACGTTTGGAAAAGGTTAAAATGTCTTTACAGGTTCACAGTTTTAGAAACAGCGGTCGTTTTTGTTTGCTTGCGATTGTTGTATTTTCCTCTATTCATTATTCAGAACGACTTACATGGCCAGCCATTCAGTTCTAGCCACTCCTTCTCAATTCTCGGAAAGCACATAGCATATCTAATTGCTGCCACCCATTTAGAACACACAAACAACCGCCTTGCTAGTCAGAGCATGAAGGACGCAGTCTTTGTGCTATAGGTCACATGCTACGGTAGTCGAGACGACCAACTCTATCTGTTCACAATTTTAACGAGGCCACCAGCTCTATCCGCTGGCCTCTTGAATACAAAGACACTCATTGCAGCTAGAACATGCTCTCAGAATGTCTATCAAAGCAGTCCTCATGGGTTTATATATAACAGCTCGAAGACAAGTTACTTACAGGTCACCACATGAGCCGTTTTACGTCCCGACTGCTCGCGGTAACGACCACTGATTTCTTCTGGTAACAACAAAGAAGAATATAAAAGAAAAATTCTTGAGAACATTGTAAAAACCAATGAAATAAATACAATAAATGAAGAACAAAATATTTAGCGTGCAATCAACCAATCACTGTGAGGTTTAAGCTTTCGGTTTGGTGTCGGCCATAGCATTACTATGAGTAAACAAGTACACTGTCAGCATAATCTCTTTACCAGATACTTCCATTATATGTTTACGACCTCGAATATCCTCAAATTTGTGGCGGTCAGCCATTTTTGGTATAAAAACACAGAGTCTGGAATCCTGAGCTAGCCCTCGTAAGCTTCACTAATAAAGCGAGAAATGACACAGTGGTAACACGGTCAACCGCAGCATGACTGACGACTGCTCGTGGAGAAGTTATTGAACTTATTTTGTACACACATATAGAATTTTTTTGTACATGTGTGAAAAAGAATTGTACACACCTTCAAATGTATTGTACACATGCATATCAAAACCACGTACAATAAACGTTTAATTTATAATTGTAAACAAACATTGGTGATTACTATTTTTTGGCACTTATGTATAATTATTATGTATAATTAGAGAATACACATCAAAGCAGCTTACCATCCAGCAATTATAAGACCGCATAAGTGCAGTTGATAGGACCGAGAGATGAACTCACTGATTGGCAGGTCATAACACATAAGGCCAAGTCATCAATTCAGACATATTTCATTAAATGGTCTGTGAAGACTGTATAAAATTACTACAGTCTACTTTATCGATTGTTTCTGTGCATGATTCATGGGTGTGTACCCGTGCATTCAAGAGACATAAGCTTTGTCACAGGTGATTTGGATGTGAAAACCCGATAAATGATTAAAATGTTGACGATGAAGTCTAACGCCCAACATCAAACATTCGACAATGCGACCGGCAGAGATGGCGACACCAGCCAATCATTAAACTGTATATGAGAGACAAATTAACGACATGCCTGGGAAATAAATGGTTGTTTTGACAGGCGAGGCTAGCGTTGTACAGAAGGAGATATGCTTGTGTGAGGGAAATGGCATCCCGTAATTGGTCTTTGTCCAGAATTCCGCCCTTGCCTAATGTTTGTCAGAAACCTTAAAATAATGTATTCATGACTTTAGACTGGTGTCTCCTGTCACAACCTAGAATATTTTATTTCTATGATGACGGATGTATGGGTAGAGGAATCCAGGTTTCAGGTCGCAGCTGAGCAAATCAGACTTGGCATATTCTCTCCATAAGGTCATTCTGTCATCTCTTTCGTTTGACGGGCGCATCTTAAAAAGTGATTCGACTTAAAACATGCAATGATAGCAAAAAAACTTCTGGATCGAATATCGGTCTTTAATGTACCCCGCAAACTCGAAGGCACACGATCACATAACCTGGACTTCTATAGCAATAACCTGTGACTAGAGATATGCGCTGAGACATTTGAAGACCTAGTTAAGATTACCATGTAACTCTGTCAAATTACTTACAAAACTAATAAAAACCTGGAGATAGGTGAAGCTCGAAAATTCGCTAGGCTAGAAAGGCTTACAACCAGCATCTTTTGTGTTGGACGGAATTAAGTATTATATATCGATTTTTGATGTCGAAAATGTTAATAATTAAACTACTTATGAAATTGCAACACTTCTTACTGCATGTATTTACATTTTATTGATCATTATTTAAGCCTTTCTTTCCTATCTGATATACACCTTACACTCTGTACAGCTTTACAGTGAGCATTTTGAAATTCCTCTCCAGGATGTATATGCTGTAAGTGGAATTCGGTCTCTTGGTCTTTGAAACAAAAAAATAAACTAAATTTTACTTCCTTCATTTGATATCACTAATTCAATGTCAGTCATTCTCAGCAGTTGTTAGGGTCAAACCACTGACACTTGGCGAGTCACTCACTTGCTTTCTCACGTATGACGTACAAATATTCATGTCATGTTGAGGGAAGAGGGAAAAGGCAGCATGAAATGGAGGAGTTAGGCACCTTACCAGTGCGCTGCGTCGCGCTCCCATGTATGTTTACATGCTCGATGCAGTCAGTCACTTCAGGTAGGCGATATGGCAGTTATCACCGAAGCCTTGATGTATAGGGCACTGGTGTTCCAAAAAAGCTTAATGCGCTTTATAGGAACAATAAGTCACGCGAAAGGAAATTACACGCACGAAAGAAAAGATTTTTCTGGATTTCCTGACGATATGCCTAATCGATGTACGACAATGGAGGAGGTGTGATAAGGTGAGAAATCTGCCACTTGCGAGAGTAAAAATTTGATCGCGAAATTTTTTCCCTACATTTCTTTTTCCTTTCGATTTAAGCATGAAGGAAGTGAAGCCCCAGAAAAAAATTTGCAGAGAACTTGTATTTCAATGAGTTGGACCTTTGTGTAAAATATCGTTTTGGAGGTCCACTTCTTTCATGGTTAAAACAATAACTTTGTCTTTTGATTTGCACGACCTATGTTTCACGTTGATATGTACCGAATACAAGTGTCAATAATGATACGGTGAGTTTAGTGTAATGGTTATAGCGTAGACCAATGGATCGTGTGTTCGAACCTGTTTTATTATTTTCCTGAAAATGTGTTTGTGTCATGAATAATATCATATAATTAAACATTTTAAAATCTAAACAGTTGATGAAAATGCCCATTGATCTCATATATGTACTACTTTGCTTCATCCACAGGCAGCTATTAGGCGCTATGGGCTCGACATGCTACAATGAATCATCTTCATAAATGGATTACAACAATGATACACATGTGTTGTATTATATTCACATTCTGTAATATCGGCCCATCGTGCAATTCTGTTTACAATTATATTTTAAAGAAACGTTAAGTAGAAAATTACAGCTAAATTAGGGTCCCTAGAAAAGGGGACGACAGGCCTTGCATCAGATTGCACGGTGTTAAAAGAAAAGCAAAGAGCCGATGAAAACTTTTCAATGCTGGAAACCAAACAATAGTCTATATGTAGCCGACTCGATTGCCCATGACCCGGTTTGCGGTTAGCTGGTCTCTGACATTCCTGGTTTGCGATGGACTGGTGGATGACAGTCGTCCAAGACAAACTAATTGATTTCTGTCTGCAAGGGGCAGTGCTAGCCATGGGCACTTTCAGCGCCTCTTCCTTTGAGAAGTATCGTTAACCAAATACTTTTTATAGATGAAAAATGTATCAGATATGAAAACAGGCCTGATATCACTGTCAGACTTTAAGCAACCTGGATTCTATCCAAGGCTCGATGAATTCAGATACTTACCGCTTACGGGAAGCCGTCCCCGGGGCCCATCTTGCAAACAGGGTGTAAGTTATGCCAAACGTAACGTCATACTGTAGAGATACGTCGCCACGGTAGTTACGCTTTGTCGTAACCTTACAGCCTCCTCGTAAAACGGGCTCCTCGTAAGACGGTGCTGTACGGATGGGTTTAGATGCTTACTACATACGGGACAGCGCTAAGCTTTACGGTTGGATTCACAGGCTTGCTGCTTACGGAAAGGTGGTCCTGGTCAGCGTTGTACGGATTCATTCACAGGCTTACTGCTTACGGAAAGATGGTCCTGGTCAGTGTTGTACGGATTCATTCACAGGCTTACTGTTTACTGGATGCTGGTCCTGGGCAGTATTGTACGGATGGATTCACAGGCTTACTGCTTACGGGATGGGGATCCTAAACAGTGCTTTACGCATGGGCTCACAGACTTACTGCTTAAGGAATGGTGGTGCTGGACAGTACGAACTGAGTATCAAATAGTTTCAGGTTAAATGATGGTGGCCACAAGTATTCGTCCTTTTTACCCACCCCCGCAAATCATCCTTTAGTTTCCTACCCGTTTTTAACCAGGGTGACAGATAAGGATCTTTTGCAGTCCTTATATAGAGGCTATATTGTTGACTCCTCTCCTGTTGTGAAAATAATAACAGGGTGAAAATTTGCTTTGAAAGCCAAACCATTAATGACCACAAGGCTACAACTTCACATCAGGGTACAAATTGGAAATATCCATTTACTTTTGCACAAAAATTATATATGGCGGGGCTCAACATTATTACTGGGACGAACTGAATATGTTTGTCATACTGACTGAAAGCAAAGTGAACTCCCGGTAGCTACATTCAAACCACAGCTAGGTTTCATTGGACACAGACTTTGACCCACAGGGCGAGCTGAACATGTTTGTCATGCTGGCGGAAGACAAGTGACCTAAGGCAAACGTCTAGCACCGCTCGAGGCTGAGTGTAATCATTTCTCATGAGCATGCAATACAACCTTGTCGTCTGCCTTAGCCGACTAGACAAAGCCATATGTGACCGAAGTTGAAATTTCATACACGATTTCAGAGCTTGCCTGGGGGGCATGAACGATTAAACATTTGACCGCCTTGTAGAAATCCTAAGTCTAATGTGACAGAATTAAACCTTTACTAACAAAAACTAAGAACTGTGACAATATTGTCAAGGCAGGCTTGATGATATCTACTCTCGCTTTATATCTTCTGCTAGTCGAATATCGTGCGGAATAATGAATCACAGGTAATTTCTTCAGAAATGACAGCTCTAGAAAATGCTGATCCTGTTGGTTTAATTTTATAGGCCGACATTGATCGAATATGGGTCGAACAAATAGAACTGTGGGTGTGGCAAGCCGGATAAGTGTTTCATGAAATAAGTGACATCTCCTTTCCAAATCCATTAATAATGTGCTTTTCAACAACTCTTCATAGGGTGGGAGTTTTATGAAGACACCCTCTGTAGTATGGAAACACATTGCTGTACAAGGCCGGATAACCCACCTCGAGGGTTTCGCCCGGGTTCTGCCCAATTTCCTCATACCATAACGGTGGCCGTCGTCGTATAATTGAAACATTCTGGAATACGACATAAAAAAAAAAACAAGTAAATAAATAAATCAGACATATTACAATGCCCGACATCATGGTATGAAACATGCAGCGGTCGGCACACCGACAGACCTACAGACAGCTAGAGCAACCATTAGAGTTGCATGTCGGATGCTTTTAAACATGACGCAAAAATAACGTATAACAGGCGTGACAAGTAATGCCTTCCACTTTTACAGTCAGGTGGTTTTACATCTCTCACTCAGAGCATGCAAGGTCCCTCTTAAAGCGGATGTAAGCGGACCAGGGTAGCAATAACTGATACTTCACAAGATGTGACCAGTGATTTACAACTACTTTATATTTCCTCACTCCAAACAGGATCGTACTTTAAGCTGTACATATCGTCTTTTAATGATGATAATAAAGGTATTTTACAATCAGGTGAACATGTTTTATGATTTTTACACATATTTTAGTTGAGAAATATTTTTGAGGTAAACGTTGGCGGCACTTACTCTTACACTTTACCGATCTGATGAAAACCTTTCAAATTACTTTCAAAACTGACAAATTAATTAATTTTTCCTAGTTTTTCTGTAGATGCGAAAATCATAGGTAGGTTTATGTTATGGTCGTTTATGTTGAACGTATTTGTGTTGAACGTGTTTGTTTGGAACGAGTTTGTGTTGGACTCGTTTGTGTAGAAAGGGTTTCCGTTGGACGTGTTTTTGCTGAGTGTGCATGGAACGAGTTTGTGTTGGAGAGTTTGTGTGGAACTAGTTTATGTTGAGTTTGTGTTGGACGAGTTTGTGTAGAACGGGTTTCCGTTGGACGTGTTTGTGCTGAGTGTGTATGGAACGAGTTTGTGTTGGAGAGTTGGTTTGAACGAGTTTGTGTTGAGCGATTTTGTGTTGGACGAGTTTGTGTCGAACGAGTTTGTGTTGAACATGTTTATGTTGAACGTGTTTGTGAGTAACGTTTTTGTGTGGAACATATTTGTGTCGAACGAGTTTGTGTTGAACGTATTTGTGTTGAACGTGTTTGCGTTGAGCGTGTTTGTGTGGTCATGTTTGTGTTGAAAGAGTTTGTGTTGAAAGTTGGTTGCCTGGATTCTGTTACCACGGCAACCTTTGAAAAGGATGAAAGCTAACACGATAACCGCGACAACGGAGGGGAGTTGCCACTTTGAACTAAAACTCCACACATGGAAAACAATTTCAGTTGCGACCCAGGTTTATACATGTCTGTATTATAGTAGATATCGCAGAAATAGCAACCTGGTTACCATGGCAGTTGTGGACATGAACAAACTATGTAAGCCCCGATATATGGCCACCTGTGTATCTACATAGGCAATGCACAAATCATTTTAACTGCACAGGGAAAAGTTGGAGTTACAGTTTGGAAACGAAATTCGAAACTGTGTATACAGCATACAGCATGGGAATGGATATCTGCTTACCATAACAATATAAGCAGTCTTTGTAAGACGTGAAACATTTATTTATTTATTTATTTATTTATTTATTTATTTATTTATTTATTTATTTGACTGGTGTTTGACGCCAGACTGAAGAACATATCACTCATACGACGGGGGACAGCACTATGGTGAAGTTTCGACATATCTTCATCTCTATATTTATATATATCCACCAGAAAATTAAACCCGCCTAATAGGGTCAGCCGCATGAAATTGAGTTCACCTGAAGTTTATTCTGACGTGTGGATACCTCTTAAACTGCTCATAAAAGTGCGTTTCCGCTATTAAAGGTGCCGTGTGCAAACTTTGGGATCTGCCGACGTACCTACATGGCTAATGTTATACCGAGGAGTGCAAAAGACATACCATAAAATGCCTGTGCGTACGTATGAACTCGTTAAATACCACGCATGCAGAAATGAAAACCTGTCCCTTCTGAGTTACAGCAAGTCTTTACGTGCAGTCAGTTTATAGCTGAGGTGTGTGAATTCTCAGGCGTGGCGTGAGTCAGGTATTCTTCGCTGTAAAGTCTCTTCACAATGCTGTTGTTGTTCGGCTGTGTGACCATGACTCCCCAAAGGCCGCGCTCTTACCATGGGGACTGCATAAAACTGGCCGCAATCGTATGAGAAAAAAGTCCCGAATATGGCGTTAAGCAACAATCCTATAGAAATCAATCCAACCTGTCGGTGTTTGTGTTGGACGTATCAGCTGGCTCACGGTCAATAACCCCTTCATCTAGACCAGTGTTAGGCCTATCATTGAGCTGGTCACAGCAGGGGTTGCGAACATAGCAAGCCTTCCCCCAAAACCACCCGTCCCGTCGGCGCATATTGATGACATTCAATGACGGCAGGGTTGATTTTTGCCGGAAAATGTGTGACTGATCGCTAATGTAACTGTGTCGCCTAGCGTATAATGCATTTTGTGTTGTCCTTGCGCTCGTCATTCACCGTCTAAGGATGAACACAAGCAAAACAATACGACCGAGTGGTACTTGGGGATTTTCATGCATCAGTACTCGATGTAACAGACGAAGGCACATAACACGTAAATAATGCCTACCATATTGATTACCTGTAATGTTCACAGGAGGCGTATCTCTAGCCCAAGAGGCATATTCAGTACACAGAATCGCGGAATGTAGACAACGCTTTTTAAATTCCGCCCTAATAATAATTTATTTATTTTCAGCGTGGTGCTTCTATGTGTGTCAGTTACCTAGCTATGCGTTTTTGTTCCCTCCGGCATTCAGAACGAATGGCGAAATATAGGTTAGAGCACGCCTTCCATTTCCTGCATCCCCCAACCACCGTCCATTACATCTTGCCAGTCTGTTTAGCATGTAGATTTTATGTGGGACATTAGCAAGCATATGGTGATCAGTACCAGTTATATATAATTTATACGACAGGGCAAGAAAGCTGTGGGTGTTAGTAATGGTGGGATACTACTCAGGGGTTGATCTGCCAGCTACTATAAATGAAAGTTGTCCTCCCCGACTCTACTCCAGCTCATCCTGAATCAGTGTTTGTCGGTGTGTGCTAGGGAAGACCGAGGTCACGTGACATAGTTACCTGCCGCCTGTTAACCCAGCTGAAACAGAGTGGATCGACCCACAGAAAGGTGCGTTCAGGTTTCACAGGCTGGCCGTGCGGGAGAAGGCGTGCTGTCGTACAGGTAAGTCATTGCCTATATTTCAGGAAGGTCGACGGGACGTTCGACGGATCTGTCTCACGTAACTAGCACACAGTGAGTATGAGTCCGTAGATCATGTGCACTCGGTTTGCTGGCTTCTCTGTACATTTGCCAATTCTTCTTGGAAGGAAGAGACGACAACTCTCCACCATTTTTAAAGCGTGATGACAATTTTCTGCCATCTTTACTATTGAAATCACTACATCTTATTGGGAAGTATAATGTAGTGAAACCCACAGTATGAAACTAAGTTTCTCTCTGGCATAATCAAACGTTATCTTTTTATGTACCGATACTCCGGTCGCCCGCTTCAGGGCTCGAGAGTGCAGGTATGCTGTCAAAAGACATCCCGTTAAGCTAATTTGTCAGGCAGGTCTTCATAGCACGCAATCCTTGTGTTTATTGCACGCATGACTACACTGAGTGCGGGATGGATGTAACAGCCTGTATATATTTACATTTATGAATATGTATATTTAGGAAGGAAAACAAACACGAGAATCAGAGCCTTCGTTCTGCTATAGGTTGTAGCACTTTGGCTGTACCTGTATAACCCGCTGAGAAAAATTGTTATAACTAGCCATGCATGACAACATCTGAAAAATAACATCGTCCACATGTCATTTGGTGTTACGATGAAGAGATCTGGCCCAAAAATTGCGAGGCAAAATCAATTGATTAGTTCATACAGCATTTCCCTTGGACGCTACACTCAAAGTGGGTGGTCATTTTGACCGCAGATGTCGCATGTTTGGGTGGGGGGGGGGGGCGTTGCACAGAACCGAACTTAGTTTCGTAGGAAACACCTCTGCACAGGACCGTTAGATATGAGACGTAGATCGATCAAAGAATCAATACACAGTTGGCACTGTAACTAAAGACTATGGGGGCTTTTGGAATAAAGTATTGATACTTTTAATTATACATGGACTGAAGCTTGACCAGGCTGACAATTGATTAAGTGGTTGGTTTGTTGACGTTGTATGCTCTTATCGTGACCTTGTACTATTTACAGTAGAAACAAAGGCTTGGCAACAAAGGTATCCTAATATCTCATGTTGCCCTGAGTCTTGTACGCGTCATATACGGTACCGTTACATCACTGATGGACACTCCCAATAAAACTTAACACCTTTCTGTGTTGTCATCTAAGACATGTTGTTCTGCCTGTATAGAAACATAGACGGACATCTCCCCACTCTTCTCTACGTGGTGATTAGAGCAGGGAGTATAGATAACACCAACAGTGGCCACAACAGGGAAAGAACGAAGGCAGCACCTAAACTAACGTGATATGGGTAAATAATATAACACAAGCTTTTATCAGGTGTAGTGGAGTGGAACGACAGTAGGCTCGCTCAGATTTGATGATGACAGTTTACAGGTTACTGAACAGCGGAAAAGGCTATACTGATATGGTCAGCACAACAAAACACCATGACGCTCTCTAGAAAATGCCATGCTGTTGTCATAAAAGTACCAGGCTGTTGTCAAAACAGAGTAGCGCTTTCACACAGGGCGTACGTGTAGGCCTATGTCTTGAAAGATAAAGCAGTGCTGTTGTAAGTCAACGACATATTACAGCCTCTCTTAGAACATGAAGTCGTGCTTTCAAACTTTTATTATCCTATTAGAGGATTTTAATCAGTATGCAAATTTTATCTTACTCTTCGATACACTGGCGCACAAAACAGTGTGTTACTTCCGCAAGAAAATGTCTTGAGGGATTACATACATGTAGCTGGACGGGAGACTTATACATGTGGAGTGGCTGTAAATAGCACAGGTTTGGCATGTTCAGTGTGTGCAGTTAGTACTTGTCTTTGTTTTCAGTATGTATGACAGCAAACTCAAGCCGTCTGCATAAAATCTCAGGGAATGTTAGAGCCATATAATGACTCCTTTATCTTGCCGATGAAAGGTATTCACGCGTTCTTAAAGAAATCTGAATAAAATAAGTGCAGGTAAATATTGTATAAATTAATCCATTTAAAATTTCTGCATCAGGCTCAAATGAAGTTTGCATCTCTGTCATCTTTTGATATTACTGTTATCATAAGAAATGCAGAGAATTTTTCCGTGATAGATGCCGTTTAGGTACATACCATATTTAGACTGTGTTAACTAGTCATTCGACCAAGACTAACAGCGTCTGATTTTGTGTGTTGATGTACATTATAGATCGCACCAGTGAGCCATACCTCCATACTGTCGCTTCGCTGAGGCAGCACCCGCGAATTAAACTAGGCATCTCCATGGATACGCATCTTCATTTAATGATATCAGGCACTGACATTTACATACAAATATGTTTATCACTTTTAACCATAAGCGCAAGTAACCTATCCAGCCGACCTCTTAGCTGATGAATACTAATAACTGTGACAGGTTGTCGACATTCAGGACCAATGGCGTGAAGGGTGGAGGATAATAACACAATCACAGTCCACTCCCGAGTAGGGATAAAAACGTCGTTTCCTAAAACGGCTCAAGTAGCTAACCGTTTGCTGCCATTAACTTGTCAAAGTACTTCTTTCAGCGTGCGAGAGTGCCAGTTGGTCTACAAGGCATACAGGGGGATACACTATACAGTATGCAGTAAGTCTGACTGGCACGTCGGAAATTTTCTGTTTGTATAAATCCTTTGAGAAGTTGAACAAGTAAGTATCTGATTGGATAAGAATGAAGATCTGATAAGTTCCGGGAGGAGATCTTCCCGTGTTGCCATCGGATCAGTTTGAACCGAAACAGAGTAACATAAAAGCGTGGTAGTGCAAACAGTGTCTGGTTTAATTTAATGAAGATTTAATTACACTGCCTTTAGTTTTAGGGGGAAAATCATTGAAACAGCAAAGTATCTCCAAAATAATTCATTTAGGCGCTCTCAATTCATAACCATTATAATGTAGTGTGAATATTTCAAGCATATTAAGGGCTTAAGCGACCGTCCAAGCAGGCTCAATGGTATGCCACAATCACAAGTATACCCCCATTGTTAAGTAAGATTCAAATTATTGACAACTCGTCCGTCTTGGGTGAGCTATTAATTATAGAAGCACAAGCGAGTCATGGAGATATGGCCTCTCAGGAGCTGCAACTCTTTAAGTAAACTACTTATATTTTGACAAATTTCCATAAAATGTATAGAAAAGTTGTCTCTCATGTACTTTCTCAATGAAATCATATGCCTTCTATAAACGTATACTGTCGCTATATACATATTCATGTGGAAATTCCACACGTGCATTGTTTTGTTGTAACAAAACGGTTATCTATTGTCAATTTATTTTTTAACCCTCTTTTTCTTAATGTTTATTATGCACTTTACTGACAGTTAACTGCTAAGGGATGTAAAGAGGACTACTGCTATGTTATTACACGACTTGTATAATCTTTTGAAGACACTGCCAAACCCATTCAGCTGACTCTAAACCGACAAACAAAATGTAGAATACATGCTCATCCTTATCAGATATTTTCACTATGCTCTTCTGAGAGCCTATTGTATTGTATCTATAACGTGCCCCACATAGCAGAGCTCTCCTGAGAATGACTTAACTAAAGTCGAAATACCGAGAACGTCAAAATGAAATTCTTCGGAGTTACTGTGGTCATTTATTATGTTAAGCTATCGAATGGGCCAATCGGATCACTTACTGAAATCTCCCTGCGTTTTTCTTTAGTCACACGTTGTCCTCGAGAACGTTGCGCCAAAATGTGACCGCATGTCTGCGATGCACACAAAGAACGGATAGCCTGCCTGGTCGCAGGAAATCCTTCGCTCTGTCACTTCATTAGTATTCTGAACTGAAACTCGAATTGCCCAGCTAGGATGCCAGAGTCAGTCGCGAAGAGATAACCTCTGGTATAGCGCGAATCATGCAGGAAGTTGTGGTTTTTGTTTACAGGATAAAGGACTGTTTACGAGACGTTACGCTGGGACAGTGGTGGCTGTTTTATTTATACATGTATACATGCTGATGGACTGAGAGCTACAGGTGAAATCTGCAAGCATTGGGCGTGCCCATCTAGTCCAATCCAAAACGAGGCAATATGGCCATAGTGTGGAGTTTTGTTGGAATAAGGGTCCCTCGCCCGGGACAGTCGCCTAGATATGAGCAAAGTACGAAAGTTGTGGTGAAAAACTACACCTTGAAAGGCTTCATGCGTTTTTACTTCCTTCCTTTTTTTGCAATGTATAGGTAGTCCAGAACCCGTGACTAATAAACTAAGTCACCCGTCCAATTTCAAGCTTTCACTGTGTAGCTCTCCCTCCAGCAGCATACATAAATAAAAGACCTACAGCACTGTGTATTGTACATCGTTCGAGTGCAAATGAAAGATGAGAAAACGCAAAAAAAACACGATCAATTTTTTTTTTTTTGGCGATTATTGTTTTGATACAATATGCGTCACATTTTAGCTACTTGTCCGAAACTGGCTAACACACAGCTTTGCTTCCAGCCTTCGTCTTTGGGTGTTAGAGAGCAGGCTTTTGACATGTTTTCAGGCGGCCCCAAGGAAAATAACAGCAACAGTGAGGTGGCGGGGGAGATTTTAACGTCCTGTAGACTTACAAATTATCACAGGATTTTTTGTTTAAAAAGGATGAACCAGGCTACCTAGTTTTCATGTACATTCATCATAAGGGCCGACGCAAGTGTTTTATGACCAGTGTAGCTGAGCTTCCTCCTTATCTACAGGTTACAGCACATGTCTCAAATTTTATCCCGCTTCACACAAAATCCGCTGCTTTTGATTGCACAGCAATGGCCACGTGATAGACAGGTATAACTTTGCAGCAGATGCTATATGCGCCTGACACAGCAGTAGGGAGAACGCCATGATGTCGCAGTTACAATGTGACAAAACAATGACACCAGCTACCCAACGCCACAAAGGAATGTTGAATGAACATTGTCAATAACATTATGACCTTGTAATTCCCAGATGACTGGTTGGCATAATTCAAAGCTCTTATTAGCTTTGATGCATCGAGGGAAACGGTGAAACCGTATGTAAAGCTGTCAGAAACCGTAGATTGCGAACACAATACAAGTGTATTGATGACAAGTGAAGTGTACACATATGCGAGAAACTGGACAACAACACCGCCACTGAGATAGTTACTAGGTTGTCAAAATGTTAGGCTTATGCAACTGTCTGAACCTCTGCCCTCACATAACAGATGTTTGTATCCTACACAGTTTATTGGTGCATGTAGCCTTTGATCAGTGTGCGCCATCTCATTCGAGAGCTGTCCTACCATTCGGTATTATATAGCGAAGGGTGATCTGGGTTCCACAGCTGGCCCAGGGCGAATTACCAATAAACTTAAAGATGACATAGTCCTCAAAGGAACCGAGGCATCAAGTCACGTCTTGTAAACTTATGATAAAGCTTGTCAAGACTTGCACCCGATAAAAATATCTGTGGACGACTTAGACACAACACCGTAGTCGACATAAGCTAAAACGCTTGGGTGAGCGCCAATGACACATCTAGTGACCAGCAAATAGACAACATGGTTGATTGCAGCCTAACAGACCTCATCTGAATAACTTGGCTTGTCACACGACAACAGTTATGACGTCAGGCGTGATTAGAGTTTGGGGCGTGAATCTATGACAAGTGAGACCTCCCCTATTGCAGTGTGCAATATGTAGTTTATGTCACGACAACAAAGCGACAGATTATAGAAAAAGATGATGTCAGTCATTAGAATATTAAAAGTCTCAAGAAATCCTAAATAAAGTTTATGTTTTTCAACTTACGTGAAAAAACCCTATTCGATGGAGTTCGTCAAAACTATATACAGGCCCCGATTTTATGAGAGGATTTTGTAACTTTTCTTTGCTTGCCTTAAACATTTATCATTGTACAATAGAACTATCCTTCTTTCTTCTTCAAGCCTGCGTCCAGGTATCAGCTCTTAGATACATACGGGCCATTTTGTTCTGTCCGACTCCTTTCAGAGGTCTAATCAAAAGATAGCTCAAAGCATCATGTGATTTAAAATCATGTGACGATTCGATATGTTGTCGTTGCGACACTGTTGGGCGCCACCATTTCGTTGAGGCCCTGTTCGAACATGTTTGTGAGGTCACAAATTAGAACAACCCAACAACTGGCAATCCTGCAAGCTCGATCACGGTACCCGTCTGTGATCGCAGATGGATTACCTCTGCTACAACTCCGTATATTCTCTTCAAAATCGTCGTCTGTAAGCTGGTTAAGGTGCTAAGATGCTTGTCTTTTGATCACCAGGTCACACGAGCCGGTTTAAACCCGGTTTTGGAAGGAGTGAATCATTGTGACTCCAAACGCCACTGTAGCGCACACGCCCTTGGTAACTGGTATCTTGACAGTATCTAATCTGTCAGAAAAAGTCTTGGTGACTTGTCAGTGTTTTGACTTGGAGTGGACTCCATATAGCCAGAACTCACCCAAATCAATCTTTGAATGATGATTTTTGTATTTACTTTGGGGCCCTTCAATATAATGTTTTAACATCATCACTGTTACCTTCAGACTGTAAAAGTAAGATGTCCAAACTTCAGCTTCCACGACCAAAATCTGAAACCTTTTGATTAAAAGCCTTTTAAATTTTTAATGAAGCCATAAATGGGTTTTTGGAATCGGCCTCAGATTTTCTCCACAGTTCTTAAACTTAAGTATTTGTCGCACTCTTCATAGCTGGCACGCCCCTTACACCAATATCGTGGCCTTATGGAATGGAAGTAAATAGTTAATTGATCAATATCGTGGCCTTATGGAATGGAAGTAAATTGTTAATTGAGCCAATTACCGAAATGAAGCAGACTGCACTTCTGCTTTGGTCTTCTCTGTTAGGATGTTTGTGTGCACGAGGATCACACAAAATAAGCTCAGACGCTGTAAAGCTGTTCAAATAGTAAAGCCATAAAACTTTTGCGTGTGAGCTCAATTAGTTAGTTATAGGAGGTAGTACGTTACTTGGCCAGATGTTACGATTCACTCCTACTCTGTCTAATGTCTTGCATAAACGTGACAACCGTTATGCATATATCTTATTGTGGATACAGACATAAAAATATAATGAAATATTTAAATACATCCTGTGTTAGTACAAGAAATTTGTCACATAAAGGAAGAAGATATAATTAAATTGATAGTAACCATGAAAAGAACGAAGCCATATTTTGAGAAGAGATCAATTTGTTCACAGTAGGGCTTCTAAAGAAAGAACTGGACATGGCCCCGGGCTTTGTCAAATTCAGAGCAAGAAAATACCAACCACATAAATGAGCGCACAGTAAATTATCCGGTTATAATTTGTTTGTCCACCCCCCCCCCCCCATTTGACCATTAACCCATAACCTGAGGTCTTGCGTTAGAATCCACTTCCGGTCGGATCAGTTAGGGCTGCGCGTATTAAGGTGTGTCAGGTGCGGCTAACACGTGGAGCGGTGTGTTTGTTTACCTCCACGCATAAGCCTTATCCAAGGTAAGTGAAGTGGCGTCAGCAAGGCGCAAGACAGCAATAAATTAGATTGAAAAGGGACATATATATAGCCCTTTTGTGATTACAGTTCACACAGTAGAAACACACTCATCTAACAGAAATATTTTCTTAGGTCACTTGTTTGGACGGTATTGCACAATGCCGTTTAATACAAATTTTGTCCTAGAGTTTGAAATATGCCATCAGATGTGTACCTGTAGACTGTGAATTTTAATTGTCTGGCGGCGTTCAAGGCATCTGATGTTTTTTTTAATTATTTTCAGCTGTTTTGAAAGGTGTAAAGATGCTATAGGTTCTGGTTCTCGAAACACAACTGTTTCCAGATTTTAACGTGTCAATCACACATTTACCGATTTCACCAATATATCAAAACAATAAGTACGTCACACATGACAAAATTTGCCTATAACTTTCTAAGCATTGGTGGTTTACTCGGGTAAACTGACCGCCTTGTGCAGCATGTACTTTTGGAAAAATGTAAAATCACAAATTCCATTTATCAAACCCTATAACTTCAATCGCATGAACAACTTCAATAGATATGATTTCCTATACATATACATCGAGACCAGCGAAAATCCTGGTTTGAGCGAGACACGATCTCACGACTCACGTCTAGTCCAACCGCGCTACCAACTGAACTACAAAACCAGATTGGAAAGGCTTGCTTGTTAGAGTCCAGTTATATGAAGTGAATGGTTTATTCACAAATACATACAACACTTAAAGTACTATATACCAACAGACGACTTAATGTTTCGAAAGCAATTAGCAACCATGGTCAAGGAATGCATCGAATAGACATGATAGATATGGAAATCATATGCATTCGATGTTTTCCCGGACGATGACTATAGACAGTAGGCTTCGTCGCAAACTCCGGACACAGCTTATCAGCAAAGAACATTTTCATTTAGGAGTGCACCACAAAATGATATATTTGTCTTCGTCTGTTATTTGACCTAAAGTTGGTGCGTAGAGTAATATAGAAGGTTAATATCAAGCGTTTGGGTTGTTCAATATATATTATATGTGCTGATAACAGATCAAGCCCTCAGAAATATTGCCCTATTGGATAGTAAATGTCCATCTGGGATCAACAAGAGGTATCCTGCTACTTTTGAATGCCGTTTGCTTTTACCACACCGTTACCTTTGCTTCATACTCAAACAGATTAGAGGCCTCGTTGACCGAGGTGGATAACGCGCTGGAAATGGCTCAGGGGCCTTTCAACTGTGCGGTCCCTGTGAGTTCAAGGCCGGCTATTGCTGGCTTCCTCCCCAGCCGTAAGTGGGCAACCTGCGGATGGTTGTAGGTTTTCCCTGGGCTCTGCCCGTTTTCCTCCCACCATAATACTGGCCGCCGTCGTTTATTCTTGAGTATGGCGTAAAACACCAATGAAATAAATATATCAATATAAATTGATTAATTTTGCGTTAATTTTGTTGTATTTGCAGAATCCATAAAGATGTCCTGGTTTCATAAATTCCTAACGCTCGGAACAAAAACGGAGTCGAGTGAAAAGGAGTGGTTTTTCGAAGAGGAGCCACATTCGTCACGTCGGCGACAAATTCTCAAGAAATACCCTGAAATCAAAAAGCTGATGGGTTACGACTCATCCATAGTATATTACGTGACTGTTGAAGTCTTTGCTCAGATTTGTATGTGTTGGATGCTTCAGAATGCCAGCTGGCCCACCATTTTAATTTTGGCGTATTGTGTAGGCGCCGTCCTCAACCACTCTCTGGGAAGCGCTGTGCATGAAATTGGCCACAATCTGGCCTTCGGACATGGCCGCCCAGCCCTGAACAGAGTGCTGAGCATATTTTGTAATCTGCCTATGGGTGTTCCTATGGCCATCACGTACCGCAAGTACCACGCGGACCACCATCGGTATATGGGAGAAGAAAATCAAGATGTGGACATCCCCACGCGGTTGGAATGTGCCTTATTCCGCCACCCACTGACCAAAATTCTTTGGCTGTTGTTCCACCCTGTCATCCATTCGATTCGACCTTTTTACAAAAGCCCTAAAGCACCTAACGAGTGGGAGGTGATCAATTTTGTGGTGCAGTTCTCCTTCAACGCTTTAATTTACAAAGTCTTTGGTATCCGGTCTCTTGCCTACATGGTTATCGGAACAGTGATGGCTTTCGGCCTTCATCCTCTCGCTGGCCACTTTATATCAGAACATTACATGTTCACCAAAGGGCAAGCTACTCATTCGTACTATGGCCCGTGTAATTATTTCATGTTTAATCTCGGTTACCATATTGAGCACCATGACTTTCCTTATGTACCATGGAATCGGTTACCTGAGGTGAAGCGCATCGCCGCAGAATTTTACGATCCTCTCCCTTACCACACGTCCTGGACAAAAGTGGTTCTTGATTTCATCTTCGATAAGAACATGGGCCCTCACGCTAGGGGCGTTGGGTACAAGAAGGAATGACGACGATACATGAAACCTATTCACATTTATACCCGCAAGGTTGGGAAGGTGAACTGCCGCTGCTCAGATGCACACATGTGATATTGACAGGACCACATAACAAATGTCAGAAGATGCGCGCAAGAGCGTAACTCACTGCAGCTCAGTTTGCCTGCTACGAATGACTGTTTTAGACTGGAAGTTACATATAGCTAAACAAATACCCTATACAGTGGTATCAGCATTTAAAGAGAATGATTGCGTGAAATGTGGATTTTAATCAAATTCTAATTGCGACTTCTTAACTAAAGTTTTGAAGTTCGTTACTGAATCAGTCACGTTGAAATAAAAAATATTCAATGAGTATGCAGATTGTGCGAGCCGGGACAAGTTCTGTAGTCATTCGAATTCAACAGAAAGAGGGTGGGCCATGTTCGACGTTCAAGCAGTGTAGTTTTGCGACCACTGACCACCAATTACAACTCAAGCCTTGTTTGTCTTTGACCGATCCCGCTACAAGCAAACCATAAATCCTCTTACGGGTGTCATCAGCCACGTTTATTTGTATGAAGCATACTGAGCTTTGTACGAATGCTCGAGTTCCATTGAATTGACAGCCCCTCCTTTAAATATTCTTGTGGACTTTTCAGAGATTAACGAAAAGCTTGTAACTTTTATTTCTTGCGAAAAATACCTAATGCGATTGTCATTTTGTAATGAAGCTAAAATACCTAATATCTGGGCGATCATGTCCCTTAAATATGGTTTGAAATTCTGGATTGTTCACTTTTTTTAGGCTTTGTTCTCATAGATGATTCGCAGATTCGTAATCCTAACTCATACCTCTGTGTTAATTACAAATAATTAGGTAGACACAGTCCGGCATTTGATAAACACAATGCTGAAAATAGATGTTTCTTTTTGGATAAGAAACATGTTTATTTACATTTATCATTTATTGTTTTATGTACATATGGTATAAATATTTAGTGATACTTTGACTTGCTATTTTTACACAAACTTCATGTTTTCGTCATCACGTGGTATGAAATCATGCTGCGTCTTTGATTCCTATTGGCCAGATGTCATCTACGCTCATTAGTTAATGTGTTACATTAATTCTGCTGTTCATGCATGCAGACGCATGCTAGTTGTGTGAATTTGCTGATATCTCATTACAAAATAACACTCTTATACCCTTGTTATCGCTTTAGTACTGTGTATAACTTATATTAACCGGAAAGACATTGCAAAATGATGTTTGAGCGAGTAAAAACACAATTAAAAACTCTGAAAATACCGTCACTGATTTTTAAAGATTTTTTTTTTCACCAAACTAAATCCACTTAAATGTTCCCCTTGTTTGGTGGGCCAGTTCTGCTTTAGGCCTAGGCAAAACCCGGATGACTTCACTGCAGAACCAACTTTATCAGAATGGCCCTTAAATCCCACCATATCAATTGAAAAAATTGGCCACATCTAGTTTGATGAAAACAAAATTTGAAACTTCAGTGATGGTATTTCCAGACGCTGGCTTTAATAGTGTTTCTACTCACCATAACTTCAATTTTGTTGGGTGTTTCCCTTTAAATAAAACAAAATAGTAGGCGCCTGGATGCTTTGAAGATTATTATCACCTTGTAAAGTTTTCTCAGATCTATAACAGAAAGGTACATTATCAATTTCAGAGGCGTTTTACGTAGAAAAAAATACAAGTGAAAGTGGTTTTGGATGCAAATTGCATTCATATGCAAAATTTAATTGACAACGTGATAGCATTTTTTTACAGCGGGCAATTTGCTATACCGAAAAAGAAAAGCGAAGATGTTATATTTAATAGGAAATTCCTACCTGGAATGTTTACAAAATAACCAATAAAATACGTTTTTGTTCTAGACTAGAGAGTACAGACATGTCATTGTTTAGAGTTATCTCCCTTCCGTGCCTCACACTTAATGCCTTTTTAATGTCGGTAATCTTGTAGTACTTGTAGTGCAGAAACACCAACAAAAAGCCTTACTCTTTATGTAGTACATGTGATTTCACAGAGAACACCCACCAGAAATTGTTTTCCCTAATTTTCTCTTGGCTCAAATAACACATCTTGTCAAGTAACTCGATGCCTGGTGTACAACATATTCAAATATCATCATAGGTTGACTACCATTTTCTCAAAATAAAAAAGCTGGAATGCAGGTACTAGCGTCCTGTCACTATAGAAACAGGGTGTAGGGGCCACCTGCTCATTGCATAATATTTTTCTACGTTTAATTCTAGCACCAAAGTTCACTTTTTTCAACCTTAATTTGTGATAGATTTTACCAGCAAAATTACCGGGCAATGCTTCAAAACACCGCAGCGATATAGCCAATCACCAATATAGCCGTATCTGGCATGCAAAATCGATTTAGTGTTTTTATACATATAATGGTAAGCTGAATACGGGTCGGCTCTATGTCAGTATATTGTGACTCGGTGTCGTGCCGAGTCACAATATACTGTCGTGCATGGCGTTCCAGTGGGGTAGCATCGTAAATATGTCGACAACGGGTCGGCCTGAGATTCCGTCCTGAAATAATGTTGAAATCCCCAATTAAAACTAGATAAAACGTATATCATTAAGGTTAGGTTGTTGGATGAAGGCTTTTTAGCACCTCGGAGCTAAGCAACCACTAACCACGTTGGAATGACACATTGCCGTCGTGTACATAATATCCTCTCTTCAAACGACAGCGACATTTTCGTAATAAAACCCCTAATAAATTGTTTCTGTCTAAAGTCATATTAAAAGAACAGAATATTAAATAATTTGCAATAGTTTTCGGTGTCTATACTCTCTCCAGGCATCTGTGCTTATGGTTATTTGTTCTGTTAACCCATATTTCATGCTATGTGTTTGGTTGAGTTGGTTTCTTTGAATTGCTGATGTTTCCTTAAACATTACCCATACCTCCTTAAAAAAGCGTACCACCATTTTCTACAAACCAAACATATATATGCACTAATTTTAACCTTTATATTTACTCCGTTAACAGCCACAGAAATACCATCCAAACGGATGGACATAAGCCTATAACTGAAGGTCACAGTAAATAATTCACTGGAGTGAGAGAGTCTGATGAATGCTGTTTCAACTTCCAAACTGCTTGTTCTACACTATCTACAATGAGCAGTTCACTGTGGCGCTGCTTTGTCACGGAACAGATCAAACCAAGGACGTATCGCCCTTTCTGCTGATACCAGATCCTGCCCTCACATATTCAGCTCCCATGGATTCTGGCACAAATTCCACACTGTTTTGACACTCGCACTATATTTTTGTATCCAATTTTTTTAAAAACGCATTTATTAGCATACCCAAATGGGCTGCAACACAAACAACAACAAAGAGCAGCTGTTTAAACAAGGTGTCAAGTATGTTCAGCTCCCATTGAGGGTTATACGAAAGCAGCACCTGCGTGTTCTCATCATAGGTCAACCTAACCCATACTGCAATGCTTCACTAACACAGATGTGAACTGGGCACAAACTGGTTCACGTCTGTACTCAAGCTTCACTAATGCAGGTTAAACAGAATTTGATATAAACGCCAAAAGCTACGGAGGTGCATACCTAATTCTTAGCCTCAAAACAGTTGCAAAATTATATGTAGCAGACTTTCACGTGAACTCATCATGGTTTGGCTGTGATAATGCCCAATCGGCGATAAGCCATGATCATCTGTATAACAGATCTGTTGAAAGCTAACATAGTCAGTAAACTGTGGTTGACCTTTCGGATTTTGAGAAGGGAATGAAACGGGGTATAGAGAGTAAAGCAAGATCAGCCATGATAGTATGCTGGTTAGCAAATGGTGCCACACCTTTACCGGGGAAATACCACCTCTTACCAATTTACCTACGCTGGGGTTTTATTTAACAATTCATGTAGATGCTTAAATAGTAGCAACTTAGCACCATGAATTAAAAACCAGAATTAGATAAAACAGAAATGCGGTGCTGTTAATCCGATCACACATTTTGCTCCGAATACAGACTACATAAACAGACGTGTCCACACCAGAAAAGCAATCTTCGTTTTGAGTTGAGGAGTGGCTTAGGCTTTACTGAAGCCTGTTAACGATTCGGCTGTCTTCTTTTCGCCAGGAATCACAAGAGAGACGAGGTTGTACGACATCTTAGGCTGACGTTTTCCAGGAATGATTGGTCAAGCTGAAAACTGACCATCTATACAGTGAGAGTTACAGGGCTGCTACAGCACGTCCAAACAGTAATAGGTTTTCACCAAGATGGTTCAGTTCATACTGACTTCCTCTCCGGTTGAACATTTGAAGGTCGACCAGAAACCTGCCGATCGTCGTGGGTCTGCCTCGGGCTCTGTCCTGTTTCCTCACACCTTAATGGTGGTGAAATATTCTTCATATAAGGCGTAACACAATGTAAAATAAAATAAAATAAAAATAATAAAAAATAAAACAAAATAAAATTAACTAATAAACTAAATAACGCAACAGTTACAAATGCGGATACAAACAATCCTCTGATGAACTGGGCAATTAATTTTCATATAAGCGTTATTCATCTTGCTAAGTTTAATCATGTACTAGGTGGTAAACATTTCGCCTTCCATCCTCACGTCGACATGTGTCAAAGGATACAAAAGCGGTACCGTTTTGAGGCTAAACTCTACACTAGTTACACTAGTATGACACACTGTTAAACCGTCCGAGAAGACATGAAAACTGAATATAAACTTATCATGCAGAGAAATTGTCAGGGTTTAGTTTAGCATTTTTGGACAAACGCCACGTGCTTTCATTAACTTATTTTGTCGTGTAAATGTCATGCAGAAAAAATTAAATATTGCTTACTTGTATAAAAGTATTTGGGAGAAATTCGCTGTTTACATTCTTTTGCATTCATTTGATTGCTGTTTTACGCCGTAATCAAGAATATTTCACTTTACGATAGATGGCTGGAGGAAACCGGACAATGCTCGCGGGAAAACCACCACCATCCGCTGGCCGCTGACGACCCTTCCCAGGTACATCTGCATATGAAGCCAGCATAAGCTGAACTTGATCTTTCCATTCTTATGGGAATGTTTTAATCAGAATTAGGTCAGTGTACATGTCTGAACAATGTATTGTATTTGATCTATATAGATTTATCAGACGAAAGACAAATACAGATGTAGGTCAGTAGATCATCCTCTGTCAACTGTTATCTGTCCCATCCCTCCTCAACGACACTGGCTATTTCAGGTTTATTAGTACTATCAACCAGACCCCACATTAGGTCTTCATTTAGTACAACGTAATGATGTCTCCATGCACAGTGTTGTTACTTATCAGTGCTACTCTGTCCCTCTGTTCAGTTTGTTACGGGACTGTTTACACCGTGGATGACTCCGCGGGTTACGGGCGGAGGTTTGACGGAATAGGCGGACTAAGCGGAGGAGGAGTAAGTAGTGCAGGGGCTCAATATCATCACATAGACGTAAAACTGACTTTATTTCCTGCTCGAGACGGAATTGCAAAAGAAAATATTTGAAAGTCTGCTGGTTCCATGCAGACACGGATTAAGCATCGAAAACTGTGTGATGTGTCATTTCGTTCTTCACGCAAAAAAAAAAACAAAAAAAAAAAACAGCACATTGGCACTCTACAGTATTTATACATGTATATTTATTTACTCCATGCTCAATAATATTTCACTTATATGACGGCGGCCAGCTTCATGTTGAGAGAAAACCAGGCACAGCCCGAATGAAACCAACGACCATCCGCAGGTTACTGGCAGATCTTTTCACTTACGACTTGAAAGTAAGCCGACTTGAACTCACAGCGAGGTGAGAGGCACTTGGGTCATCGTGCTGCTCTGGCACGCTAACTACCTTGTTTGTTTACAAATTCCTTTTGGTGCTTTCTGATCCAGAGTTCATCTATCCTCGTCATTACTCACTTGTCAAATTAACTATTTTCCGAAAACTGCCGGCCATCCAATCGGTGATAGTCTTTATCCTAAAGAATTTCGTTTTCAGGCCACATCTAAGTTATTGGTGAATTACCCACAGAAACAACGTGATGAAATTCTGGATTTCCTGTTTAAGGTAAACACTGTTGATGTTGATTACAAAAGTAATCATCGTAACTTTGTATAAAAATAAATTTGTTCAACACATTGATGCAGGATTGCATAATGTTAGGTATTTCGAAAATATCCAAATTTAAAAGATTTTTATGCTGCGTTATTAGTTACTGTTACACTATGCATAGTCTATAGAAAAGATGGATGAAGGAGAAACAATAGCGTATGCAAATAACCCGTTGTTGAGAAAGTTAGTTAGCCGAAAACAACAGCACATGGGAACATGCAGTTTTCCACTTATGTTGGTGTTTTGAAAATGTCATATGTCAAACTTTTTTCTGTAAGCCTTGAGTAGATGTGTTTGCCTTTTCTAAATCATTAACTTCGAATAAATCAGCTATCTAGGTATTGCCGAGGTGACTATCAAACTGCACCTCTTGGACATCAATATCCGCACCTGAACAATTTCCCATTCGGTGATCCATTTTTGTTCCAGCCGAACTACGGTGCCTCGTTGCACATACTGAAAGTTGAAATTGGAGGAGACGCGGAGAGCACGGGTAACATTCTTATGTTACATTTACAGCCATTAAAATTATCTCTGTGTCTTTAGATTTTTGCAATCATATACAGGCAGAATATCAATGGTACAAATGCGTTTATGCGTTATTTTAGAAAAAAATGTATCATTCAATGTGGGCATAAAGTCAAAACTTGAAAGAAAATAGTTTGAAGACGTTTTGTAATCGACACTTGATACCGGGAGCTTGACAACTGAGTGTATACTAAAATATTCGAATGTAGTGGTTGCCGACTAGTCCTACATAAACTTCACTGTCGCTCCGATATTTGGATGTCACTACACCAGTGGACCTTATGTTTTATGGTAACGTGCTACAAACGGAAGTGCCGCCATGAGCATGGCGTTGTTTTTATTTTAACATGGAGCGATGAGTTTCTAGGCCGGTCAGCTCCTAAATAATGAAGGTGAGCCCACCGAAATTAAAGCGCGCATTAAAACTTTGAAGTGACTAGGTGGCAGAACTACTCCTAGGAAATTCAATGGAAGGTTGTATAACTCCACTCCACTACATAGCGACATCCAAATATCGGCGAGACAGTGGAGTTCATGCGGTTTCTATTAAATAAACTAAACACTAGTAAGCAATTGGTTTAAAGAGGGAGCCGTTTGTAATTAAATCTTATATTAAACATTACTCCCATTTTATTCAGACGGAAGCGAGGCCTCTCACATGCACGAGAGTTGGGACGAGAATTACCAGAGAGGATACGAGTGGTGGCTTATGACGGAGGCTAAAAAGGTTTCAGTTATTCAGTTTTCCATAACTATCTGGTAGCGAAATGTTCGAGTTCAATTCACAGTTAAGTCATGTGTTTTCGTCTCACTACCTTCAAAGGAAGTCTACTAATCAATGTCTGCAATCACCTTCTCCACTGAGAGTCGTTAAAAAAATACTCCCTTGCAGAGGAATCCTGATATCTTACTGTACGGATTACCGTGGGCTTTCCCTGGGTGGCTTGGTAAGGGCACACAGGATCCTTATGTCGACCCGCATGTTACCGCTGATTACGTCATCAGGTGGATTGTAGGAGCCCAGACGTTTTACAACCTAAAGATTGATATTGTCGGGGTAAGTGGTTTAAACATATGGCTGAACAGTAGAATTCATCGGTATAAATTTAGCGACGATATGTTCAATGTATTGAATCATCAAATGACAATACTCAATCTAATTAGTAATATCTGTAAGCAGCTTCCCCTATAGATGTGTGGCTGACTAGATTAAGGAACTCTAATGAGACTGATTTAATTGATGAATATAGACTAAGATAGTTGTATAATCTAGGGATACATTTGTGTATAGTTGGTTCACGTGAGGGACTAAATGCTGTAAGCCCAAAGTGTTGTGAGTGTGTTGGAAGTATCAAAATCATTTGTCCGCCTACTAACAGGGGATAATTCAGATATTTAGCTGACCACTACGAGACAATCAATCTTGCTGAGCTAACAATCATATCACATTTCTCCCAGATCTGGAATGAACGTCCCTACAACAAAACGTACATTAAGGTGAGTGTGCTTTACCCAAATTTACCCGACACACTTCTTCTGTGGTCACTGTGTAATGTACTGTTATCATTTTGAATGAATGAATGAATGAATGATTATGGCTTAACGCCACATCGGCAATATCTCAGCCATATCGTGGCTAGAACAAGGTGGAACCACGAGACGGTTCAGGTTTCCGATAGGGATGTGAGAACATTAAAAACAAACCAAAAACGTACGGACATGATTAAAATCAGTTAAGAAAACCAAAACAGCTAAAACTCGAAAACCAGCATATTAAGGAAGTTTTATGACGAGTATTTATGGAAATAAAATTTATATTTTATGATACAGGCCAATAGCCTTCAAATATTTTATGACAGCGTCGCCAGGAATGCTGTTAAACAAATCAAATATAGAGTTTTCTCTGTAGAATCTTTGCCGCACATGGGCAAAGTCTACACAATCAACCAGGATATGTTTGATGCCGTGTTCAGGTTATCATTTTGAAATTGCTGCTGATAGAATCTCTTCAAATCGAGGAAAGGTGATGGTCCTGACCATAGAATAACTTTGCCATGTGTTGTACCGCAATCCTATAGGCATATAGACTGCTTGAGAGCTGAGTAATTCATTCCTTGTCTCTTTCGTTATACGTATGACCTACAATGGTCGCTGTGGGTTCTAGTCCAGTCCATGCTGGCTCACCTGTCTAGTTGTACGTGTACGTGCCCGCAACCTGCAAGTGATAGTGTGTTTTCTTCGTGCACTATCCGGTTTCTTCCCACCATAATGCTGGCCAACATCGCACAAGTAAAAAGTATTCTTGAGTACGATGTAAAACATAAATCAAAGTTAAAAAAACCAAAAAAACAAACAGAACCCTTCAACAACTGGCTATAGTTTAAATGTCTCATTTATCCAGGTTCTGCGGAAGATGCTAGATAGCAGGAGCATGTACCAGGTACGGATCTGCGCAGCTGATGATAACGGTGTGGAGATTGCCCAGGACATGCTGACAGACCCACAGCTTTCTGCCGCTGTGGATTCCATAGGGTGGGTGCATGGGGCAATGCCCTCCATCGCAACTGAGTGTGTTGATCCCCTGTCCACCCCAATGTTAGCATTTCTGGTGAACACATCTCTTGGATTTATGTCACGTTTGGCAAATGGTTTGGAGACAATGTGTGGATGCGCGTGCGAATATTAATCGGAGTATGTCAATTACTTCCAGGGTTATTGCGTTTTTGGAAGGATGTCCAATTTTAACGACGTTGAGAATATGCAGTTATCTTTGCCTCTACAAGAACGTGTAAATATACAGCAGACATTACTGGTTACAAAATTGCCAGCGCTTTTTACTCTCAATCTACATCATTTGGTTTTAGCAGTGTATGGTGTGGTCTTTTATATTATATTTAAGTGCGCCGAGTAGAAACGCCCATGGCCGACACGACATATGCCCTTTTAATACTACGGCTTATACATATATTTTTGAAACATTCCATGAAAAATTTGTGACACATGAATATGGTGCTATGTGGAGAGGTCGCTTTTACGTCTTATCAGGGATATTCGAATATCTTATACTAGATAACATCAGCTATTACTTTTAATTGTAGTTTTGAATTCAGGCCGTGCTTGCTGAGGTTCAGAAATACTGTTAGAAAACTGTGGAATTTTATGACGTCGTGATTTTGTAGGAGTGAGGAGGGGTTCTTTTGCTTGCTATTTGTTTTGGTTTTTCGTCCTCGCAACAGTTTTTCAGCAATAGCAAATCACTTTTTTCATGGACTGGTGGATTAGTTGCTTGGTGTCTTCCAGAACCCACTATCCTGGGACTGTATCTGTACCGGCCGCTCTACAGACTGGCAAACAGCTGTGGGCTTCAGAGGATTACAGCACGTACAACGACAACACAGGGGCGGGCTGCTGGGCTAGGGTGAGGTGATCACACACGGACGTATTTACTAATTAGCAGATTAATCAGAGTATGTTTCTTTATTTATTTGTTGTTTCCCTGTCTTTTATATACCGCCCTTCGGCTTTGTGAGACATTATTAACGATACTGTGTTTTAAGTGTTGTTCAAATATATTTATTTCTTACCTCAAAAAATAAGTTGGTATCCGTGCAACATGTAATGTACCATGTAATGACCATGTGCCTGACATACTTTCTGATGCAAGTGCAAAGCCCATACTGAGCCTAGATGAACCTCCGGCGCACGACTCCTGTGACAAATTTAAATCTGCATGAAACTCAGGCGCTTTACCACGTGCCAGACACCTTATGGAGCAAATGTAAAACTCCCGGAGAGCCCAGGTGATAATTTGGCGCCTCACACCACGTGTCTGACTCGCCTACTTTTATTGCACAAACAAGTCATGAAAGTTTTATTACGTTATTAAACAGGTAAAACAAGTTATATATCGTCTGTTTACAGTTGATTAACCAGAACTACGTGAATGGAATGATGACTGCGTAAGTAATCAGTTCAATGCGATTCACTCAATATAAACATTTGCGAACTTATAGGAAACCTTATGGTTACACTGTAAATTTACCGTAAACATTATGGTTACCAAACGGTATGATTTATACAAGGAAAATATGATTTCGTAATGCAAAAATTGTCCCATAAAGGTTATTATTACAGCGCGTATTTGAACAGTCACTGAACAATACAATAAACAAGTACATTGTATTTGCAATTTAAGTATTCTGCATTAACAACAAACTATGCATAAAGAGTCGTAAGTATGAATTATAAAACTGCAGAATACATACAGTATATGTCTCACGTTACTTCTCTTTATTGCTGAATTAGTTCAGTAATAAATGTAAAGTTTATCACTGGAATTGGTGAATCTTTCGACTCACAAATACAACCGGTTTACAGGACAATAGCCTGGAACCTGGTGGCGGCATATTACCAAGGTCTGCCTCACTTCCGGGAGGGTCTGATGACGGCCGTGGAACCATGGGGCGGGAACTACCGGGTGGAGAATCCTATCTGGATCACGGGTGAGGCTTTTGTAAACTGTACACTGTCTGGATCACGAGTGAGGTTTGTACACTTCTGTTCATTATCTGACTCAGGGTTGTGGCTGTGCACACTTTTGTACACTGTTTAGCATCACGGGTGAGGCTTTGTACATTTACGTACACTATCTGGATCATGGGTGAAGCTTTGTACACTTCTGTTCGCTGTCCGGATCACGGATGAGGCTTCGTACATTCCCGTACACTATCTGGATCAAGGGTAAAGCTTTGTACACTTTTGTACACTATATGGGTCACGGATGAGGCTTGGCACACTTTTGCACACTATATGAATGACGGGTAAGGCTTTGTACTCTTACCATGTGTTCTGTACGCTATGTGCATCGCGGACGAGGCTTTGTACATTCACCAGAGGTTTTATGCACTACCTGAATGACGGGTGATGCTTTGTACACTCCTCTAGACAACGCCATTGGCTTGCACACTTTTGTACACTATATGGAGCATGGGTGAGGCCTGGTACACTTCCGTACAACATCGGGATCACGGGTGATACGTTGCACACTTCTCAACACTCTGTGAATTAGGGGTAAGGCTTTGTACACTTACCACATGTTTTGTGCACTATCTGAATGACGGGTGATGCTTTGTACACTCCTCTACACTATCTGGATAACGCGTTAGGCTTTCTACACTTCTGTACACTATATGGAGCACGGGTGAGGCTTTCCACACTTCCGTACAGCATCTGGATCACGGGTGATGCTTTACACACTTCTCTACACTGTGAAACAGGGGTAAGACTTTGTACACTTACCACATGTTTTGTGCACTATCTGAATTACGGGTGATGCTCCGCACACTTCTGTACAGTATCTGGATAACGCGCGAGGCTTTGTCCACTTAACAGATGTTCTGTAGAAGATTTGGATCATGATTGAGGCTTTGTATACATACCACATGTTCTGTACAATATCTGGATCTCGAGTGACGCTTGGTACAATTAATGTGTTTTCTGTGTACTATCTGGATGAAATGAGGCTTGCCACACTTATCACATGTTCTGTATAAATATTTTTTATCAAAAAGTAGGTTAAGTTTTGTTTTGCAGTTACACGCAACTTCTGAGTACGCAAGGCCTTTATGTAGAAATTTACCAGTGTCTAAAATTTTGATTTTTTAAACGAGAAGTGGTGGTGTTGTGTAGAGCCTTAATTGGTGATTGTTTTGAAAGTAGAATAAATAAGTAAGAATCGCAATAATGAAATCTATGCGGAAAGCAACCAGTGCACTGAAGGACATTGGTAACCTTGAAGTGAGAAAACTGTTCATGAGAAATGCAGCCAAAAGCACCACAAACCTTTAACCATGGTATGCAGCTTGTACAGCGTTGTACCGGGTCAGTGAGTACCGTTGATTTGATCTCGATCAGCACAACAAATGAAGTTCCCAAAAGTGATGTACGAAAACATCTTGGAAGTCCACGAGGATGAACTTAATGCCGTAGTTCAACTCAACCCATCTAAACAGGGACTGACCAAGGAAGACATTCTTACAAATTTCAAAGATGTCTTTTCTGGAGATGTAGATCAGCTCAAACACAAACAGAAACTGGAAATCGACAGGACTGTGACACCCATCAAGCAACCATTACGGAGGATTCCACATGCATTCAGAAAAGAACTGAAAGCTGAACTGGACCGTCTGGAGAACCTAAACGTAATAACGCCTGTCAGCACACCAACAGATCGGGTGTCAAGCCTAGTTATCGTCAAGAAACCGAGTGGAAAACTCAAGATATGCACTGACCCCAAGCCAGTGAACTAAGCGCTCAAACGAAGCCACTGTCCTCTGCCAGTTATGGAAGACTTACTACCTTAACTTACAAATGCGAAGGTTTTTTCAAAGTTGGATCAGAGGAATGGAATTTTGCATATCGCTCTCGAGGAAGAAAAGAGTTACCTCACCACTTTCGAAACCCCATATGGTAGGTATGAATCGCCAGGCCTTCCTTTCGGTATCTCGCCTGCACCGGAAATTTTCCAACACTGCTCTGGATGAAACCCTTAAGAAGTTACCTGGTACATTTTGGGTGACGGACGACCTTCTTATTACGGGCGAGGGATCAACGTACGAGAAAGCCATCGACAACCATGACCAGCGATTTATTCAACTGATGGAGAGATGCAGACAACAAAACATTCGCCTAAACCCTGACCAACTTGAATTGAAAGAACGAAAGGTATCAATCATCGGACATGTGCTTTCGGCAGAAGGTCTCAAACCAGACCCAAGGAAGGTAGAACCTATCCTGAAGATGCCAAAACCAAGTGACGTACAAGGTGTGCAACGTACCATTGGTGTGGTCAAGTATCTTTCTAAGTTTGTAAAAGGACTATCCGACATTTGTGAACCCATCAGAAAATTGACTAAGCGTGATGTAGAATGGTCATGGAATGCTAACCACGACCAAACTTTCGTCGCAATCACCCGCAGTTGGTACAGCGGCCGCTTTAGGACGGGGAGATCTGGTTTCAAACCTGGGTCGGGTCATACCAAAGACTTTTAAAAAAAATGGTACATCCTGCTTCCTCGCTAGGCGCTCCTGAACCAAGGAGACACACGCCTTCGTATAAGTGAAATATTCTTGAGTAGGGCGTTAAACAAGAAGCATTCATTCATTCATTCGTCGCAATCCAGAAAGCCATCACGGAAGCCCCACGGCAGACATCACACTACGGACCGATGCTTCTGCAACCGGTCATGGTACTACACTCCTTCAAGGTGGTCAACCCGTCGCATACGGAAGCCGAGTTCTTACCTCGACCGAGCGGAACTATGCTCAAATCGAAAAAGAACTTGGTGAATCATATGGATTCACCAAATTCAATCAGTACTTATATGGACGCCATGTCTTAGTGCAGAGTGACCATAAGCCTCTAGAATCCATCCAAAAAAGCCATTGGTGAATGCCCCAAAACGCCTACAGCGCATGCTGTTAGCACTCCAGAAATATGACTCTACGATCGTCTAGAATAAAGGCAACGAGATGCACATCGCCGACACTCTGTCTAGAGCATACCTGCCTACTACTGAAGAGCCCAAGGATCAGGTGGATGTCCTAGCACTCGAAGACAACACCCCAACCGGAACTTAGCTTGAATCCATCAACATGGCCGAGTATTTACCAATCTCGGAACAGAAGACTTCCGAAAATAAGAGAGAAACAAAGCTCGATCAGACACTGCAGAATGTGAAAACCTTAATTCTAAATGGATGGCCAGACCATGAACATCAAACTCCCAGTGTAACCGTATATCAGAGATGAGGTCAGTCCAGGACGGAATCATTTTTCGGGGACCACGAGTAGTCATTCCTATTAGCGGAAAGAAGCTCTCATCCGGGTACATCGTTCCCACACTGGCATTGAGTCTTGTAGACGAAGGACACGGGGCTGCGCGTATTAGTCTAACATGAACTCTGAAATATCTGATGCCATCTCCAAATGTGAAACTTATAGCACGTTCCAGAGAAAGCAGACCAAGGGACCACTTATCTCACAGTACATACCGGACAGCACACAGTGTAAGATTGCTGCCGATTCACATGTAACCAGGTATTCCCTCTGGTTACATGTGAATCGATTTATTATTTCAGCGATTTTTTCGAGGTCGACCAGATTACCGACAAAACTGGAAAGCAGGTCGTCCCCATACTGAAAGGATATTTTGCTGGGCATGGAATATCAGACACCATTATCACTGACAATAGTCCTCCTTTAAACTCCAAAGACTTTGCTGACTTCGCTTCAAACTATGATTTTCGACATATCACCAGTTCTCCGGGTTCCGCCCAGTCCGATGGAAAGGCGGAATCTGCTGTCAAAATAGCAAAAGGACTGATCAAGAAAGCTAACCATGCCAATACGTATCCATGTCTAGCACTGTTAGACTATCGTAATACCCCAATACCCCAGAAGCGCCTAACTCCTCTCCAGCTCAACGTCTCTTCAACAGTAGAACGAAAACCCTGCTACGTCCATTACGACAGCTTCTACAACCAAAGGTTCCTGGAAACATCAAGGAACAGAAGAACCGCAAACTTATGAGACCGGCAAAGTATTACAACTGTTCTGCAAGAAATTTACCTCCCCTCCAAGAAGAAGATGATGTCGGGATACAGCCTACAAAGCCTCACGATACAGTGTGGCAGCCCGCCATGGTTAACAGACAGGTGAATCTGCGATCATACGAGGTTACCCGCAACGACGGAACTGTTGTTAGGAGAAATCGACGACACTTGAGAAAATCTGAATCCAACCCGAAAGCTGTACCAAAAAATATATCTCCGAGTAAACTTAACACAGACCATGTTGGAAGTAACTCAAACCTCAGTCAAGGAAATCCGAGATCGTCTGTCCAGACGTCAATCCCACTGACAGTGAACAGAAGTGGACGTGTATCCAGAACTCCCCGACATTTTATGGGCTTTATAAAGTGAACCATGTAACGAACTGTTCTATAATAACCGAAGAGAAGAGGCTTGTGAAGCAAACATCTCTCTATTTCGGTTGAAGATGGACACTAATTACATTAAACATTTAATTTAACATATCTAGTCAGACTTGACAACCAGTTAATTACATGTTCAGTATCACAGCGGACTATTTGTTTGAAACCTGCTACTCTCGGGTAAAACGTAATACATATGCAGCGAACTGTATGAACATTGACTGCTTTATGAACTTTTCCAGGACAGTTGCTGGACTCTTCAGTTTTCATTGCTTCACTGTTAAAGTACCTTCTGTACTTCTTTCTTTGTTTCTTCTATAAAAGGAAAGATTTTGCAATATATGTTTACACTGCTACCTGTGACGTCACCAGTTGGTGCTGTCCGCTCCCTCTGTACCAGCACGTCAGACTAATACAGGCCTACCGTGCATCTACTACGTCTTGTGCTGGTCTTCTACTTCTCATCTAATGCCCAAACGTAACACCGTTCATACTCGGCAGCGTAACTCGATTTCGTCTTTGCTTCTGTTGAGACTGTAAATGTTGAGGTTTATCAGCTTCTTGGCTAGGTTGCTTGGTTTCCACTTTCCGTAAACCGGAGCCACGAGGTGTTTTTGAAACATTTACATGTTTAATTGGGCTTGAATGTCATTTTCAATATTATTCTGTCATGTCAGGACGGTGTCTGCTTGTAGCATTCCGGCCCCAGTGCCCACATGTTTATGGTTGTGCTTCACTGGATTCCAAAGACACTAAACATGACGACTCCTTGGGGATGGAGGTTGCGGGTTGGAACAAAGACGCTTCACAACTAAGCCATACACAACAGACAGAAGAGAACGTTCGTGAGCATGGCGTTAAACCTCAATAAATGATTACAAGACATTAAATACGACGTTAAATTAATAAACGAGTGTCTCATTTTAGCCCACACGACCCAGTTCACGAAACCCGGGTGGAAGTATCTCCGGCACGATTCGGGAGTGGGGAAGTTAGCCGCTGGGGGCAGCTACGTGACCTTTACTGACCCGGAAGTGAATAGCCTCACCATCGTCATAGAAACCATGGTAGGTATTTGCTGTCTCCATATGTTCAGAATGAAATAACTGTGTGAATTATTCACGTTTTACATTTGTAAACTGGTTGTATTGTAATCACGTAAACTGCACGATAGTCAATTTCTTTCAACTTGTCTCCTATATTCAGCTCTGTAAAGCATCATATTTACTACCGAAACTGCCTTTAGTTAATGACATGTAACATCACAAGCCCTACACACTGACATGTTAGACGTCCACGTCATTTTAAGGAAAATGCAGATAGAGTATTTTTCTACTTCATAATATTAAACTCCGTAAGTTTGTTTGTGTATAAGCCAGCGAACCGCACCGCCGTGATTTGCACAGTCATTACTGCAATAAGACGCTTTAATTTTGCGGACACTGTTTCAGTAACAGACTCATTCCGTGCTGCTCTGACCACCTGCGGTGTTCAAACACAGGCCAACCTCACAGAGATCTGTCACTGTTCATCCATTCAACATGTACTGCTATTCACCTAACTACTTGTGTTTAGCAGTTGTATGGTAGGCCGGAAGAAGCGAGTCAATCCGGCCAAACCTTTAGAAACACAGCTCATGCAGTGTTATGTTTTCGTGCTGATGGGATCTTTGTATGAACAAAGTACATCACTGCTGTTGACTTGAAGTACAGCAGTTCACAGTGGCACACAGGTATGGGCTTTATTCAGGATGCCTTCAGCTGTACGATACCTCTCACTGAATCTAACTCGATTTATTGTTCAGATTGAAATTACTTCAGTCGTGGACAGCTATTTACCTCTGTGGGTGAAGTAACCATAACAGCAAATTGAAAGTGATTCATTTAGCTCTTAAATATTGCAGTAACAAGCCTAAAACGGAAGATTTTTCTTTTATACCTCAATTGTCACAAAATCCCCAACAGCACCTCTATTTATCTCAGCTCCTCCCTATTAGCGTGTTGTCATGGGCCCCCACATGTGCCTCTTCTTTTGGCATATGGGAAAGTACATATCGGACAATTCCAAAATAGAGAAAAAGGTTGGTCAGATGTGGAGATAGCCAGCGTTTTTTCCAGCACAACTTGTAATTTGCCACCAGCCCCACAATGCCCAGAAAACTTGGGCCCTGAGAAAATGTATTCGTTTACCGATATACTGTCCTGATGCGGTAACGCTGTTAAGGACACTTGAAAGGGAAGGCGCATTTCTAAATCTAAGCAGGAAAGTTCATGCATGGACAAAGCTGTTTGGTGTCACCCTTTAAACTTCGTGCAACATAACATGATCTTGTTTCTCCTCTTTCTCTTGTACAAGTCTTGTACAGATATGGTAAATTACGTCAAAGCTAGTGGTGGTTATACCCCTGTGTACTTGCCCCCCCCCACCCCCCACCCCCGCACACGATCTCAAAATGCTAGAAAAATTTGATTCCCTAAACTAGTTAATTTTAATAAGAGCATATGATAAATCCATTATGCACTGTCTTGGTATGCAGTCTGGATATACTTATTCATTATATATGTTTTATTGTTAAAATCTATGATTATTTAATTTGAGGATTGGTAAGTAATTTGGTGAGGGGGCTCAAGAGGGGTGGAGGGATCAGGAGGCGGGGAGTATTATGTGCACTCCTTGGTTTTTCATTTGCACTCCCTGTCAGTCAAATCCTGTCTAACAAACTGTTTGCGGATGACGTCGTAATTGTTCCACAGCCGGTGCCATGCTGGAGAATTATACGTTTGACAAAGCGCCACACCAGTTAGCTAAGCTTTATAAGCTCGATTTTATTCTAAACCCTGTTTCTGATACTGCTACATGTTTGAAGCAGTCTTCAAGTTTTAGTTCAACCTTAAAAAATGATTTAGTTTATCGCATGTAGCATGTGGTAAAACACCGATCAAATAAATATATAAGTGAAAACAAATTACTCTCCACTCCCATATCCAGCATGCCACGAATTTTTAACAGTTATGACGTCACCCAAGGCAATTAGTTCTTGGAGTCGAAAACAGTCGCATGGAGTTTAACATTAGCTGTATTTTCCTTCGATTAGTTTGGACGTCCATCATATCATTGTGTAGAGCCTGGTGAAGTTAAATGCCACCGACTGAAGGCATTTTTGGTACTGAGCATGAGTGATTTTACAGAGAGCGTAATTTACGTGACAAGTTAAAAGAAACGGACTATAATACATGTAGGGAGAACAGAGGAATATCCCATGTTGTGTGTTTGTGAAGGTACATTTGAAACAAAATGTTTATTGTGGTACAGCTGAGACTTCTATAGTCAGTCACTCTGTCACTCCAATCTGCCAGCAGTGCAGTTAGGTCTAGTTCACTATGTTTCGAGTCCATTCAACAATCGCACCGCTGAACACCAGGTGCTAATTCAAGGCTAAAATCAATTTTCTCTCAAGTTCAGTGCAGCCCTTATGCTGTTACTGCAAGGTTTAATATGAATTAGAGTCCGATGCCAAAGAAGTTCCTCGGCACCACATGGCTGGAATATTGCTGATCTGGCACCAGCTCATAATCATTCATTCGATAAAGATCCAATTTCAGTGCACACCAGATGAGCGCGTGTCTAATGTATACGTCTGATCGAGTGCACTATCGCCTATATTCACTGTTAAAATTGCAGTGACGTGTGAATCTCAAAACCAGCCAAACAGCTACAACCGCTAAACATAATGTCAAGGGATTCATGAGCTTTCTCAGTACCAGTGCTTTAGTACAGCCAGGCATATATTATGACACACAGCACGAAACACTTTTATATATCACAGTGCTACCCACACGTTTGGTCTGGGTGAAAAATTGTGTACACATTAAAATGGAGGATACGAATCCGTGAAAACTGTTCCCCTTTTTTTTTGTTTTTCAAAAAAGTAAAAGAGGTTGTATCAAAGCGGTTTGAATGGCGGCGTTGGACAGTGATTTTGTAGATTCTTTCTTTCGTAGTGTTGCCTTGATGACAACAAGATCGACGCTTGTGTACCTGTTTGAGCAGTCTAACACTCGCTGAAGACCACTCAGATGACTTGGCATGAAAATGTGTAAATCACAACAACGAATCACTCACTCAAACCAATGTGCTTGCCTGTGTTTTCAGAGCCACGACCACTCAGTCTGCATCCGTCCGCCATTACCTCCTTATCTCGTACAACCTCAGACGGCTACCTTCAAACTATCAGGCAGTTTTGTAAGTCTGTGGGTGTGCTGGGCTCCACAAGCTTTCTGTTCAATACATAGTAGCAACCAAATACCCGGATGGCGATGTTTGTGTTTAGGAAAACGCTACTAAGCTTTTTTTGTTCTTATCTGTTTAAATAAACGAGTAAGTCACAGATAACACTAAAAAAAAACATTAATTACACTATAACAATCAGTGCCGCCAATAACCTAGTCAGACGCTTACATGAATTTTTACCCCTTATAACAGGCGAAACTAACATCACTGAATGTGTGGTTTACAAAACTTACTTTCGACGGAAGCGAAAGTGTCATTTTCCAGCAAAGAGATCCTGTTCAAGTAAGCTATCATATTTATACATGCTCATCATTTCCCGATATTCCATTTGTCTACCTTTTCTTAACATTTAACGGTTTCTGCTATCATGTATTTGTCAACATCATTCCTCACAGTCATTACCGGAATTAGACCAGAGCTGATACTAGCTCAAACCATCTGTACGTTGCTAACTTTTCGTTCAATTCCGGCGCCTGTTGGATTTTTTTGGAGGAAGGGGAGGTTCTAATGTAAGAAAATTCCTTATTACTTTGCTTGATAATACAAACCTGTTCCCTGATGTATTTCGTAGTCCTACTAGACATATACAACGTGCAACAATAGTCAGTTAACACCGATGACTAAGATAGCCATAGCGCCATCTGGATGATATCTGAGGAGAAGATAACTCAGAGGTATAGCAAATTGTTCAGTGAAATATCCCATTGAGTTTTCTCCCTTAGCGAGCATCCAGATGTCACAATTCCTGTCTTGGTCACATACAGTAAATCAGCATTAGTTTTACCCCCGCAGTATTACCTGAGTTCTCTATCTGTATAGGTAACCAATGGCACAGTAACGGTGTCTCTGGGGGTGGATGAGCTGTACACCCTGACCACCGTCTCTACAGGACAGAAAGGCACAGCGCCCGACCCTCCGCCCTCCAAATCTTTCCCTTTGCCCTATAGGGATGATTTTGAAGGTACATTGCTGTGCGACAGTGCAGGCTTGTGGGCCAAAAGTTCCTCTTGTCGATGATGTGGATTAACTTCGATATATCAAAAACGTGATTGACGATAGTTTATACATCATCTGAGGACATCTGCAGTTCTGTTTCTACGGGGCTAAAGTTTTTATGATTCTAAAAGAAGAGAAATTAAGCAGATTGAAAATGATCGATTAACCAGCTTTTCCAGCTCATGCGTAGCTAGGCTCTAAATGAAAGGACGAGGTCAAGCGTATGTCCTTGGCGCGTTCAGCGCTGCGCCTACATCACATAACGAACACTATGTGGATCGTAAATCCATGCTGTGTTAAACACAAATGTAACTAAATTTTTAGAGATGATATGCATGCGTAAACGTCAACTTCCATCCCTGAACCGGTACATTTATATATTTTGTTATCCTGATACAGAGAATTTTATATATAGCCATTCTGCGAAAGGCCATTGTGCACGAACGCCATATAGACGATCGGTTAAATTCCGATCGCCTTGATTTTGCCAAAGTTTGTCATTTTGAACATGATATTCAGACTGACTAATTAAATTGACCAACACTCGGTTATTCAGTTTGGCGAACTAGCTAGGAGAATTTTTGAACACCCTAAATTAGTGACCAGTCAGTTTTTCAGTGTGAAGGCAATTGTTACATTTGAGCTAATGTGTTGCTCAACCCATTTTCCAAGAATGCAGTCTAACTCGTCTTTCCATCGATTCTTCACACAGTGTTTGTCTTCCCGCATCTGTATGACTGCAATACTGTCGATGTAGCGTGTAGACCCATTATCATATATGATCTTCTATAGAGGACAAACAGAAAAAGGCAACGCGTCAGAAATGAATGACCGAAGTATGATATCAAAAAGCTCAAGAAAATAATAAATAAGGCGTCCGGTGAACTATTTTTATGGAACGATAGTTTAACAAAAGATGGAAATGAAAAAATGGGAGGCAGACAGAACGTAAGATATATTCTCTTGCCGTATGTTTAATCGCTCAAAATAACATACATTCTTTCACAATTGCAATCGATATTTTTCTCTTTGCTTTGTATGGAAATTCAGATTTGAACTCAAAAGATTTCTAAGTTTGTTGCAGCGTAGCTCTGTTCCTGTTAATTTACAGACACAGAGGGGTGTTACATTAGCGAATTGCATCTGTACAGCTTTGGGCTGGTGTCTTCCACGCATAAAAATTACTGTCACGCTACAGGTCAAAAATTCTTGAGTATGGCATTAATCAACAATTAAATAAATAAATAAATGTATAGCTTTGACACTACTGAAGAGTGTCAGCAGGAATCGCCTTCTATCACTCCAAGGAGAGATAGCTATAAGGGAACTCAGGCCATCACTAAGCTATTTTTTGCTTTAATATTCTGCCACGCACAGCCTACCCGGTCCATTCAGAGCCGTATAATCTGGCCCAACAGAAGGGTGTCTGGGAGGTCACCGACCTTGGTGCACCCCACGGCAAGGTCATCCGGCAGATGATGCCAGAACTGCCCGTGTTCTGGTGCATGCATGGCCCTCAACATCTCCCCCATACAATCAGCGTCATCGGGAGCACTAACTGGTACTAACTACTTTAACATTTGCCATCTATGTTGTGTTTCTTCATGGGTCTAACGCTTCTTACCTGGAAACTTTATCTCAGTGGAATCTTTTGAATAATGTGGAACTTTTCTCGCCAGAAATAACTGAGCCTAATTTGTCTAGTCGATTGCTTTTTCCTGCCTTTTGACATGCCTGTTTGCGAACAAACTTCCATTGCAAAGAGAATCATGAACATTGGTCAGTCCAGCTTGGCCCGGAGTATGCGCAGAAAATGTGCCGACAACACAGAAATAATAAGATAGCAAATTTAACATAAGGAAATTCTAACACAGGTTTCGATGTGTGAAGCAATCACATAGTTCAACCACTACTCTCGATTTTTGGCGACCCCATGCCTGTGTGTATACATGCAAGTTGTTCGTGACAACTGAGGTTGTCTTAGGACAACAGTTTGACGAATGTTTACAAGCAGTTGCGTGGGACTGTTCCTGCATATTACACTTCAATTTCCACAACCAGGCTGAGGTGGAGATTTGTGTACAGTGACCAAAAGTACGAAATCACCAAACGGGTCTGTTAGGAATGGCGTCTGTTTGTGCTAAGTATGATCAGGTCCGCTGTGTTGGTGAAGGCCGGCTGGTTCAGTGAAGGTGCAGACACGGGTGAGAGTGTAAACGAGACTGACTGGGTTTATTTGGCCTCTTTGTTGAATGACAGAGAACATTCTCATATCTGTGATATGTTTCCCTTCCCAATGCATTACACCTCAGGGCACCAAAAGGTGGTGAAAACCCGGGCAGGAAGTGTAAACGAGCCTAACGAGGTGTATGTGGCATTTCGGTAGGCAAAGAAGGGTGTATATGTGACCTTGTTCTTTGTGTTCCACCTCAGGGCGGATATTTACGTGGTGGAGGAGGCTCGGGTCAGGAGTGTAAACGGTAGAGACGTGGCCCCTCTGGTAGATGACGAGTGTATACTCAGTTTTCCTTTGTATTCCACCTCAGGACGGATATTTACGTGGAGGTGGAGGCTCGGGTGGGCAGTGTAAACGGTACGGATGGGGTGTTCGTGGCCGCTCGGATTGACAATGGAGGCTGTAACGTCAGTTATGCACTGGGCTATTACTTTGTCATCTACCCTTCCAGACAGCAATATCAGCTGACGCACGATATAAGTAAGACAAGATTTCTCATGTTCCTTTCTGAGCAGTTCCTTCTCCATTGCATGAGTCGAAAACTTTTGTTTTCAAAGTTTTCATGTGTGAATTACTAACAAAATTTTAATAGAGAAAAAACATTTAAGAAAAACAAGTGTCTTTACACAAAAAGATAATAAAGTCATTATTTTACACATGCTCCCAAATATAGGCTACTTGCATGTAAGTAATGCAAACATTTCGGTATAAAGACACGCAGTTCCATGTTTAGTCAGAATGGGATTTAGTATGATGAGGGTCGTTTCTTAATTTCACGGGATAATTCTTAGCAATTGAAACACGTTTTAGTACACATGTAATCCTTCACAAATGGTGCATAATGAAACGTTACTTTAATTATTTCTGTATTAACAATATCTCAAGGCTTCGAATAGCGTAACGATTGTCGTTTTTTGCTTATCGGCACTCTGTGATATATATCTATTGGTTTGACAATGTTTCATGTGCTCGATATATTTCGCCATATAATTGAGTTACTTCACGTGATTGTTTTTTGTTTTTTAGTTCGCCAAGAAGTCATTAAATCTGGTCCAGCCCCAACAAATGCAGACTGGAACACCTTAGTGCTACTTATAAAGGTAGGAACAGTTACAGGCAGACCAAGAATAATGATGAGGAGTTATGTGTTTTCAAACCGGCATCAGCAGGTGAGCTGACCTGAGGCCTGGAGAGAGTGTTTGTGGCCGGAATGAGTTCAATACCGAGCAGTCCCTTAACAAGAACTTAGGAGACAAGTGAGCTATTTGGTCTAGAATTTCAAACAATGAAACTTTTTCAGTTACAAGTAATCAATGGCAGGAACTCGAGACTTTGTGACAATTATATCGTATTTTCTCGTTAACCTTACAATGTTTTCCACGGCGACCCATATTTGCCATTCGGAATGGCAAAAATCATTTCAATCTTTGTGACAGTTGTGTAAAGCATAAAAATAAATAAACAGTTCGAATGGTCCTTATTTTGAACAAACGTAGAATACAGATGTACATACGTGTGATACTAGACCTAAATGGTTTGTTTGTCTAGGACGGCTTGGCAGTGGGCTGGCTGAATGGACGGAAGGTATTTGCTGTTTCTATAGCAGCTTCCCCCACCAGCGGCTTTGTCGGAATTGGCACGACTAACACGGGACCTGTTGACTTTGACAATCTGCAGATTCGCACAAGTCAAGACGGGCTGAAGAGAATACACCAAGGTCTCTAAGTCAACGACCACCTTTAAAGCATCGTCCTGTATAAGTTGAGATCATTGACATTGAGTTTGAAACCTATGTCTGTCAATTTACTATGTCAACAAAATGAACCGGAACGTGATTTCTCCAAGCATTTTTAATGTGTGCTTGCCCAGCTGACACATTTACTTTTATTTACTTTAAGTGACCCTGGGGTGACGAATTTGTCTGATTAGCCTGATATACATTTAAATCATTGAAACCATTTAAATGAACCATGCATCGGCATGTAAATTTAATTTTTTTTTTATTCTTTTTTCCTGCATGTAAGCCAACAAAGGAGAAATATAACCAAAATATATATTGTCAATGAAAATTTCAAGTTCAACTTTGCACAAATAGACTCCCTTCACCTCGCTTATGTGTACACGTTCTTATGCACGAATTACATGACAGACAGTAAAAGTGGTGTTGAAAATCTTATTTATCAAATATTCGAAGTCGTTCATTTCGATGCCATGCATCTCGCTGGGTGTGGTGTGTTTTCGTTGCCATCTGGGGAAGGAATGTAGCATGCATTAACAACCTGATACATGAATATGATGACATAAACGCCAGCGAAGTCATATTTTCAAAAGTTAACATTTACAATGCTGAAAACAAAGACAAATTCTTACCTTATCATGCATCAGGGAAGCCTGAACAGAACTGCTGAAAAGTCTTTTCAGTTTACATGTCGATTGTAATGATAGGTTATTTAAAGCCTTCGATCAGATCGGGCCTCCGTGATTTGTCCGTAAAGTGACCCAGCAAATAAGCAAAGATGGCGCATGTTAGTCCAGTGTTGCCTTGCATTTGATAAATGAACGAAAATAATGAAAGTTTCATCAACTAGTTGAACTGTGCAGATCCCGATAAGACAGCAAATGTTAAGCTTGTAGAACAATGCTGTTAGCACACTGAGAAATATTTAGTAACAAATCAAAAAACTGTTTATTTGTAAATCTAGCGTAAATCACTTATATGACATTTACCGTTGCTCTCCACCGGTGCTTGTCAGCCCTACCAAACCGGCGGTGCGCCGCTTGCTGTATTTTCGCACGACTTCCGGTAAGTCAAGTAACTTCGCCGTGGCAAACCGAGACACGGCGTGCTCCAGTCAACTAGCTTGTGTGAAATCAAGCAGACCCATGGTTACATCCCTGGCTCGCTGCGACTATCATGGTCCACGAGATCGCGTGTTCGAATCCAGCTTTCGGTAATTGTTTCTGCTGCTGCGGGTGATTTACTCCGAGCTCTCCGGCTTACATCACCTATAAACGGTCATGTAACTTAGTACAGTCTTGCGTTAAAAAGTATTCATTCAATAAATCAAACCTCAATAGAATACGGAATTAATGGAACAATGGATGGTGTGCAAAAATGCCCTTCTTCTTCCATGTGTCCTGTAGGTTCATGGACAAAATAACAACCAGACGAGATAAATTAAAGTGGTTGTCCAAATCGGATTGGTCCTACAAGTGATATCAGCATTTATTGTGCAATGACGTCACAACTGTTCTTTAGCATATATATATATATATATATATATATATATATATATATATATATATATATATATAAAGTCTAAAAACAGTGACATCACTCATTGCTCGTTGCACTAATGCGAGTCGTATAACCACTGTTTTGTTACCCGGACGAGTTATTAAGTCGTCTGGAAGGCATGTCCTTTTCGGTGTCCCGTAGCTATCTCAAAGGATAAAGTATAATGTTACTATATAATGACAAACGCCGTTAGCGCGATGACGTCACACTTAGTGCAAGTAGCCTAAACATACACCAAACTCACGAAATACTTTACAGCACTGTTTATATATACGAACGCTTATCTCTACAACGGATACACAGGAATGCATCGCTCAGAGCACTGAATGCAGGTACAAATACATTCCATATTAGTAGAATCTAATACAACCTCGGATGAATGTTAGGATGTTAAATAAATAGTTGAACACAATTCATATACAATTGTTACATCCGATATATACAGAATGCCCAAACCGTCCAATTAGTATGGTCATTAAACAATCGAACACAATTATATTCAATAATAAGTATATTCAATATATAGACTGCTAACGTCAAAGTTGCCCAGTTGGTATGGTAAGTAAATAATTAGTTACAATTCGTAATGGCAATACAGACAGAATTTCCATGTACAAATTGTCAACTCACCATGCATGGTCAGTTAATGATCGGATACAAACCATGCAGCATTTGTATATCTAAATTGCCCAGCTAGTACAGAGTTAGCAAACAATCGCACACAATCCCTATACATAAAAAATCGCAGGCCTTAAATGTCCAGTTAATATGTTGGTGGCCAAAGTCTTATAAAGGTGATCAGTAATCACATAAACAACAGTATTAAGTTATTTAAAGTTGCAGGTAACGAGTACATGTATATGCATTTCGATGGTATGTCAATATTGAATTTTACAGCTTGTACTTGTATTTGCACAGTGTTTTCTTTCAATCTCCTCCGTTAGTCTCTTGTAATTTAATGAACAACACTTTTCTCTGTCGATAAAAATACAGTCAAAAATGTGTAAATATAGAGACATTTTGAAAAGTGTCCAAAAGTTGACAGCCCAACCTATGTGCTCATGAAACGCACGGTCGCTACTCGGAAAAAATCGTTGTAGATATATAATAATACTTCAGACAATATCCAGAATATAAATCCGTAAATCAGAAAAAAATAATTAAGTGCGAAAAGAATGGTATATAATGGAAGACGGAAGCGTTTTTAAAAACCACAAGGCAAGAGAACGCCAGAATACGAAATTAGGCAAGTCCGCGAGAGATTAGTGCTTATCTCGTAGGATTTTGCCAAACCCCGTGAGATTAGCACGAATCTTTGTGTTCCGCGATCACGAGTCACGTGTTTTTCCTAATCTCTTATTCTGGCGTTCTCCTGCCTCGTTGTTTTTACCATTCGCAGCTGGTGAAGGCTAATTATAAAAACAACGCATCTCTCTTCCACAGTGTGCATGTGCTGCACAAGGCTTTGTTTATGACTAATCTATGCAATAATCACACTAGTATTACTGCTGCAAATGCACCTTGACTTGCATAGCCCTGTGCCTGCTGAAAATGTGTTCTATGCAGAGACAAGCTAATGCGTGACCTCACCGGGCCCAGGTAATCGTCAACACTAGCAATCGTCGATTTCCACAAGAGGCAACACTAAAGCGACAATTTCGATATCCCTTGGGCAATCACCACACTCTCTGAATTTCTACATTAAAAGATATTTGCAGCAAGACAACTCTGGAAACGCTTTAACGCTGTCAGTCACTTCCATACATCGTTACATCATTCCATACCAGTGTCACATCTCTCCTGAGTCACACAGAATAACACATGATCTGCAACCAGTCACGTTTGTCGATGGAGGCATGTACGCCAGACAGGTGTATAAAGCAAGTTTAATGACCTAATCATTCATCTAGCTATATAGCGTAATCATGCCTCGACTCACAAAGGGAGGAAAACCGTTAATTGTGTTTACCTGTTCAGCCACTTGAGACATAGTGGAATTGTCGCAAACCAAGTCTGGGGCGTCATTCGCGACCATCTTGGAGAACGAGATCGTACTACTTCTAACCTGCAAAGACAAATATAATGTACATGCGTGGTTAAGGTCACGCACCCATGGACTGTTTAACAAAGCTCCTATATCCAGACCATAACAATTTACGCATCTGACAATGAATTCGTCTGTGTGCAAGATATAAACAGAAATGCGTGTTGTATCATTGAGCATAATGGCGTCAGTCGTTGCGCAGAGTTTTTCCCTCTGGCAAATACTTTTCATGGATTTTTTGGACAGCTGTTCACCACCGCTGACGTGTGTCATTTTCAAAACAACGTGGGACACATGCAGTGCTCGGCCTGCCGTATTCCACTGCAGTCAGTGGTTTACAACGAGCCACTTGTGCATGTATCAAGTCGCTACGGAGTCGTTCAACGTCGTCGTATTTGGTAAACACACTCTGCTGCATTTGGTAGCCGTGAAAGTAGTCATTGCCTGCATTCTACACCCCTAGTCGTGCGTCTGTTATATGAAACGGCGTTTAAATAGACATGTAGAGAGGGGTCAGGGGGATCGGGTTAGGAAGATTTCTGATTCAAGAGTGTCACCGAGCGTGAAGGGGGTACAAGCTTTACGCTTCAGGAGCAGGACAAGATTGAATTTCACCCAGTTATTTAAAGTCACAATCATACCCCTCCTTTGGTTTTGCCTGAACTGTCATCACACGTGTGGATGTCATCAGTACTTGCCTAACAAGCAGAGCGGAGGGCTTTGGCTAAGGTATTAAAGGTAGGTGTTATGTAGCATATATTATGTATATTTACAGAGAATTAAGTGACATCACTCTTGATTTTATAGCCAGTTTCACTCCATGGCAAACCCAGGGTGTTATCGGGTCAACTCCGTGCACTCACGTGAAGCAAAAAAATTTTTAAAAACTGGCTGGTATAGTGTTTAGGTTTTATTTTTCTACCGTAAGAGGGCTCGTACTCCACGCACTGTCCCAATATTGCTGGTCTACTGAAGACCGTTCCCTGCCACGACTTGACCCACCAATCAAGCACAAACAATGCCCCTTTGTCCATCGTAAGTGTTCTGTGACCTTCGGCTAAGTACCTGAGATTCAGGAGATCATTCTGATGATTCTTTTCCTTTACCGTTAGACTAATCCTACATAATGCATCTGATTTATTCGCGTGTGCGATCCATTAGGTATTTGTGACCGGGTATATGTCGCTTTCTAGGGCAACATTACCCCAATTGTCCCATGATTTGTCGCCTAGTTAGGCTTGGTATTTAACCAATTCCCTCAGAGGGTGCAACAGCTGGCGATACGCTATGGGGGCATGTAATAACCTCACTCTTCATATACATGATTCCCGTTGCAAATCAGATTAAATTATGACATGGTGTGGAAAACGTTTTAGGCCATCATGCACGTGATACAATCGTTTTATTGTAATTTTGCCTGACGATAGTACAAGCCACGTCACGATGCCACAAAGTCATAGAAATAGCATGTCATGGCTAGAGCCATTGCCCCCTGCCTTCGCAGCATCCCGTCACCATTTCGTACCGTCGTGCCACGGCTTCTTATCATGGTCCCTTGATTTCATACCGTAGTGCCATCCTCCCACCGCTTTGTACAATCGTGCTATCCATTTGCACCAGGACATGGCGATACTTGTACATTAAGGTATTATATTTGGTATGCTCCGGTTTTTTTGAGCCACTCGCCCGGTGCCACTCGAAATGGTGAGACGACGGTGTTACGCGACGACATCCTGTAACGCCTGGTGCCATCGATCGTTTCGTACTTTCGTGCTAATTTTGTATTACTCTAATGCCATTAGATCGCCTCGTACTATCGTGTCATTGCTTCTTGCCATCGTCAATCGATATAAAGATTGCACCACGATGATCCTTAACCCACCCATCCTTAGAGATGATGGTCTCTCCCTTGCCTTGTCTTGTCTAGGCCTGAAGTGACGTCCCTTCATGTAGCAGTAGATCTACTGCGTCAAGTTTATGTTCACTCACTGCCTAAGTTGTGTCTCTGCTATATCTTGCAATATAGAAAAGCGAAAGTGAAACAAGTGTAGGACATCAGCCATAGGCAGGCAGTCCCTTAGCCATCACGTGACACAACGATGATTAGAGCTTGTAGTTCAGAACGTTGACAGCCATGTTACTAGTATGATCTAATGACGAAAAGATAAATATAGGCATATAAAATCCTTCTTACCACTTTTAACCAATACTTTTCTAGGCTTGTCTAATTGTTTACATAGGTGCATAACAAGGGAACTAAAAACTAATCTGTTACTTCGCTTTCTGAGCGGTGGCAGAGTAGATTGTGTTGTTATCCCAGATTATTGTGTCAGATAAGTGCAGTTATTTCTGAATAATTGTGCTGGTACAACCGGGAAGTGTGTGGTTTTGATACAACCGGGAAGTGTGTTGTGCTCGTTGTGTTGTGTAAATCTAAACCAGAAAGCATTATACACTGTATTAGTTTTTGGAATGTAAAGAGGCACACAGAAACATTATTAGACCCCAGTTACACACGCACATTTCATCAAACCATGTGTAACAACAAGAGCAGAATATGTCTGGAACGTATTAATTGGATGGTAATTAAGAGGGGACAACAGCCTGAAAGTCTTTAGCACGGCGGCAGAAATCAGAAACAGTACAGTATCCCTATGGAAGGTCTGGTTACTCCAGCTTTAATTAGATCAGCCTAAAGCAATACTCTTGCATTTCTGTGGATTTTTATTTCAGTTATTGGATTGGTGTTTAAGACTGTACTCGAGAATATTTCAATTATTTTCCATAGATTTTACAATGCAAAAACAGATGAGAGACGGTACAACTGAACAGATAGCATAAAAACATAAGGCATGTACATGGAATTGATGTAAGCGATATTTAAACACCTTCACAACGCCAAGGTTTCTCATTCGTTTCGCTACAGAAGATCCTCTGACCTCTTCCATTACAACAACCAGTTCGACCGAGTCACAGTCCTAACCTAAACTGGGTCATTCAATCAAATTTCTCAGCACACCCGCTTTTGTTTTTAAATCTCTGTTGCGTTATCATGAGACCCTAGGGTTGACTTTCTGATTGGTCATAACAACTCCTTCGCTCTGGTACCTTATCTGTCGAAATGTGCTACATGTATGTGAATTGAACTCGAATTACCCACCAAGAAGCCAGAGTCATCCCTGTAGGGACAAACTGGGGCGACCACTCGTTGTTCTTCGGTAATGGCCGTCGTCTTGACCTACTAAATGCAACACTGTAATGAATCAAAATAGTTCGGATTTACAACAAATAGTTTGCGTACATGAGGAGGATAATCTTCATAAATTGTTTTTATTGACTACTGATTATGTGTCCAACAGGGACATTTCATGCAGAACATCCACATTATGACACTTTGTCATAGATTTGATGATTTGATTGAGATCGATCGGTACGCCGATTGTGTCCGTCATTTCAAGAGTATAGTCTTGATCACACCAAGTCTTGTACATATAGTTTCGTGATCATGAGAGTGTGTCCGCTGTAAAGTGTCTTCACCGTGTCCTTGGCTGATGTCATTGTCATACTTCAAATACGTCTACAAAATATATCCTATGACGCTACGTCAAGCAGAATGACATCCCTGTGTGGGCTAATTGCGTTTGCTATTAACACTGCGGATAACCCTTGTGCTTACACTTCATTGAACTCCAGACCATGGTAATGAATAGTTCATGTTTGAAATAATTTATATCTGTAACATGGTGTAAGTGGCATGCATCTGCTTAATATGGTATTCATTCCACAGATCTAAAGAATGGTCACTGGTAACGTATTCAGGAAGGAATTATTCCGTTCGATCAGCGGAACGGAAATCCGGCTTCCTATAAACAGCGGATTTAACGAGAATTTTTGTGAGGGGGTCGGTAAATTTCTCTACAAAATGGCGTTCACAAACGACTGGGCCACTTGTCAAACCAGTCAAATGTTGTGCAAGTATGCTTGTTAAACTTGTTTACTTAGGCAGTTGTCCTAGTCGAGTTTCGCTTATTTCTTGTTCCGTACCAAGGCCTTAACATACGCAAAACCCGACACCCATAGGGTATTAAAGGCTAGATAAAACACCTCATTTGCTGAATACGAAAACGTATGTGATAATCTCAGCACCAAGTACATTCAGCTAATCATGTGGATGCGATTGTGATATAATGAGCATCACCAAGGTACTTTATCCCATTATGACAGCTAGCTCACATCGTGTTGATAGGACGTGATGACGGCATCATGAAGTAAGTAATTCAGCCAGATCTGGCTCCATATCCCTACAAGTCCCAGTTTGCTTGAACTGATCCCCCCACCCCCACCCCCACCCCCTGAATATACTTCATGTCTTCAATTTAGAAGAAATTGTTTATAACGCTTGCCATGAAAAATCTGGCTGAATAAAACTCCAACCGAATACAAGTTTGCACACGCTTAGTACATCGTGTATACGTGATAACGGAGATAGCCTGTCATCGCTTGAGGGTTAATACTGTCCTATGAACCATAATAACTGAGTGTGAAAACATTTTCTGTTGTGCATATTTTAAAACGAATATGTGCTAATGCGTTTTCAGGCTGACATAAAGACCATAGTGGCAACGCGCAACTGTGAAATAAGAATGCAAGTGCTATTTATAACTGATCACGCCTACATATAGCTGCAAGCCCTTTAAATGGTGCACATCTAAACAGCGTGTGCATTCCATAGCCAGGTGTCTAATGTCACTAATGTGTCGCACATACTAGGAAGCTTGTAAATGTATTTTTCATTGGTGTTGCTGGAATGACTGCTAAAATTCCTTAAACAATCCTGATAGGTTGAATCAGAAACTATGGACGAAATACCTCATAAGATATTTGTTTTTATCTCTTGACTATGGCCTTATACTCTACATGTATTGCCTCCTGCTATAAACTGTGCGTGGCTGCTTGTGTAGACTAACTGACCTGGGCAGCTGCTTGTGTAGACTAACTGACCTGGACAGCTGCTGGTGTAGACTAACTGATCTGGACAGCTGCTTGTGTAGACTAATTGACCTGGACAGCTGCTTGTGTAGACTAACTGACCTGGACAGCTGCTTGTGTAGACTAACTGACCTGGACAGCTGCTGGTGTAGACTAACAGACCTGGACAGCTGCTTGTGTAGACTAACTGACCTGGACAGCTGCTTGTGTAGACTAACTGACCTGGACAGCTGCTTGTGTAGACTAACAGACCTGGACAGCTGCTTGTGTAGACTAACTGACCTGGACAGCTGCTTGTGTAGACTAACTGACCTGGACAGCTGCTGGTGTAGACTAACAGACCTGGACAGCTGCTGGTGTAGACTAACTGACCTGGACAGCTGCTTGTGTAGACTAACTGACCTGGACAGCTGCTTGTGTAGACTAACTGACCTGGACAGCTGCTTGTGTAGACTAACTGACCTGGACAGCTGCTGGTGTAGACTAACTGACCTGGACAGCTGCTTGTGTAGACTAACTGACCTGGACAGCTGCTTGTGTAGACTAACAGACCTGGACAGCTGCTTGTGTAGACTAACTGACCTGGACAGCTGCTGGTGTAGACTAACAGACCTGGACAGCTGCTTGTGTAGACTAACAGACCTGGACAGCTGCTTGTGTAGACTAACTGACCTGGACAGCTGCTGGTGTAGACTAACTGACCTGGACAGCTGCTTGTGTAGACTAACTGACCTGGATAGCTGCTGGTGTAGACTAACTGACCTGGACAGCTGCTTGTGTAGACTAACTGACCTGGACAGCTGCTTGTGTAGACTAACTGACCTGGACAGCTGCTTGTGTAGACTAACTGACCTGGACAGCTGCTTGTGTAGACTAGCTGACCTGGACAGCTGCTGGTGTAGACTAACAGACCTGGACAGCTGCTTGTGTAGACTAACTGACCTGGACAGCTGCTTGTGTAGACTAACTGACCTGGACAGCTGCTGGTGTAGACTAACTGACCTGGACAGCTGCTTGTGTAGACTAACTGACCTGGACAGCTGCTGGTGTAGACTAACTGACCTGGATAGCTGCTGGTGTAGACTAACTGACCTGGACAGCTGCTTGTGTAGACTAACTGACCTGGACAGCTGCTTGTGTAGACTAACT